>ML792916.1:324753-335180 GCA_009831015.1 Picea engelmannii | reverse complement strand
GCTCACATTCCTGATGAGAAAAGGAAAGCATTGCAGCCTAAAAGTGAGAAGTGTATATTTGTTGGTTATTCTGAAGATGTCAAAGGTTATAGACTTCTTCAACCAAATTGTAATGAAATTATTATTAAAAGAGATGTTAAATTTGATGAAAATCTCTTGGCCTGCGAACCTAATTCAATGTTCGTGCGTTCTTTGGTCTGCGATCCTAATTTGACGTTTGTGCCTTCTTCGGCCTACGATCCATCTTCGATGTTTGTTCCTTCTTCTGTTATGGTTTATTCTTCAGATGAAAATCCACCTTCACTTTCTCACCTTATTCCATATGAGTCCTTTGAACCTGAACCAACACTAGCTCTAGCTCCACCGCTTCCTAGATGGGTCCGTTCAACATGAGAAGCAGTTGGTGATCTTGCCGGTGATCCTTCAAATCAATGTCAGACACGTTCATAGTTCCAACGATCCTCTTCTCTTTTGGCTCAATTTTCAGAGACTCATGATCTAGAGACATTTGTAGAAGCTTCAAGTCATCCAGATTGGGATACATCAATGAATGAAGAGTATCTTTCTTTAATGGAAAACGATACTTGGGATATTTTACCTCTTCCAAAAGGAAGAAAACTTGTCAGATGTAAATGGGTCTACAGAACTAAGTATGCATTAGATGGAAGTGTTGAAAGACACAAGGCTCGATTAGTTTCCAAATGGTTTTCCCAAGTTGAAGGAATTCACTATAATGAAACCTTTGCCTTGTTGGGTATGTGTTATATTCTTTGCATGTGTGTGGGTGCATCAAGTTCGACAACTTTGTCTGACGATCCCTCTAGTAGTGTAGGTTGTGTCATGTGCATTGGGAGATTTCCTAGGGGGGGCAGGTATGCCCCTCCCTGGTTACGTGCAACATTTGGCATCGGGGTTGGGGGCAGCGCCCCGAATTTTTTTTTTTGGGGCGGTTTTTGCTATTTTTAGCGGTTTACTAAATTAATCTTGGATTAAGGGATTAGGGTTTTGGTATCTACGAAATACCTAAAAACATTGTATATGTTGTATGGTGAATGGTGAAGTTTGAGAATGAATATAAGAAAGGTTTTCCCGGTTGAGGGTTTCTGGTATAAAATCTCTGTGTACTCTGTGTATGAGCCATTGATTAAATTTTGTTTTTCTTAAGAATCTATATGCATTTCTTTACTTCACAGGCTTAAAACTTACATGCCTATGTAGCCAAAATGAATTCCATTCGCCTTGTTCTTGCCCCTTTTGTCTCACATAAATGGGAGGTCTATTAGATAGATGTTAAATCTGCCTTCTTGCATGGAGATTTGCAAGAATAAATCCACATGGAACAACCTACTGAATATGTCCAGAATGACTCTAGCCTTGTTTGTTGCCTTAAGAAATCTCTTTATGGTCTTAAGAAAGCTCCCCGAGCTTGGTATTCAAAAATGGACAACTTTCTTATTGCCATTGGATTCTCTAGATGTCATTCTGATCCTAATGTCTATACAAATATAGTAGGAAACCATCTCATAATCCTTTTCCTTTATGTTGATGACCTTATCCTTACTGGTAGTGACTCAAAAATTTTAAACCATGTGAAAACCATACTTAAGAAGAAATTTGAAATGATAGACTTAGGATTTTTGCACTATTTCCTTGGCCTCCAAGTTTTGCAAACCAATGAAGGATTTTTTCTTTCCCAATCTAAGTATGCTTGTGACATTCATCATTGCTTTCACATGGACGAATGTAAACCAACCCCTTATCCCTTCCAGTCTGGAGTCAAGCTTGTTTCCACTTGTACTTCTCCCGAAGTTGATGCCACCTTGTACCGTCAGTTAGTTGGTAGCCTCTTATACTTGACTCATACCCGTCTTGATCTTTCCTTTGTTGTTGGTATTGTTGCCCGGTATATGAAAACACCTAATGAAAGCCATTGGAAAGCATCTAAAAGGATACTTCGATGTGTTTGTGGTACAGTTCAGTTCAGGATACCTTACATTTCAAGGGGGACTCCTTTATTGGTTGGTTTCACTTATTCATATTGGTCCGATGACCCTGATGATCGGAAGTCTACTGCAGGTTATGTTTTCAACCTTGTTTTAGGACCTGTCACTTGGGCCTGTAAGAAACAACATGTTATTGCACTTTCTTCAGCAGAAGCAAAGTACCGAGCAATAGTAAATGCAAGTCAGGATGCCTTATGGCTTTGATAGATTCTTTCAGAGTTTGGATTCCAGCAGCAACATCTGAAAAGCCTTTGGTGTGACAATCAGAGTTCCATCAAGCTCACCAAAGACCCAGTTCAACATCAGCACATCAAACACATCGAGATACACATGCACTTCATTAGAAATCCCATTCATGATCAAGTTATTGAAGTGCTGTTTTTCCCTACAGAAGATCAAGTTGCATACATTTTCACAAAGTCTCTTACATAAGAAAAGTTTTCCAAACTTCGATCTATGTTATGAGTTTAGGAATTTCTCATCAAGGGGGGATATGCTATAATTCCTCCTTCCTTCTCCGATTGTGTAACTATTGTAAATACTTCAATCATATCCCAAGTTTTTCTTAAGGGGGGATGTTAGGATATTTAGACACTTAGGATTTAGTTAAGATATACTTGGTATAATGTGTCATTAGGTAAACTTTTGTTTCTTTAGTATGCATTAGTATGCATTTGTAGTTAGTAAATCCGACAGTCACGATATGTTCCCAACATAGAGTGATTTGACAGTTCATATTCTCCTCGATCTTAACGACCATTGATCCATGGCTTAACACCCGATTGGTCCATGATCTCTATTTAAATAGCATGGAGGGTCATTTTTCAATGATCGATTATGAGAAACTCTCTTGTAAAATATCTCTGTAATCTTTTTCTTTTGCATTAATAAACTGCTCCAAGTGGTTGCGTTGGCTAGGGCCGTGGATGTTTCCTCGTAGGGGTTTTACCATGCCAAAAAATTGGTGTGTTGATCTTTGACCTGGTTGTGTGAGTGGTTACTAAAGGTGTTAGTCCTCTTTTGGAATACCCGTGTTGTCGAAAAATTACACCTACAAAACAAAAATTTGATCAACAACCTGCAAAGAAAATAGATACAGAACAAAAAGAAACAAAGAAAATAAGAAGTTCTTTTAATCTGGAACATGAGCTCAATAAGATCAGAATCCCCATACCTTTGTTAGAAATTGCAAAAAATACAGTTTATAGAAAACAAGTAATGAAAATGATTGACTATTATGTTGCAACAACCCAACCAAATACATTAAATTTGCAAGATGAAAGGCCTATTGTAATGTTTGGTCCTCATATTGAGGATAGGGATAAGCAGTAGCCCCATTTTACATCTCTTTAACAGCCCATGAACATATTTTACACAATTGCATGCTAGATTCAAGAGCTTCTCACAATCTAATGTTAAAAATAGTTATGGAGAAGTTAGGATTTCAAATCACAAGACCGTACCATAAATTGTATTGCTTTGATGCAATAAAAGTTATATTTTTAGGGATGATTAAAGATATGGTAGTTCACTTAAACCAAATAACTATAAAAAGTATTTTGATGGATATAGTTGTGGTGGATGTGTCTGTCAATTATGGAATGCTTATGTATAGATCTTGGGAAAGTAAACTAGGAGGCTCATTGCAAATGGATATGATTTATGCCACAATCCTAGTTTTTTGTGGAGAGACTAGGATCATTTATAGGGAAACCAAACTTTCTTACATTGTCAGTGATCCTAATCACCCTAATAATTATCTTGTCTATTCAAAAGAACAAGATTTGGGATGTTTTATTGTTTCTGTAAATGATGAACCAAAAAATTGTACAGAAAATGTAAATATTACTTTTAATGATAACAAGCTTGAAGAGGGAATGTGGAAAATGTATTTTGATGGATGTTACTCTTGGGAAGTTGATGGAGCAGGTATTCTTCTAATCTCACCTTCTGGAAAAATCTTTCCATTTTATTTTAGATTATAGTTTGAAACAAATTCCACAAATAATTTCTATGAATATGAAGCTTTAGTGCTAGGTTTAAAAGATGCTAAGAAAATGAAAATAAAAAATGTTATAGTCTATGGGGATTCATAATTAATTGTTAAACAAATAAGGAAAGTTTATCGAGCCAAACATCCTAGGATGAGATCCTAGAGAAATTGTTCTTGGGAATTAATTGATAATTTATTTTTGACCTTTAATATTCATGCAATTCCCAAACAAGAAATAAACAAGATGATTCTTTAGTTGTAGTAGCAAGTCCTTTTAGACCTTGTCAAGTGACAAATCTTAAATGCAAAGTTGAAATGAAATTCATACCTTCAATACATGACAATGTTAAACATTGGAAATTGTTTGAAGATGACCAACATGTAATTTTTTTTTGGAAATGATTGTTGAATTTTTAACAACTCATATTGATCAGGAAGATGACCAAAACAATGAACACATTAATCAAAATAATCATTCAGATCCTAAATTACAAGATATGATTGCTAACCATAAAATGGTGATATTAAAAAATAATCAGATTCCAAAAGGATTGGTGCATCTGTGTATTATGCAGAACAAAAATAAAATGCTAGAAATGGCAGAATAACAACAACATAACTAGAACAATCACCACAATAGCACTGAAATGATATAAGAATAACAACATAAATATCACTTTGATTCTGAAAGCAATGTTCATGGACCTCTTCGAGGGGGCAACCTCTAGTTGAGCAGAGCTCTATTACAATAGTATCCAAGCTAGGTTTCCCATACCCTCGACTCCTATTTATACTAAATATGTCTATCAAAAGAAGCATCTAGAGGAAGATCCTTCTAGAAGCAAAAGCTTCTATTAGATCTTCTTACATTCGACTTATTCTATTTTATTGCAAGGCCTTATTAATATTGACCTTTATTACATCCGAATATATTTTTCTACCTATGTGCGAGTTAGGACCCTAACATGTCCTCCCCCTTAAAAACAACCTTGTCCTCAAGGCTTGAGGTGTGGAAATCGTTGCAGAATGGTAGCTGGTTCCCAAGTGGCATATGATGGAGTTGTATCTTTCCACTAGATTAAAACTTCCTTGATGGTTCTCTGGCGCAGGCGACACTCACGGTGGTCCAAAACTGCTTGTGGTTGTAGCCAAATGGATCCTTCTTCGACTAACTCGGGAAGGTTGGTTTGAATTTGGCACTTAGTTCCAATCACCTTCTTTAAGCATGAAACATGAAAAAAAGGATGTAGCTTCGAATGACTGGGCAAACCTAACTGATAGGCTACTTGTCCCACATGCTTGAGAAAGGTATAAGGACCATAAAATTTGGGCGCTAGCTTCTGACAATGCTCGGCCTTGAGGGAAGTTTTCTTGTAAGGTTGCAGTCAAAGAAACACTTGATCCCCTTCTGCAAATTGACGTTCAGAGCAACCTTGATCTGCTTGTTGCTTCATGCGATTTTGTGCCATGACCAAATTCTCTTTGAGGGTACAGAGAATATCCTCTCGAACTGTAAGTGTTTGGTCAACCGCCTAGACCTTTGAGACACCAGGTAAGTATGAGAGAACTGAAGGTGGCTTATGTCCATATACCACTTCAAAAGGAGTCATGCATGTAGATGTATGGTATGAAGTGTTGTACCACCATTCAACTAGGGGTAACCATTGAGCCCATTGATTTTGATTTTCTGAGGCAAAACATCGCAAATATGTTTCCAAACACTTGTTGACAACTTTTGTTTGACCATCAATATGGGGATGATAAGCTGAGATGATATGCAATTGGTTGCCTTGTATATTGAATAGTTCTTGCCAAAAATTGCTTGTGAAAGTTGGGTCACGATCAGAAACAATAGAGTGTGGCATGCCATGAAGCTTGAAGACCCGATCCATGAAAATTTGAGCCATCATGGATGCTGTAAACGGGTGTTGAAGAGTGTATAAATGAGCATACTTGGAAAGGCGATCAACAACCACCATGATGACTGATTTATTTCCCGATTTGGGTAAGCCGATAATAAAATCCATAGAGATATCCTTCCAAATAGCAGGTGGAATCGGGAGTGGTTGTAGTGTGCCTGAAGATTTGACTGTTTCTCCCTTGTTGCATTGACACACATCACATTCAACGACAAAATTATGAATGTCATGTTTCATACCATCCCAGAAAAAGGAACGTTTGACCCTGTCATAGGTTTTGGTGAACCCAGAGTGCCCCGTTGTGGGTGTAGCATGAAGCTCATAAAGTACCATGGATTTAAGATTTGATTGTTTACTTAAATGCAAATGGCCTTTGTATCGAAGCTCATCATGGAGCCAAGAGTACCCTGGGGAAGCTGGAGAATTGGACTGCAATTGTTATATCAGATGTGAACTTTTGGGATCTTGTAGCCATTCCTGGCAAACAACTTGGAGCCAATCTGGTACAATGAAGGAAAGAGAAAAAAGGGATCCTTCATCTTCATATTTTCAGGAAAGTGCATCCGCAACCACATTGTCTTTGCCTTTATTGTAAATGATCTCATAATCATATCCAAAGAGCTTAGTCACCCATTTTTGTTTCTCTGGGGAGGAAATGCGTTGTTCTAGAAAATACTTGAGGCTTTGATGGTCTGTCTTAATTTGGAAACGTTGCCCCAATAGATAAGGGTGCCACATATCAACGACATGCAGAATGGCCAACATTTCCTTTTCATAGATGGATTTGCCCAGATTTCTTTCAAATAGTTGCTTGTTGGTAAAGGCCAAAGGTCGACCCTCTTGCATAAGGACAACACCAATTCCTTTCCCTAAGGCATCACATTCCAACACAAAGGTCTTTGTGAAATCAGGAAGGGCCAGGATTGGAGTGGTTCACATGGCCATCTTCAAGGTGTGAAAAAATTGAGCAGCGGCTGGAGTCCAAGTGAAAGAGTTATTTTTTAGGACAACAATGTGAGGTGTTGCAATCTTTCCATAATTCTTAACAAACTTGCGATAATACCCTCTTAAGCCCAGAAATACACGCAAGCTCTTGAGAGTCTTTGGGTGAGGCCAGTCTTGCATAGATTCAATATTTTTAGGATCCACCGTGACGCCATCCTTGCCAACCACATGACCCAAGTATTCTACTTTTGAGGTGCCAAAAGCACATTTAGACTGTTTCAGGAAAAGTTGGTGCTGAGAGAGTAGATGGAGAACTTGATCCACATGAGAAAGATGGTCTGTCCAGGTTTTTCTATAGATGAGGATATCATCAAATAAAACTAAGACAAAATGGCAGAGAAAAGGACGAAAAACATGATTCATGAGGCTTTGGAAGGTGGAGGGGGAATTACACAAGCCAAAGGGCATGACCAAAAACTCATAGTGGCCCTCATGAGTTCTAAAGGCAGTCTTGGGAATGTCTACCTCTTTCATACGTATCTAGTGGTAGCCCAAACTAAGATCAAGTTTAGTAAAGAATTGGGCGCTACTCAATTCATCCAGGAGGTCATCAATGACAAGAATGGGAAATTTGTCTTTAATGGTAAGTTTGTTGAGGGCACGAAAGTCAAGACACATTCGCCAAGAACCTTCTTTCTTCAGGACCATGACCATAGGAGAAGAGTAGGGGCTCATATTAGGGCAGATAACACCTGCATTAAGGAGTTCCTGGACCATTTTCTCAATTTCATTTTTTTGGGAAAAAGGGGTGACGATACAGATGGATATTGGGAGGAAGGATTCTGGGTACAAGGGGAATGGAATGATCATGAAAACCACAGGAAGGAGGGAGTCCATGGGGAGTGGAAAATACCAATTGATGTTTAGAAAGGATGGCTTGGAGGTCTTGCGGCACCGAGGGTGTCTCTGTTGCTTGTATGGCATGGAATTGGGCGATAACACCAGAATGACCTTTTTTGAACAACTTTTCCATGCAATGGGAACTAATGATCTCAGGTGAACCGACAGTGATTCCTTGGAACTTATATTGGTGGCCCTCCTGGTTGAATTGCATGGTTAAGTCCTTAAAATCCATGAAAATGGGACCCAAAGTCCTTAGACAGTCTGCACCCAACACAATGTCACAACCTCCCATGTTGATAACAAACATATGGGATTTCAGGTGGTAGTCACCAATTTGGAGACACACATTTTCACAATGCCCTCCACATTTCATGGAACCACCATTGGCAATCATGATTTGGAAATTATTGACGGCATGGATGTAGCAATGAGTTTCTTGGGAAATGCGGCGATGAATAAAATTATGGGTGTTGCCACTATCAACTAGAATGATGGCCTTCCAATGCTTGATGTAAGAAATTAGCTTGAGGGTTTGGAGAGCGAAGAAGTCAGTGAGATCATTGAGGGAAATGACCGGTTCTACTTTGGGAGGGTCTGAGGGAGGGGTTATGTCAGTGGAATTAGGTGACTCAGACACAAGGGGAGTTTCTACATCCTCTGCCAAAATATCCTCGGAGATGGCTATAAAAAGATTTTGTTCCTTACACTTGTGGCCCGGGAAATACTTGTCATCACAATTATAACAAATGCCTTTGAGTTGGCGTTTAGCCATTTCAGTCCTGGTCAATTTTTGGATCTTTAGTGGAGCAGAGGGGGTAGTGGGATTTACTGGTTTAGGGCGAGGGATAAAGGAGGGTTTTCGGTTTTTATAAGATACAACCTGTTGTGCTTCTTTATCTCTTTTAGTAGCCTCCACCCAACTCTAAGGCCGAGCCATGAGGACATGGGCCTGAATCTCATCCTTGAGGCCACTGATAAAACACTCTCAGAAAAAGGCATCAGACATTCCCTCTATCCAAAAATCTTGGCGCTCAAAGGCAGCTATAAAGTCTTCCAGTGTTCCTAATTGTTTCAACTTTTTCAAACGACCCAAATGGTTGGTGTCAGTGTCAAAGCGTTCATAAAGCTCTGCCACAAAGTGTGCCCAAGCAATATACCCTTGACGGGAAGTTTTTCTCCATTGCCACCATTGCCAACGTTCTTGATCTATATGGAGAACACCATACCAGAGTTTGGACAAGTCATCTATAATGTCATATAAAGAGAAATAATGTTCCATTTGGGTTACCCAACCAGTGGGGTTCGATCCATCAAATTTGGTCACATCCACCCGTGGAAGGCGTAGGTCACGTTGAAAGTGATGGTTCTGAAAGTTATGGGAATGGGAGGAATGTTCACCATCAGTATGTGGAGGTGAGTCAGAGGAAGGGTTATCTATAGGGATATGAAGCTTGGTGCAGAGTGACGAAAAGATAGATTCAAGTTGGTTGGTCAAGTCTTGTTTGATTGCCTCCATTGAGGACTGCATGGTTGTATTGATGGAGACAACATTGGCACTGAGGTGTTTCACTTCTTGTTGGGTCTCGGTGAGACTAGATTTCAAGGTATTGAAGCGAGCTTCCAAGTCTTGGCTACGGGTATGGGCCATGAGGACGAGGGAACCAAAAAGGGGCGGGTGGGGTCAAATTTTTTTCTTAAAAATGATATGTATGAATGTGATACGGGCGAAGAGATGAATCCAATGGAATAGGTCTCAAATAATGGTGAAATAATTATTTTTATTTATTTATTTATTTTTTTTTACACCTGCGGAGTTATACTCCGGTCTGAAATATACTGCAGTGATGAAATGCCCAAATTCTTAACCAGGAATAATTGTGTAGTGATTTGGCAACCCAAACACAGTTGCACAACAATAGATCTTGTCTATTTTAATTTGTTTATGTTTCTATCCCCAAGGGTTAGGTATTCAAGGGTTTTCCCTGTGCTATAGCTCTCTGATATACGTGCAGGGTCCAACAGTAGTACTCAGCCCAATATCTCAGGGCACTAACTAAGGAGGATAGACCGTACCCTTAGCCGTACTACCTGACTACCCAGGTACTAGAGAGTATCTTCCCGAGTGTTGTTCTCGGTGACACTATAGTAGTCAGGTGATTGATCAGTTTATCTAAAGAGGGCTTCAAGTAATCTAGGCCGATCCCTACATAGGTGATGTCAGATGCGCTACCACTCGAAGGGGTACCAACAAGGGTTACAAGGGTGGCCAACAGATGTGCGCTTAAGTACCACTTGTATTTCCTGCATGTATGAATCCCTCAACCGCGGATTTATGCGCGTAACGAAAGATCTTTGTGGCTTAAAGATGTCGGAATACGTCTCTACCCTGAAAAAAATTTAACCCACACTTTCTGCCGAGGAAAGTGCTTTGATACCACTTGTAATATACCAGATATAAAAAGTATGCATAACAGAAATAAAATGCTAGAAATGGCAGAATAACAACAATATAACCAGAACAATCACCACAATAGCATTGAAATGATATAAGAATAACAACATAAATAACACTTTGATTCTGAAAGCAATGTTCACGGGCCTCTTCAAGGGGGCAACCTCCAGTTGAGCAGAGCTCTATTACAATAATATCCAAGCTAGGGTTCT
>ML792916.1:293677-317538 GCA_009831015.1 Picea engelmannii | reverse complement strand
CTCATTTCTTGAAGATATTGATATTAATGAGTTTAATAAAATTTTAGGACATTGTGCATATGGGAATGATAAATGTTTTCTCCTTCTCGTAATATAGCTTTCATTGAAGTGAAATATTTGCATTCTCATTTATTTTCATTGTTTAGAGTCGGTCAAATCATCATTTAATCCACGCCAGTTCCCTCTTGAGTAACAACATCCTTAAAAAAAAAATGCTTATAAAAATTGATTAGACATTTTTATATTTCCTGGTAGCAAACCTACATTAGATTAGTTGTAGGGCTTTGGAATAGGTGTGAAAGATAACTTTCCAAAGCTGCAAACAAACATAGAATCTTGAGTTAGGGAGGGTTCAAATCCAATTGCTACATTTTGTCCTGGGAAGCCCTTCTCACACAAGGGTCAAACCTGAGGTCGCATTAAGACTGGCAGAGTTACTCACCATGTTTTGTTGGTCTTGGTGTAGAGATTGTGCATATTATGGGGGTCACTTGAAGGTATACCCACAATGATGAGTGGAAGCCTTTCGAGTTGATTTTGGGCTAGATACCCTACCTTTGCACGTGGATCGGGCTGTCGATTGTTTCGCCAGGCATCACTTTTGTAATTGGTAACCTTAGTGGCTTATCTCTTTAGGGTCTTTACACGAGGTGACTATGGAGGGGCAAGTCTTCACGGTACATGGAATCGACGTTGGCCAAACTCACTCGGGCTCCTTGGAGGGTATACCCACAATTATGTGTGGGAGCTTGCACCAGGGTGTAAATTCGTTAAGCAGGTCGTCAACGTAAATTTTCCACCTGCTCTATCTCATCCCCTTCTTATATTGTTCCCATGACGTTGGATTTCATCACCAACTAGTGTGTTCATTGTAAGAAGGTTTTGTTTGCTTGTTTGTTTCCTGGAATTTTAGTGTGTGTTGTTTGTTTTCCCTAGCGGACTCTAGGTTGGATTTGTTTTTAATGGCATCACTTCTCGGCATGACCAATGAGGGAACCCCTTTGTCAGGGGAACCTTTCTTTTTCCTTCTTACGGAAACATTGGTCCTCCTCACATTGCTACTTTGAGCCTTCCAGGTCTCACAATTGGATTACTGGTATGGTTGTTTTCCACTCAGGTAATCTTGAATGCAACTGGTGCTTCTATTGTAATCATTTCCCCCCAAGAACATCAACCTCATGTTGATCCTTCATCTTCTTCACCAGTAAGATATTCTTCGCCTTATTCACTTGCAAGGTCCTCTTCTGTTTCATCTTCTTCGCTGAGTGAAAGCTCTGCAGTTGGTAACCTGGTGGATAAGAAGAAGAATAAAATGAAGAATAAGAAGAAGAAAAATAAACAAGGGTCCAAACTTCCAACCACTTCCGGACATGTTGGAAAGAAACTGATTACTGTTAATCATGTTGGGAGTGTTGATGATGCCAAGATAACCCAAACACCTCGTAAGCCCAAGTACCCTTGCAGGCTTTGTAAGGGTAGCCATCTTCTTAAAGATTGCCCTGGTCTATCCAAGGTTATAGAAGCATGGTCTACGCACCCTCGCCAACCCATGTCGTCAACCTTTGAACAACATGTTGATGATCTCCTGTCAACTAGTCAGGATACCCTTGGGAAGAAGAAAAGTAGAATCAAGTCTCTGTGTATGTTATGCGAAGGACGAAGCCTCAAAATTACTCGAAGACATTACTGTTTCACAGCCTCACCTTCCATCTGCTTACCACAAGCTTAATCTCAACCCACCTGTAGTTGATGAAATGATTAATCTGATCCCTTCATTGGTCAATCCTATTGATCATGTCGTCAATCTAGTCACGTCCTTAGTTGAACCAGTTGACAAAGTGATTGATCTGCTCCCATCCTTGATCAATCCCACTCTCCCACCAGAGAGTGAAAACCAAGTGGTCGATCTGATTTCCTCCTCGGTCGATCCCACTCTCCCATTAGAGAGTGAAACCAAAGCAGTCGATCCGTTTCCACCCGTCGACCCCATTCTCCCCTTGGAGAATGAAACCCAAGTGGTCAATTTGACGTCGTTATCAGTCGATCCTACTCTCCTGCTAGAGAGTAAACCCGATACTGCCCACATTTTTCTCGTTGATACAGACTTTACCATGCTGGGGGGCATTCCTGCTTCTCCTGTGGAACCTCCTCCAAGTAATGAGGCCATCCTTTTTTATTGGGGTCTGCTAACTAGACCTCGTCTTCCCTCTCACATTCCTTTCCATATTACAGTATAGGTTTGTGGTCGGGACGTTCCTCAGACATTGATAGATGAAGGTGAGTCCATTAGTATTTTGTCCTCTTTTGCTTGGCAAGCTTTGGGTTGTCCTCAAATTGCCTTGGTTACGCAGAATCTGTTACCTTTTAACAGAAGAAAAAATCAACCTTTAGGGACCCTTCCTCGGTTTCCTGTAACTTTTGGAGGGAAAAATTTCTTTATTGATGTCATGGTAGTCCAAGACCCCTTGGATTTCGCTTTACTCCTTAGGCGAGATTATGACTATGCCATGAAATCTATTGTGTCCACTCTTTTTCATGTGATATATTTCCCTCACGATGGAAGAATTGTGACTATTGATCAACTTTCATTCCTCGGTCTTGACTGGATTACCTCCCTAAATGGTTCTTATATGCAGACGGTATCCCCCACCACAGGTCAATTATGTGGCGTTGTCTCCCATGCCTTCCATTGTCGATGACAATGACTTGGATCCAGTAGTTGACATGGTGATCTCTTCGGTAGGGCTATTAGAGATTGATCTCCTTACCCCTATCGTGGCCTTCGACATGTGTTCCTTCCAGAGTGTGTTTCTTCCGTTAAGTGAAGATCTCTTGGAGGCCATGACTGAGGTTTGTCCCTTGACATGGTGTCCTTCCAGAGCATTGTCCTCTTTGAAGCCGTGATCAAGAAGAGAGTTGTGAGCATGGTTTTCTGATTTCAAGCTCAATAAAAAATGAAACCAACTTTGAGCATAGTTATTGTTTTTGTGTCAAGCTCGTTAAAAAATGAAACAGAGGTCTGGGGATTGAACCTATATTCTCGAGCATATTTTTTCTTCTCTGTGGCAAGCTCATTAAAAAATGAAATAGAGTTCTCCCCTCTTCGTCTGAGTCAAGTACTTCGTTACGTATAGTATTTAAAGCTTTGTTTCATCCTCCTATGTCATTGGACAAATCAAAGCTTGGGGGGCAATGCTTTCAGCCTCTAGACTTCATGTTGAAGTTATGTCGCTAGCCTCTTAAGCTGGGGGATAAGTACCAACCATCCCTGTGTAATGCGTTGGGAAGTCCAAGCTTATTTTTCTATGGTTCAAGCTGGTGTAAAAATGAAACCACCTACCTCAAGCATAGTTTCCTCTAGTTCAAGCTTGTGTAAAAATGAAACCAGGTCCAAGCATAGTTTTGTTTAGTTTTTAACCTTGTGTAAAAATAAAATCTATCCCAAGAATAGTTTTTTTTTGTTTTAAAGCTTGCATAAAAATGAAAACAATCTCGAGCTTAGTCTTTGTTCTTTCTCATGCTCGTAAATACATGAGAATAAGTTACCGAGCTTAGTCTTTGTTCTTTCTCGTGCTCGTAAATACATGAGAATGTAACCGAGTATACTTTTATCACTTTTTCGGACTCGTAAAGGTTATACGAAAAAGGAACCCCCTGGAGTTCCCTTTAAGCTCTTTTCAGACTCTCTAAACATGAAAAGAATTCTGAGAGATCTTGTTCTTTTCATGCTCGTTAAAGTATAAGAAAGCATGTATGTTGAGCAATAGTTTATATTTTTTTCAGTTCTCTTTAGACTAACTTACGAAAAAGGACATTTTGGAGTTTTCTTTAAGTGTTTTTCAGACTCTCTAAACATGAAAAACCCCTGATTTTTCTTTCTTTGGACTCGTAAAAAAAACATTGAAAGGCCCATATGGGACCGAACCATGCCTTCCTAGGGTTCGTTAAACATACTCCGAAGGACTCATTCAAAGGATGATCTTACATTTCAGGCATATGTTATCCTCCTCAAGCTTGTATAAAAATAAAGAGGTACTCGCCATAAATGGTGGGGGGGAATTGGCAAAGAAATGTATTTAAACCTGTATTCTATAGAAGAGTCACCTTTGAACATGACACCCTTTCACTCGCTTTGTGTCTAGGTTGGAAAATTTGCTTGTCTCTTGATCATACTCCTTTATAAGATTACAAATTGGTCTGTGATCCCTTTTGTTGAGTCAGTGTTTCCAATACAGTTGTCATGTCGTCAATATGTTCAAAGAGAAGTTCAACCCAAAAATCCTTCTATTGCGTCGGCCATTTCTGCAGTGCCTTCTATTGTGTCGTTCATCCCTGAGTCAGTCCTGAATCACTTGTTACTCTAATCTACCTCAAATATTATTACTCGTTTCATGTCATTGATGGGGGATACATTAAGGCCCTCCTATGACGAGTCTTTTCCTGTCAACTTCAACTCATTATCCAGGAGTTAGACTTAGAAACTATTTGGTACCTTGGAAAGTGCATGCCTCAATAGCAAGTTTCCTCACTTTCGACAGTGGGTTTTCATTATTGACCCCTGATATGGAGATTTCGCCGAGTGTTCGACTTCAACTCATTAATTCACATTTGTTGGATTGTACTAGTGTACCTTGGGAGTCAGTGACATTAATGGTGATTTCCCTCACACTTGTTAATGGTATTCATTAATGACCAGTAATCAGGTGGTTTCTACCATGTTCAACTTCAACACATGTATTCGCATGGTTAGATTCATACTATAGAGTGGTGGAGATGAAGACCCTGAATATTTTCTCACAGATTCAGGTTGCATTTGGAGTATATTCAGTTTGTACTGTTGCATAGATCCACATTGTATGTCTCATGGCTATGTTCAAATTTGAGTCTTTAACACATAGATCCACAGTGTATTTTTGGTGGCTATGTTCAGATTTGAGTCACAATGGCATGGATCCACAGTGTATGTTTGGTGGCCATGACCTGTATTACTCGACATGGATCTTTGCATGTCGGCATTTATGCTTTGAGTCATTTGTATTCTGAGTATGGGAATGCCTACCTCAGTGATGATATATTATTGTATTGTATTTCCTTGTTTGTTGGCAGGTTTCCAATCGACTGTTCCTTGTTCCCTACACACACTCGACAAATTATTTCAGCTGTCACTCTGTTCTAACTTCATACTTTGGGGGGCTCTCTGTTACACATTATTTTCATCACCCTTATGATCATTAATGATGTAAACCTATTTATTTCCTTCAGAGGGGTCAGTGGCATGAATTCCTGAAGAAAGAAGAGAGAATAACTTTGCCTGAGAGAAGAAGTTGTATTTTCCTTTGTAAAAACCCTATTAAAGAGGATTTCCGCAGGCTGC
The DNA here is from genome assembly GCA_009831015.1 of Picea engelmannii. Classification (NCBI taxonomy): domain Eukaryota; kingdom Viridiplantae; phylum Streptophyta; class Pinopsida; order Pinales; family Pinaceae; genus Picea; species Picea engelmannii. The sequence continues at coordinate 312,164 of ML792916.1, read as the reverse complement.
ACTATACGCAGGGTGTGGTGATTCCTGATTTCCGCATCCTGCTCTAAATCTAGATTGCGACGTTTCTGCAAGCTACACTATATCTAGGGTACACCGATTCCTGTATGTGGGAAAAACGAGCATCTTATCGATGCTTCTAGAAGGAGAAGCTTCTATGGTGAAGTGGCCTCCGAACGGTTTGGATCTTACTCGCTTTAATGATTTAGTGGGATCATCCTAACCTCCTCATCTTATCCTCTTCATCTTATAAAAGGAGAGGATCTCTCATGGATAAAGTTAGCTTGGAAAAGATTGGAAACTTGGCTTGATTAGAGTGGATTTGAACTTTGCTTTGTCAACATAGAATGTGAGTAGCTATCAGATCTACAGTCTCAAAATTCGTGGATTAGAAGTGTGTGGGAAGTAAGGAACTGTTTGGATCTTACCCGCTTTCATGATTTAGTGGGATCATCCTAACCTCCTTACCTTATCCTCTTTAGCTTATAAAATGAGAGGATCTCTCATGGAGAAAGTTAGCTTGGAAAAGATTGAAAACTTGGCTTGAATAGAGTGGCTTTGAAATTTTCTTTGTCAACATAGAATGTGAGTAGCTATCAGATCTACAGTCTCAGAATTCGTGGATTAGAAGTGTGTTGGAAGGAACCTGACGACATCAAGGCATCTGGTTGTATCTTTCTTCCACATTCTTTAATACAGATATACTTTTCTTTCCTATATGAACGTTATTTGTTCATATTGTATGATTTCTTGATCACGTACATAGTTTCATATCAAATAGACTATGTTATTCTTGTCTTCGTTGGCTTGTTTTTATTTGCATATATTTCTCCATAAGCCTCACGACGGAGCTTGGATTGCATTAGTGAAGTCAGATATTCGATATTTAAAAGGTATGTTTTAGATCCATTTCTCATTTGATAATTGAAATTAAGGAAAGAGTAGTGTATTGTCTTGTTTTGTTCTAGTTTCGTAGTGAAGCTAGGGGGATTGATTTGTGTCTGCACTTAACAATTAGCTCGATAACAATTTGTATGATCGATATTGATGGTGAGTTAGTTGAGTACATTTGATGTAGTCTACATGTAGTCACGAAGGTGTGGTTATGGGACCCGAAGTTGATTAAGGAATATGGAAATTAAGGACAGTGAAATTACAGGTAAGACTATCATATATGGATAGTACACATCGTTCCATTTCCGATGATATGTGGAATGCCATGTGGTTCCTCACGGTCAGGGAGATATGGCCTTGTAAATTTGGAAGCCCGAAAGAGTGTTCAAGAAGCCCCTAGTTGGTTACAAGTCTTGGTGAAAGGGTAAAGTAGTTGTAACATGAAACCCCTAAAATAAGGAAAGAGGTTACCTAGCAAAAGTATAAATACACCTCAAGAGTCTCTCATTTGAACACACACACTTACATTGAATATCTATCTTACGAATGTTATGGTATATCTTTTGGAAAATATATTAGTGAATCTGAGGTTGAATATGACGACATATTTATGAAGTTGCAAAGGTTTGAAGTAGAAAAAGTTCCATAGTTGCAAAAAATTGGTAACCCTATTTTTTTGAGGTTATACGTAGGATGCATAAGGACAAGTTGAGTACATAAGCAAGCTGCAGAAGGATAGGCCACGTACATAACGTTAGAAAACGGGTGTGCTTGTTTCACCATAGAAAATATAGCAATATTTTCACCCAACCATAGGCACAAAGGCCACCCCTGAGCACCTTAACCTTGACAGAAAAAACAATTCCGGTAGCAAACCAATAACCAACTAAGGCTAGTGCACCAAGCAAGGATAACCGACCAAAAAGAAAGTCCAAACCAATAACCCAAGACAAAGTCACTACTGCAGCAGTTACAATTCTCCTTCACTCATGCACACTTCTTGTCCTTATGGATTCGTGAGTGAGTGAGTGACAAATGAGATCTAGCTCCCTTTATTTATACTACTCCATATTAACTGATTGGGCTGACTTCTCTTCCTGAGGGCTGATAAATCAGTATTAATTAATTCTATTAATTTGAATTGTCTTCTAGGGTTATTATACAAAGATTTAGGGTTTCTCTTGCTTCCTGGAATATTCTAGTCTCGTCAAAGGTTACATGTGGAGGCTAATACCTCCCGCAAATACCATAATATCAACACTCCCCCCTAGCTAGGGAGGTTTTATAGGCAATGGCCTTGAGCACAAATAGACCATTCAACCAGTAGCATCATCATAGCCACACATGATATCTCACGATCAAATCAAGACCACCATCATCACTATCTAACATAGATAGTCTCTAGGGAAATCAGAACAATTCCATCCAATAGAACACAAATATGTCTATACATAGTAGTATACAACTACTATCCATTGATACACAACAACTCCTAGTAGCACACTGCTACTAACTAGTGACACGCAATCACTACCAGTGGATCAAATCCACCATAGTTGCATACAAATATTGTCCATAGACATACAATATCTACAATAATCATATCATCTAATATAAACAATATCATGCTACAAACTGAGTCTTCGGGGTCATTCTTCCACTCACATCTATGAGATATGGAAGAGAATCTGCCCTCAGAAAGTAACACATCATCCTTGGGATATCTGGACTATTCTTTTCAAGCATAGAAGAATAACTATCATTGATTTATGAGCCTAGACCATTGACCTAAATGGGTCATTCCTCTGGCACTAATCATAATGAAACCTAGAGAGAATGAGTCTGCCCTAGGCAATTTCTATCCCTGATTGATGAACCTAGACCATTCACCTAACTGGGCCATTCCTCCAGCACTAATCATAGTGCAACCTGGAGATAATGAGTCTACCCTAGGGAATGACTATCCAAACCATTTCTTCAGGAAATGATTGTCCTGTGCCAACCTAAAAAATGGACCATTCTTTGAAACTGCTCAACACTATGAACTTCGAAAGAATGACTGCCTGATGAGGTAGACCATTCTACTTGACCACTACTTAGAGTGACAACCAATAAGAATGATTGTCCTAGACCATTCCCCCACACTGTCCATAAGTGGAATCACTTTCTATGGTACATCAACAACCTATTAGACCATTTTCATTAAGAAAATGACTGTCTGACCTGGACCATTTTTCGAACTAGATAATGATTGTCCATCAAAAATCTCTAACCACTTTATGGACTGAAAAGGAACTTCTCAAACTAGACCATTTTCCAAAATGGAAAATGATTTCCCATGAATCAATAACATATCAGTGCTCCCTCCCAACCTAGGGATCCATCTCTTCCATTTCATCTAAGGGAGTTATCTTCATGAGCCCCATCTTGTCCCTTAAGTATGAAAACTTTATCCTGTACAAAGGCTTTGCCAAAATATCTGCTACCTGCTCATTTGTGGAGATATACTCGAGTTTCACTTCTCCTTCCTGGAATTTATCACAAATAAAGTAGTATTTGATCTCAATATGTTTCGACCGATCATGAAACATTGGGTGTTATGGTAGCCTCATACAACTTTGATTGTCATAGTATATTACGGTCAAATCTTGTACCTGATCAAATAATCCAAAAATCAACTTCCTCAGCTATACTACTTTGGTACATGCCTCACATGCTGCGATAAATTATTCTTCTGTTGTGTTGAGTGAAAAAAACATTTGTTTCATGCGGGCCCATGATATCATAGCAAATCCCAAACTAAAACACATCCCTGAAGTACTCATTTTGTCTTCTGCACTCCCTGCCCAATCTAAATATGTGAATCCATGAAGTTATACATCACTAGATGAGTTGTATCTTAAACCATAGTTCAACGTCCCATGAATATATCTTAGAACATGCTTTGAAGCTATCTAGTTCCCATGTCTGGGTTTCACCTGGAACTTACTTAAAGTGTTTAAAACAAAGCAAATATACGGTCGAGTATTCACTAGATACATCAATGACCCAATCAATTTCTAATATAGTGATGGGTCTACTGGATCAAAATCTGAGTCTCTTACTTTTCTTATATCTGTGGTCATAGGAGTGGCCATGGATTTGCAATCCATCATTCCAATTTTTTTAAGAATCTTCACTGCATACTTTCCTTGTCCAAGGAATATTTCACCACGCTTATGCCATACTTCTAGTCCCAAGTAATAATGCATGAGACCAAGATCTTTCATATCAAACTCGGAATCTTATTCCTTCTTACATTGGGTGATGAGAGAATATGCACCTGTCAAGAATAAATCGTCGACATACAACAGTAGAATCATAGGTACATTGTTCACAACCTTGTGTTGAGGCAAAGATATGAATTATCTTACTCAAGAATTTTTGAATCTTTCCTAGCTAAGAAAAGATAGTTAGTAATATCACCCTATGTTTTATAGCCTCAAAAATATTTTCCCAATTCACAAGTATTAATTACAAGGGTTTAGGCTGATTTTTTTATGAAAAGAATGTTGCAAAATAACACAAAAAATTTTATAAGTTTCTGAAAACTATACAGATTACAGAAAGTAAATGTGGAGATCAAAAATAAAAAGTAACCAAGTCACGGATACACACAAATGAGACAGAATAGCAATCTGCTTTATTTCATTCAAAGAAATCAAAAGTATCTTTCTCTTAACAAAATCCCTCTGAGGGCATGGACCAAAGTCTAATTTAGAGATCCCTGATGAAAACCATACAAAAAGACTCTGACAAGAAGTAAAAACTGAACTTTATAATCTTGATCAACTTTCCATAGACTGTTTCCAATTTGACTCTGCACAATATCCTTTATCAGCTATGAAACTTAATCCATAAACATACAAGTATACACGGACTATCAAAGATAGATCAACACCTTTAAAACAAACATATGAATTATTTGGTTCAGTTATAAACCTCATTGTCTACAATAGGACCCTTAATATTGCTTTCTCCTTCTATTCTCCCTTTGTTCCTTCTTCTCATTTGGATTTTATGCATTCCAAATAAGTTGTAGTTCAACTACTTTCTTTAGTTAAGTTAGTTGAACTTAACTAATTTTAGTTTAGGAGAAATAATAATAATAATAATAATAGTTAAGGGTATTTATTTAATAATAACTAAGTAGGTGGGACCCCTTGTGACTCCCTTATTTTATTCTTTTCAAAAATGAAACACAATTGGATAATCATTTAAACACATGTCGCCTTGTAACTCCCTTAAATACTTTCAAAATTTGAATATTTAAATATCAGAAATAATTCAAATCATATCCAAAAATATGTAAATATACACTTAATCCACAATATCCAAAAAATAGCTTGTTTCCCAAAAATTTATGTAGACCACTGTCTTCAACAACTCAATCATAAAAACACATAAATTAAAATCCATACTTGCCACTCTGAGAGACAATCCTTCTTTTATCATTGTTATCCCCTTTGGATTTCTCGGAAGTAGCCTTTGGTTGATTCGAACCTTGAGGTTGTATCTCACTAATAACATGGGAACAATCGTCCTTCAGATGCATATGGGAGGACACTGATTTTGAAGAGTCATTTGAAGGAGAAGAAGGGGAGGCAACAACTTTGCCTTTATCTTTCACATGGGGGACATTAGTTTTAAGCCTTTTACTAGCATGAGAGGATTGAATAGGTGAATGCATAGGAGCAATTTGAACATTAGGATTTACAGGTGGTGGAGGAGGTAATGACAAATTGGGCCTGCCATGATGGTGAGAGACTATCGAGTTGACAATCTCTTGCCATCCATCATTTGCAAGAACTTCTAGTTGCAAAGACACATGAGGAGGCACAGGAATACCAGGGGTATTTTGTGGCTGGAAGGGAGGTCTCTCTAGTCGGGGTTGTACTATCCCTTTTCCGATCCAGTTGAAGAAACCAACTTGAAACAACTGGTTCAACTCCTAGGGGTCAGCATCAAAATGAATAGAGAATCTAGGGCTTATACGTCCTTTGTTCTAGTTACCTCTTCCTCTATTATTTTTTCCAAGGCTACCCCTGCTGAAGAAACTCATCTTGTATGCAACAATTCATCATTGACTAGCCCTTAACATACCATACATGACATTTTTCTTGCATGAAACAATAATTGGCTCAGAAATTGACACAAGACCCATGCAAATCCATCCATAAGAAATCATTTAATAATTTTCAAGTGAGTAGCGGGTGAATAGGGTTCATGGGACATTTTGAGGGAGTGTAATGAGCGAAAAAGTGATATAATGAGAGGGGAAACATACGCAAGTATTGATCAACAATTCATTAAATAATTTAAATGTGCAATCAAATACCAAAAATATCAGCTTCCACCTATTTCTGTGTCATATCTTTTGCCACTGTTATACAGAGTTTTTAATTTATTTTACAGAACAGGGATGCCAAGAATGATAATGGGATTATGAGGGGGGTATAATGAGAGAAAAATTGATAGCATGAGAGGAAATAAAATATAGATATTTTTCATAAAAAAAATCAAATCAAACAACAAACATAACTCTGTTCAAACCCCATAATGCAATAAGCATTCACTTTTAAAACCAAAACCATTTAATTATCACTTCTTTACATAATGCTTGTTGACTTCAAAAAAAAATCGCATGCCCATAAATACTCAATTACATTATCCTTTGCATCTATACAATATCTATATAGCAGTCATGATAACCGCATTGCCATTTTATGATAACATAATAATTCGTTGAGCCATAGTCATTCATATTCCAATGCTAAATCCTTTTCCCTTTAAAATCAAATAGAAATATGCACAGTGATTTCAGCCATACACATCCAATATTTATTCTTCAAACTAAAATAATAATAGGCCCAATATTAACCACCATCTGTCTATTTTCCAAACATTGTTTGGCATAGTCGTTTGGGCATTAAAACTCATAATCGGGCCCCAATTCAATCACACAACAATAAAATCAACATAAGTATTGATTTGAAATAGCATTCGACCAATAAGATGCAACTCTGAGCCTAAGCTTCTTCATAAATTTAACATGTACAGACTTCTTTTAAAAATTGCCCTACAACAAACAGAGCCAAATCGTTCCCAATCGACCAAACAAACACACAGTTCTCTTTACCTTCGACTAGATTTGCAACGATATCAAGATCGTTATTAGGGTTTAACACAGCAAATGTAAGTAAGAACAAATAGCTCGACCAAATGAATAATTCCTCGGGGACGCAGACAGCTTGTGCCCTTTACAAATTTAGCACAGAGAAATAACAACAGATGGCTCAATCAAGGGATAGTCTTCGAAGACACAGACAACTCGTGCCCTTTTCAAATTCACCACAGACACATAACCTCTAACAATATTCTTGATAGTGAGGGTTACCAAAACATGACAGTCAACCACCCTCAATAGAGAACAAGAGGAAACGAACTCTTAAAAGCATTGTGAAGAGAATGCCCGAGCACAACCCATGGCCAACCAAAAACATATACAAGTTTCCATTTAAAGTTCTGGGTGATACTAAACCCGACTATGAAATGATTCCTAGAAACAACGATAATGAGGGAAACGCCATGATACATAACATTTCAGGGCTCATCCAAGACATGAAAAGAAACACTCCAACTCTTAACAACTCACATTTCAACCCACAGAAATGAACATATCAACCACAAGGACAAAATGGAGTGGAAAAACTTAACAGCAAGACTGGTTTCAAAACCAATGCGCAAAGCTCAGAGCTTGCCAATCAAATACATAATTTTCCACAGAGGGCCAGACCCAAAAACTCAAGCCGACCGAGCATGCCACTTTTTTTATTTATCCAATAAACTCACGCACATATTTCACATAGCAAAGTATATCCATTTTGCTTTTCCAAAATGTCGACCGTCAAAATATTCACCAGAAGAAACCATAAGCATAAGACTCATACACATTCCAAAAAACTTAATAAAAACACATACCCCAAGCCATTATGAGCCAAAAATCGATTCATAATGCAAAGGACCCATCATGGATGGAAAAATAAGGAACCATACCTGGAAAAGCTTGCTCGAAGGAGAGAATTAGACTATATCTTCCTTCACAACCGAAAATCGTGGAGCATCAACAACCACCAGAGCCAAAAAAACCAAATGAAAGTATGGCTAGGGTGACGTGCCTCAAGGGTTGTTTGAGTGATGTGCAGTAAATGCACGCCACTTCCTTCCCCAGCCTCATTCAATTCAACGTACAAGCCAACCAATCCACCATAACATTAACCATTAATTCAACCAAATATCCCATTTCTATATCCATTTACATAGTGCACCACCCAAAGTATTGTCAAAACCTTATTTTTTTTAAATAACCATGTGTTGTAATGTTACCACATATGCCTCACACAAAGCGCATAAGTCTAGCAGAAAGGATTTATACACCCCTTGTTTGTCACAATTACATATAACCTTAGGGCTTGTACATAGTCTTTTTATTTAAAAAAAGCTTCCATATCATCCTTTATCATAAATAAAACAATTAACCCATGTTTAATTTCAATTCCAAACCAAATTGATAATGATCCTTTTATCCATAAGGAAGCCTTAATATAATTTGTGAATGGACATCAAAACAATCCAGTGCCATGCAATAATCAACCATCAGCTTATGTCACCAAAACATTTTAAACCATAATTTGAATCATGAACTGTAGAATACTGTGTTGACATCATCATAACAACAAACAAAATATCTAAGTGTAGCATATCCATCATAGCGCCACTAGTCTACAAGGGGGTCCCACCTACTAGTTTATTATTATTATTATAAATAAATAATAGAGCTTGGCAATCATTTGTGAGCAGTATTCATTGTTGCAATTTTAAGCGTCGACAAACTGGCAACTCTGCAGGGAAATATGTTTCCAACATATTAAGAACTTAGATAGTCTGGTTTTGTATACTAGGTGGACATTAGATCAAGGAATGTATATCAAAATGATTATGCAACATGTGAAGTGAGTGGTTTAAGGGAAAAATGATTTGGGATTTTGGGAATAACTCATGGAAAGTGTTATGTATGAGGGGGTTATTCTTGTATGCATAACATTCGATTATTCACAGTAAAATCATTCTTTGCTTTAAGGAGAAAAACTCTAGTGTGCTCTTTTTGAATCTCGGAGCGGAGGGAAGAAAAGGAAAGAATAAATAGTGATAAAAAACCAACTATCTTACCTAACAACAGTACTGAAGCAGATATCAATTTCAATGATGTCATCAAGGGGGGACATCATGACAACTATGTAACCTGATTGTTATTGATTAACAATACTTGCATAATAGCATCGTTGTGGCATAACTGATCCAAAATTTATTTCTAACAAGAAAAGAAGTCAATAAAAGAAATAAAACAACGGAAACGAAACAGCAAAAAGAAGTAACAGCAAAGCAAAATCGAAGTGATGAAACAAAACTATAATACAGGAATAATTCCATACAACATTTAAACTTTCAAGTTGGTTCCACATAGCGTTTTAAGTGGGAACCGTTGGTGCTATAGGAAAACAATCACTCTTCCAAGTCCTTTAGAATATAGGATTTTGCGCCCAGGACAAAAGAGATTTTAAAAGGATCCAGCCATAACTTTTGGATCTTTGAATGCCTTCCCCTATCAGCATGAGATGAATCCCACATCAAGACTTTCTCATTAACCTTAAATTTGACAACTTTTGCATTTTATTGAAATATCTTTTAATAGTTTGTTGTCTTCTCTTTATGTTATCCAAGGAAAACGTCCTTTGTTCCTCTAAATCCAAGAGTGCATTTATCCTTTGAGAGATATTGGAAGAATTTAATTCTTCAACCTGTAGCATCAGCCTTAGAGAAGAAATTTCCAGCTCAGTAGGCAGAATGGCTTCTTGACCATAAACAAGATGGAAGGGAGTGAAACCAATGCTCACTTTAGTGGTAGTGTGATCTACCCAAAGGGAATAAATGAGGAGAGTCTGTCATTGATGAGGCTTATATTCAATGAGCCTCTTGATAAATCTAACCATATTTTTGTTAGTAGACTCGGCTTGCCCATTTCCTTGAGGATAATAAGTTGATGAGGTAAAATGTTTAACTCCCAGTTTAGCTAGAAATTGATTTAGCTTAGAAGAAATAAAAGCGGGACCGTTGTCTGTAATAATTTCCAAAGGAAGGCCAAATCTAGAGAAAATATTAGTTTCAAGGAAAGAAATCACGTGCTCATCCTACAAATGCTTAAGTGGGACAACTTCAGTCCATTTTGTAAAATAATTTGTGGTTGTCAAGATAAAAACCCTCCCTGTTGAAGATGGAGGATTAATAGACCGATAAAGTCCATACCCCATTTTGAAAAAGGAAAGTTAGGGAGGACAGGTTGTAGAGGCATGGTAGAAAGACGTTCTTTCTCAGCGAACTTCTAGCACTTGTCACAAGATCTTGAAAAATTATAAGAATCACGAAAAATTGAAGTCCAATAGTACCATTTCCTGATAATCTTAAAAGCAATAGTTTTATCAGAAAAGTGGTCACCCACATGAATGACAGAATTTTAAGATCCATGGGCCTCTTGTAACAATTTATGTGCTTCCTCATTATTCACACAACGAAGTAATATACCATCAACAAATCTCCTAAACAAGAAGTCTCATAAAATGACATATCTGGAAGATTCAAGACAGAGACTTCTCCTTTTATGAGTATCTAAATTATCTGGACACCTTTGATTTTGCAAGTAATACACCAGATCTTTGTACCAGGGATGTTCAGCTACAGGAAGGATTTGACTGTCAATGTAAAACAGTGTTGACAGAGGATTATCTTTTTCATCAATTTCTTCACTTTCTTCATCATGTTGAGCTAAGTGAAGGGATAAGTCACGTCCCTTAATGTTTTTAAAAGTCATGATGGCTAAATTGTGCTCCTCAATCTTGGCAAGCCAATGTGAATTATTCCCTGAAAGATAATTCCGTGACAACAAAAACTTGACAGCATGTAAAGGGACTTTTACCAGCGTGTTCTTACCTAACATAAAGTGGCGAAATTTCTCCATAGCTTTAACAAGAGAGAAAGCGTGTTTTTCAATACAAGAATCTTTGAATTCATCATCTGACAAGATTTGACTCATGTAAACCACTGGTTTTTGTTAGCTTGTTCATCACATTGCATGAGGATAGCAAAGATTGTTTCCTTTGTAGCATTATTATATATAATAAATTCTTTCTCAAAATCTAGCTTCGCCAAAACCAGTGTGGAACTGATTTCCTTCTTAATCCTTACGAAATCATTTTCAACGTCATCAGTCCAAGAAAAGGAGTGATCTTGCTTAAGAATATTGTGAATTCGTTTGACCATTACAACAAAATCAGGAACAAACCTACAGACAAAGTTGATAATGCCCATAAAGGCTTGAACTTCCTTTTTGGAAGTAGGAGGAGGAAGATTTAGGATAGAAGCAATCCTTTCGGGACCTATGCTTATTCCTGAATTAGAGACAATGTGACCAAGGAGCTTTCCCTTGGTAACGCCAAAAATAGACTTAGAAGGATTTAAAGAAATGTTGAATTTCCTGCATCGCATGAGAACCTTTCTAAGATGACCAAAATGATTTGATCGGTTCTTTGAATATATAGTTAAGTCATCAAGACAAATCCGAATAATTTTGTCAATCAGATTGTCAAAATCTATCTACACATCTCTTTGGAAAGTGGCACCTGCATTAGATAATCCAAAAGGCATGAATTAATAAGAAAATGTGCCCCAACGTGTAATAAAAGTGGTTTTGTATTATCTGCCCTTTTTACCTTGATCTGATTATAACCAGACAAATCGTCAAGTAAGGACATCATCTGTGACCCTACAACTTACTGAAAAATCATTTTCATATTAGGGAGAGGAAAATGGTCTTTCACGCTAGCTCTATTTAATGCGTGAAAATCAATGCATAGTCTGATCTAACCAGTTGTTTTCCGAACGGGAACCAAATTGGAAACCCACTCAGAATACTTAACAGGGAAAATTATCCTAGCCTTCAAGAGTTTTTCCAACTCCTTCCGAGTAGTTGCTTCAAGTGTGGGATTAATGGGTCTTTGTTTTTTCCTAACCAGTTTTATGCCCTCCTTGATAGAGATGGCATGTTGTATAAGAGAAGGATCAAAACCACGAATATCCTCATAATACCAAGCAAAAACATCTTGAAATTCTCGAAGTAACTCGGTGAAATTCAATTTTTCTTCATCAGTACATTGGGCACCTATCTTAACATTCTTTGGACAATCGGGTGTCCCAATATTCAAGGAAATGGTTTCACCCACTTTCCTTTTCGACTCCTCTTCTTTATGTTTTTCTTTGTTTCCTACATCACTCGATGAAAATGAACTTTATAGAGGAGTCAATCCCTTCAAAATTTTGTTGTCTTCCATGGATACAATTTCCTTGGTCTTATAAGGTTCATTTTGTATGAAAGCACAGATGCTTTCATTACTAGGGAATACCTTCCATGACTCTACATTGTCAGGGATATGAGGACAATACAAAGATTAAAAAATGCATTCATGTCTTTGTGGCAGAAGTTGTCGAGTAGGAGAGGCTGCAAAAACAGCTAACCTATCAGCCATTGAATCCAATTCCCTTTTAACACGAGTGATTTTAAATGACAGTAAGTTCGAGATAAGTGCCCAAAAAATTTGGGTGTAGCGTTTCATTAACTTGTTTCTAGGAGAATATATCTTACGTACAAGTTTTACAACAACTTCAGAGTCCCCAAAAATTGTAAGGTGACCACAACCTAAATTATAGGCATTTTCAATGCCTAGCAGTAATGCTTCAAATTCGATGACTTTGTTTGTACAAGCAACTTCTAACCGATAGGAAAAGCTATGAATTTTACCTACAGGAGAGTACAAGATAATTCCAGCTCCATTTCCTTCATTGGAGCATGAACCATCAAAGTGCATATGCCACATTCAATCCTCTAGGTCAATTTGTTCGAAGGTAGTGTTGTCCTCATCAGAAAATATGGAGTACACCCCCAAGTCCTCTTCGATATAATTTACATTAGGTTGTGGAATACTTTCTATAAAAGGTGAAATTCTTCCCTCCCTTAGGACTATGATGTTCTTCCCATTCTGAGGAATAGAAAGTGTGTCCCCTCGAGTGAGAGGTATCCACCTGTCAAATCTTTTTAGTCCCTTCCTAAGATGATTGAATAATTACTCACTGGCATGTCAATTACCTTAATATTAAGGGTTGTCCTTATTTTAGGATGCGTGCACAAAACCAAAGCCATTTCCTTGATATCACCTATGGTCGATTGTTGTAAACTATTATAAGAGAGCATGCTTCTGGTGTTTTCATTTGTACAAGACAAGCCTAGCTCTTCCATAATAATCTTTGACATTAATCTGGGGCCCGAACCATCGTCAATCAAACAACAATGGCCTATTTTGTCCATAATATTAACATAAATGAAAAATGGAGGATTTTTTACAGAGTGTCTAAAATTATTTACACCTACTTTATTTACAGTTGAGTCCTCTTCGTTTACCTCTTCAGAGAGATTGGCTACGGTGGAAGTTTTTCCTTCCATGAAATTTTTTAGATGCTTTTGTTGCTCAAGGATGACAACCATGTCCAAAAGAGTAGCATCGACCTTGATGTTATCAAACTGATTGAGAATATTATATTTGGAAGAGGGAAGAGGGAAGGAAGTTCCTTGACTGTTAGGAATTTTAGTAACTTGTACAGTAGCAGCTGGTGAAGTTGAGCTTGGGCTAGAAGAAGTACGAGGGGGGTCATATTTTTCTCTTGAAGCATAGGATTTATTCCTAGTATTTATGATCATGACATCCTCTCGTTCTATGAAATCTAGAGCAACAATGGTAGTTTCAGGCCTTTTGGCAAATATTTTATCTCTGACACTCTTCTTTACCTCAATATTACTTTCCTCGTGGTGTTCCTTGCAAAAGTTACACCACTGCGAGGCATGATGGATTTAGGCTAAAAGTTGTTTTCATTTGAATTCCTAAAGGGTGGTGAAGAAGAAGATGAGGCTCCAGGAGTGAGTGAAGGGACATTTCCTTTCTGCTCATATGCTATCATTCGGTTATTGATATCGTGTACAAGTTGTAAGAGGGCGAACATGTCCGTTTGTTTAATTGAGTCTCCTTTGGGAAAACCTATTCTTTCAAGGTAGAGCATTATAGTAATGCATAAAAACGACTTGGTTCTAAGGGCGAATAAGTTTGAGAATTTGGTTATATAACTTGGTGAAACGTAAGTTGAAAGACTTGATAATATCACCGTCTTTGTACACAATGTTATTATATTCCCATAATTATTCAGTTGGGCTCTTAGACTGCCCATAAGTAGATTTGAACCAGTAAACTAACTCCTCCCAAGTGGAAAGAATCTTGGGAGGGAGGTCAAAGAAATATATCGTTGCTTTCCCTCAAGGGAATTAACAAATAAGCACATACAAGTATCATTGTCATTGGCTCCTATATTGTGACAGGCATTAGAAAATGCCAGCAATTTTTCATTCGTAGCGACTGTGTTATTTCCTGAAAACCTAGGGAGATGCTCTTTGAATTTTGGAAGTGGAAAAGTAGCAAGTGCTAGGTTCAGAGGAGAGGATACATGCCATGGTGTAGTAGTAGCATCTTCTTCGAATTGAAAGAGTCCATACTTATTTATGACCTTAGTGGGGTTGGTAGTAGATTGGACAGGGACTTGATCGCTATACAAGCTACCAATCACTGACTTGATTTCTTATTCACCTACCAATTACAAACTACCAATTACTCACTGGCATGTCAATTACCCATGCAAATCCATCCATAAGAAATCATTTAATAATTGTTAAGTGAGCAGGGGTGAATAGGGTTCATGGGACATTTGGAGGGAGTGTAATGAGTGAAAAAGTGATATAATGAGAGGGGACAAATACACGAGTAATGCTCAAAAATTCATTGAATAATTTAACTTTGCAATTAAATACCAAAAATATCAGTTGCCACCTATTTCTGTGTCATATATTTTGTCATTGTTATACAGAGTTTTTAATTTATTTTACAGAACATGGATGGCAAGAATGATAATGGTATTATGAGGGAGGTATAATGAGCGAAAAAAGTGATAGCATGAGAGGGAATAAAATATGGATATTGTTCATAAAAATAAATCAAATCAAACAACAACCATAACTTTGTTCAAACCCCATAATCCAATAAGCATTCACTTTTAAAACCAAAACCATTTAACTGTCACTTCTTTACATAATGCTTGTTGACTTAAAAAAAAAACAATTAATATGCCCAGAAATACTCAATTACAATAGCCCTTGCATCTATGCAATATCAATATAGCAGTCATGATAACCACATTGTCATTTTATGATAATATAATAATTCGTTGAGCCATAGTCATTAATATTCCAATGCTAAATCCTTTTCCCTTTAAAATCAAATAGAAATTTGCACAATGATTTCAGCCATACACATCCAATATTTATTCCTCAAACTCAAATAAGAATAGGCCCAATATTAACCACCATCTATCTATTTTCCAAAAACTATTTGACATAGTCAACTGGGCATTAAAACTCATAATCGGGCCTCAATTCAATCACACACAAGTATTCATCCAATAAAATCAACATAAGTATTGATTCAAAATAGCATTCAACCAATAACATGCAACTCTAAGCCTGAGATTCTTCGTAAATTTAAGATGTACAAACTTCTTTTAAAAATTTCCCAACAAGAGACAGATCCAAATCATGCCCAATCAACCAAGCAAACACACAATGTTCTTTACCTTCAACTAGATTTGCAATGATATCAATATCGTTATTAGGGTTTAAGACAACAAATGGAAGTAAGAACAAATAGCTCGACCAAATGAATAATTCCTCAGTGACGCAAACAACTCGTACCCTTTACAAATTTATCACGGAGAAATAACAACAGATGGCTCAATCAAGGGATAGTCTTCGAAGACACGGATAACTCGTGCCCTTTTCAAATTCACCACATACACATAACCTATAACAATATTCTTGACAATGAGGGTTACCAAAACATGACAGTTAACCACCCTCAATAGAGAACGAGAGGAAACGAACTCTTAAAAGCATTGTGAAGAGAATGCCCAAGCACAACCCATGGCCAAACAAAAACATATACAAGCTTCCATTTAAAGTTTTGGGTGATACTAAACCCGACTATGCAATGCTTCCCAACAACAACGATAATGAGTGCAATGCCATGATACATAATAGTTTGAGGCTCGACCAAGACATGGAAATAAACACTCCAACTCTTAATAGCTCACATTGCAACCCAGAGAAACAAACATATCAACCACAGGGACGAAAAGGAGTGGCAAAACTTAACACCAAGATCGGTTTCAAAACCAATGCGTAAAGCTCAGAGCTTGCCAATCAACAACATAATTTTCCACAGAGGGCCAAACCCAAAAACTCAAGCCGATCGAGCATGCCTTTTTTTCTATTTATCCAATAAACTCACGCACATATTACACACAACAAAGTATATCCATTTCTCTTTCCCAAAATGCCAACCATCAGAATATTAACCAAAAGAAACCATAAGCACATCACTCATACACAGTCCAAAAAACTTAATAAAAACACATACCCCAAGCCATTATGAGCCAAAAATCGATTCATAACGCAGAGGAACAATCATGGATGGAAAAATAAGGAACCATGCCTAGAAAAGCTTGCTCGAAGGACAGAATTAGACTGTATCTTCCTTCACAACTGAAAATCATGGAGCATCAACAACCACCAGAGCCAAAAAACCAAATGTAAGTATGGCTAGGGTGAGGGGCCTTGAGGGTTGTTTGAGTGACGTGCAGTAAATACACGTCGCTTCCTTCCCTAGCCTCATTCAATTCAACGTACAATCCAACCAATCCACCATAAAATTAACCATTAATTCAACCAAATATCCCATTGATATATCCATTTACATAGTGCGCCACCCAAAGTATTGTCAAAACCATTTTTTTTTTAAATAACCATGTGTTGTAACATTACCACATATGCCTCACACAAAGCACATAAGTCTAGCAGCAAGGATTTATACACCCCTCGTTTTTCACAATTACATATAACCTTAAGGCTTGTACATAGTCCTTTTATTTAAAAAAAGCTTCCATATCATCCTTTATCATAAATAAAACAATTAACCCATGTTTAATTGCAATTTCAAACCAAACCGATAATGATCCTTTTATCCATAAGGCAACCTTAATATAATTTGCGAATGGACATCAAAACAATCTAGTGCCATGCAGTAATCAACCATCAGCTTATGTCACCAAAACATTTTAAACCATTATTTGAATCATCAATTGTAGAAGACTGTGTTGGCATCATCATAACAACAAACAAAATATATAAGTGCATCATATCCATCATAGCGCCACTAGTCTACAAGGGGGTCCCACCTACTAGTTTATTAGTATTATTATTATTATAAATAAATAATAGAGTGTGGAAATCATTTGCGAGCAGTATTCATCGTTGCAATTTTAAGTATCAACACCTTGTAGTAGAGATTTACATCTGCATGAATCTTAGAGAAACCAAGTCTTATTAAGTAACTGTCAATTCTGGCATACCAAGCTCTTGGAGCTTGCTTGAGTCAATACATGGGTTTCTTTAATCTGCAAACATGAGTGTCTTTGGGATGCACCTCAAAACCTTGAGGTTGTTCAATGTATACTTCTTCTTCAATTGATCCATTGAGAAATGTTGTCTTTACATCCATCTAATGTAAACTCCATCCCATGGAAGCAACAAGAGACATAATAGCTCTAATAGAAGTATATCTGGAAACATGAGCAAAGGTTTCATCATAATCTTCCCCCTCCTTCTGGGAGGACCCTCTAGCCACAAACCTTGCCTTGTATTTGTATATGCTTCCATCTACTACATGTTTGGTCTTGTAGACCCATTTTGAAGTTACCACTGATTTTTCCTTGGGTCTAGGCACAAATTCCCATATGTCATTTTTCATGATGGATCAGTATTCTTATATCATGTCTTCTTTCCACGGTTTCTTTTGAACTACTTTGTTAGAAAAATAGGATCTCGAAGCAATAAAATAAAAAAGATGCGGAAATAAAACATGGAAGATGCACAATACAATAGAGACACATATATCTGTGGTTCACCCACCACCATAGAAATTGTCAAGTCCTTTTTTATTATCCAGCAAAATGAAGGGATACAACCTACAACACACCCACTGTAAATTCCTTTTCTATCTCTCTCGGTCTCCTCTCTCAGAATACAATAATCACATACATACACAGCCACAATACAATCCCCTCATAAAATAGGGTTTCCTTCTACGGAAAAAATCCCTAAAATAATTGCTACCGTCAGATCTGTGACCTTATAATGAATGGTCTAGATTGACTACGAAATTAGAATATTTTACAAGGAAACTTTTCCCAATATTTTTCTTCGGGGGCGCTTCCCTCGAATCCCCCGCCAGGGTGGGCT
>ML792916.1:264504-285996 GCA_009831015.1 Picea engelmannii | reverse complement strand
TCCTCTTGGTCCAGAGCCTCAAGGAGCTGAAGAGTGACTTGACTGGATCCTCCAATTCCAAGTCGTTCAGTGTTGAGAAAATCACAGGAACCGATTAGAAACAACGTAACTGTTACAGTGATCCAACCTACATCATCCTATAACAGCCACAACTCGACTGGATCCTCCAATTCTGAGTTGTTCTAACACAGTAAACAAAGAGATGGAAGGGAAGCTGACATCCATAAAGTAAGAAATCTCAAATGCCTTATGCATTAACCAGAGCGACCAGCACTTCATCAAAACTTTATAATCGGGAGCCTTGCTCAACCATCGATCCTTTCAAAATACAAAAACTGAGTCTATATACCCAGGAAAATTCACCTCACAGAGGCGTGTCCAATCACCCAAAGCTTGGTGTCCCTTCAGTCAAAATCGTACTGATATATTTCTTTAAGCGCCATCTTAACTACGCATGGCTGCTGCAAGGAGGGTAGCTGAGCCATTAAGTGCTTGGGCTAGCATGCACAGACTTCTCTGTTGAGTCAAGGACTTCGGCATGGCTTCTTTGAGAAAATCGATACACAGGACCTCTTCGGGCAGATGGCTTGCCAGACCCTCCATCCCCTCACTTAATGAATGAAAGGAGGTTTCAACCACCCGCTCTTGTCATCATTTACTCCAGGAAAGAAACAGTATGAAGATCGGATCCGATAGCACCTAGAGATCACGAAAATCCCCTCTGTAACTAAACTCGACACCTTAGCCTTCTTTACACAGCTCCTTTCTTCCTCCAAGTGACCACGGACTGTGACCATGTGCCTATTCCCAAGGCACTTTCGGCGTTCGCGAATATGAAGGGATTGATCCTTGCTGATCAAAATCGTGACGAGCGATATGCTGAGATGGCTTAATCTGGCACCACGCGTCCCTCTAGATCTGACGGCTCTTAACTCTCCCGAAAATACCATGGGCCCGGGTTTGGGACTCTCCCGGCACCTCGCGCATCAGAATATAATGGACCTGCTCTTTGCGTCTTGGAGTCGCGATGGGCGAAACACCGAGATGGCTCAATTTGCTGCCAGGTGTTCCCTTTAGATGGACGGATGAAAATGCTTCGTGATGTTGCGGGCCCCAGTTTCAGCTCTTTCAGCGTTGTCAGGGTTCGGGGTTTCACGATGTTCAAAGACACAAAACCTTCACCCTTTGCACTCGCGACTGCCGAAAAGCCGACGTGACCAGATCTCGTGCCACATGCCCTTTGGGATGAACGGCTGTCATCCATTTCTCAACATGCTATGTGCGCTATCCATTGCGCTAACCTTAGCGCAGCTTTTCTAATTGCGATTTCCCGCCCACCACTGATCTGATTCTTTGGATACATCCTGAACATTGAAATCGGAGCACTCGCTCGCTTGACCTGGGCCAGAAATGGATTACTTTTGTATGTTGCGCTCGGGTGCTTCTCATGCAACCTGCAGACCTGGATATCCCTATGCCGAAGACAAGTAATATTGCTAACATTAGGCTCCACGGGGGATAGAGTCATCCCTGTGATGCTCGAAGGACTCATTTTGCAGCTCCAATGCCATGTTGTTGGGCTATGGAGTCATTATTAAGCCGAAAAATAAAAACAAAAACGAACAAAGAAACAAAAGGACAATATTTACAAACAAAGGAGCCATCTGAGACTCAAACAAAACATTTCTTCAGAAAATGCCCATTCACTGGGCTGCTGAAAACTTATTCACCTTCCAAACCTCGCAATATGTATGTGTTATTTGAGAAATTCTCAGATATTTTGAAAGGCTCGATCCATAGGGCTTCAAATTTGCTGTGTTTGCCCTTATCTTGCTTAGGAGCATCCCATTTCAGCACCAGGTCTCCTATCTGGAACCGTTCCTTCTTGGCCTTCTTATCAAAAACCCGCTTGATCTTTTGCTGATGGTCCTAAATTATGTCCATTGTCTGCTCCCTAGCCTGATGGACCTCCACTAGCTGATGAATCCTTCTGATCATGTCATCAGGCTCCTCCTGATGGTCCTGAAGGAATTTTGCTATAGGAATGGCTAACTGAGAGGGGAAAACAGCCTCCGCTCCATAGACTAATTAGAAAGGAGAGATGTTGATAGATCTCTTTGTGGTCACTCGGTCGGCCCATAGAGCAAATTTTAATCTGGAATGTCAGGCCTTCTTGTTGTCTTCCAATAGTCTTTTGATGATCCTTGTCAGGCTTTTGTTGGAGGATTATGCTAAATCGTTGCCCTGTGGGTAATATGGGGTGGAGTGAATCAGCTTGATTCTGAACTGCTCGCAGAACTTGGCCAATGGCTCGGACCCGAAATCAGCTACGTTATCAGTGACAATTTTACTCGGGCAGTCGAATCTCGTGATGAGGTCCTCCAGGAATCCAATGACTACCTTGTGGGAAGCACTCTTGGTAGGGATAGCCTCAATCCACTTGGTAAAGAAAGTTGTAGCGGTCAGGATCCACCATTGCTGCCCACTGGAAGCAGGGTGAATTTCTCCAATGAAATCTAGGCCCCACTGCTGGAAAGGTCCTGAAACCACCACTAGATTTAATGGCAGAGACTTGAGTTGCTTCTTTCCTGCAAATTTTTGACATTTGATGCAGGGTCTGACCCTTTTGCAGACGTCAGTGAACACGGTAGGCCAGTAGTACCCAGCCCTAAGGATTTTGTGGGTTGTGGCTTTCCAGAAATGGTGCCCTCCACACAGACCGCTATGAAATTCAGCCACGATCATTTCGGCCTCTTGTGGACTCATGCATTTAAAAGCACCCCCAGGGGGTCTTTCTAGTATAAAATTTTATCGATAAGGCAGTATCTGACTGCCTTGAGCTTCAGATCTCTTGCTTTGTTTCTTTGCAGGCCATTTGGAGGCTGCAGCTCTTGCAGAAAGTATATGGCATCCTTATACCAAGGACATCGAGTCAATGGGGGCTCCCTTTGAGGGTCTATGTCAGACAGCCGATCCTGCTGAATACCTGAGCATTCGTATATGAAACTTATCCCCAGAGCTTGGCAGTTTGCTTCAGCCAACAGCTTGGCTAAACCTTGACCTTTGATCAATTTGGTAGGCCTTATTTCCAGGTCGAATTCCAGAATCCTGGCTATCCACTTACTTCTTCTCTCGTCTATGTCAGGTTGGATAAGAATATCTTTAACAGTAGCTGAGGGGACATAGGCGATGATTTTTTACTGCAGGATGTAGGTTTTGAAGGCTTTGAGAGCTTTTACTAGAGCATAGGCCTGCTTCTCCATAGTTTCATACCTGACTTCGGCATCCCTCAATGCTCGGATGAAATAAGCAATAGGCTGCTCTAGCCCAATGTCGTTTGTCTGTAATAAAACGGCAGCCACTGTGTCAGGTGAGGCAAAGGAGAAAATAAGGAAATCCTTCGAGTAGTTGGGATTGATAAGCATAGGGGATTCAGTTAGGGCCTTCTTGATTTGCTCAAAGGAATGTCACGATTGAGGGGTCCACCTTACTTCATTTCCTTTCTTCATTTCCTTTCATTTCCTTCCGCTGATACTATGTGGCCTAGTAACTTTCCCTCCTGTATGGCGAATAGAGATTTCTTGGGGTTTGGAATATGATTGTTGGGCAGCTGTACAATGTTACGCTTTGCAATCTTATTCAGAAAACTACCCCCACCAAGATTTTCTTCAGAGACAGATTCTTGGTCGATGTGCATCTCTGAAAATTCTTTGACAGTCTCCAAGAACTTCTTGATCTCGAGATCATCCTCGAATACCTTCCAATGTTTGACGTTGTCAGTTATGGAGGGCCTGTATTTCACCTCCACATCATATCTGAATTTAGGCGGCAAGGGTACTTTGAAATTACTTGTTGATGTAGCCAAGGAATATGCCATTATGTTTTCCTCTCTTAGGATGAAAGAAATGTTAAATGTTGAGAAGAAACTATCAACTAGGTCCCACACCTCATTTTTGTAGCTTCTGAGTTGAGGATGCTTAGCCTGATAAGCGTTTCTGATCTGTTG
Organism: Picea engelmannii; assembly: GCA_009831015.1. Taxonomy (NCBI): domain Eukaryota; kingdom Viridiplantae; phylum Streptophyta; class Pinopsida; order Pinales; family Pinaceae; genus Picea; species Picea engelmannii. The sequence continues at coordinate 281,990 of ML792916.1, read as the reverse complement.
GACCACCAACTCTACGTCACCGAACACTGCTACCTCCTGAATTCCCATTTCCCTCGCAGCTCTTAATCCCAGAACAAGGGCCTTATACTCTGCCACATTGTTGGTAGCTTCAAATTCTAATTTGTATGATAGAGATATGGTTTCCTGAGTAGGTGAGACAAAGACCACCCCAGCTCCAGCGCCTTCCCTGGAAGAGGCTCCATCAAAGAACATTTTCCATACATGGGTGATGGAGGGAGGAAATTTAGGGGAAATGATGGGCTGCTTTCTGCGTTTAAGAGGAGGTTTGGGAGCATGGGTGAGTTGAAGCACACTGGAACCTAAATCAGTGTCCAAGGCAAAAATGGGATGGTTGGTAGGGTTGGCCTCATCGCTGATTATATAGGCCAACTAGGCTTCCCTTTATAATCTTCTATGCTCTCCTCCAAACATTGGGATAGTAGCGTATGTGAGGTCCATCTGCAAAGTTCCCCCTAGTCTTTTTATATAAGATCTTGATAACAACATATCGAACTTGGGGGGGACATCGGCCACTATAATATCCATGACCACACTTTTCATGGGCAACTGAAACAAGGTCACAACCAAGTCTTTGATAACTCCTAGACACTGAACCTTCCTGGAGTCAAATGAATAGAGGTCATGATAAGCTCGGGTGACTTCTAGTCCTAGCTCTTCCATGACAGTTTTGGGCATAAGGTTGTGAGAAGCCCCTAAATCCATCAAGCAATTGTGCAGTATCTTGTCATGTATGTTCAAAGAAGTGTAGAAGGGAGGGGATGACTCATTCCTGTCTTCTATCATAGGACATAGAATAACTGCAGGCTTTTCATCTTGCAAATTGATGGAGTTTGTGGGAAGGCTTGAGACCTCAGACTGTAAAAGCTCAGAGAAATGTTTCTTGAATCCTTCATGTTTAATCAATTATGTCAGTGGCACAGGGATTCTGATTTTTTGAAGTTCATGCTCGAAATTAAAAGAAGATGAGAGATTTGGGATTTCTCTTATTTCGGGAGCATGACTCTGGACAATGGGAGAGAGAGGTTGGGTCTTCTTACCTCTATGGTTGTTTGTTGCTTCATTAGCAGGCTTCTCTGTTCTGGTGAGATGCTCAGGGACATCAGGTGTTATTGCCTTCTTCTAGGACCTCAAGTCATACCTACCTTGGCGGCCACTAGTCTTGTGTTCCTTGCTCAACTCATTTAGATGACTATCCATGAGAGACTCCTCATATGTTGATTGAGTGAGATGAGGAAAAGGAGGAGTGTCCCTTAAGCAATGGATTTCAGGATCCAACTCCTCTATTTCCCCTTCTTCCCCCTCGGCCACAAAAATGTTTTGGAAAGGGGCATGAATCTTCTGGTCTTCTCTGTCTCTTCCCCTCTCCCTTTGCACGGTCGGGGAAGTAATATTGTTGGGCCTTCTGAAACCTCCTCCCTTTTAGACATTTTGGGGGCCTTTGTATTCTTTCCTCCCTTCCACCCTCATTCTCTCCATCTCTGCAGACAGAGACTTCACCATCCTAGTCAGTTCATCCACTTGAGGGTGGGGCACCGATGTGTCAGAAGTCGAGGCTTCCGACCTTCCCTTCCTCCTGTCTGTGTCGGTCTTGCTTCTTAGTCTATCGGCTGCTAATACATTGGATTCCACTTCTATGGCCGCATCTTGCATTTGAGCCAAGGAGGTGGCTCTTCTTTCTCTCAGTAACAGACAAAAATTGGGGCCAAACGCACTAGCATAAGAGATCTTGGTCGAGGCTTCTGCAGGCTTTATCTTGGCATGGAGTTTATTATACATCTTATTGAATCTTTTGGAGAAGTCAGAGACAGAATCTCCTTCCATCTTCTTTAGAGACCCAAATTTTGTCATATAGTACATGAAATCTTTCCTATCGCCCCACTACCTCAGGAAAGCATTATCCAGGGCTTCGATCCCAGTAATAGATCTGGGGGCCAATCCTCTGAACCATTTCCTCGCCTCGCCATCCAGGCTCTGGACAAAGACTCTCATCCATACATCTTCATTTTCAATGTTGAGGTTGTCTACATAACTGTAGAAATCAACCAGGTGCTCTTCGGCAGTTATGTCTCATTCCCCAGTGAACTTGGGCATATACTTCAAGTAGTCTCCAGCAGGGAGAGGATTCATAGGATGGGGTAGGATTAAGGGAGCATATCTGGCAGCAACTATGGCATCCATTCTATTTAGAGGGGGATTAGCACCATCCATAGGAATATTAGGTGGAGGAGAGCTTGGAGGAGAAGGAGTTTGCGAAGGGGCTACTGGGAATGAGTCTCGAAGTGGAGTGGGAAACAAGAGAGGATTTAAGGAGAAAGCTAACGAGCTCAAGTCAGCAAGTGTTTTTCTTTGTGTAGGAGTGGAGAAATCTTATGTGGTCCTGGGTCTACGCCAGGGTACAACTTCAGAGGAGGGGGGAGTGACAAGGATTTCTCCCTCCAATCCCAGATCAGGAGGGGAAAACTCAGCAGGAACACTCCCAAAATTCAGGAAACAGGACACCTCGGAAGGAGGACGATCAAGAATCTGAGGAGGAGAAAATGGATTTCTTACGAAAGGAGATGGCGAATTACCTGGTTCGGCGATGGAATGTTCTTCTTTAGGGGCCTTTCCTTTTCTGAGAACCACCTCTGGATCAGATTTGGGTGTAGCTAGAGGCAGTTGTGGATGAGACAGCGTGTGTCTACCTCTGAAAGCCACAATTAACTCGGTAGGTTCTCCCCAGCAGAGTCGTCACAATGGAGTCGCCAGGTGCACTGTAGCAATCTTCAAGGGCTCTGATACCTGATGCACCTTTAGAATCAGAGGCTTAATGTCATTCAATCCCGGGGAAAATTTGCAGCTTCATCCCCGGCAACGGCGCCAGAAATGTTAGCGTCAGAAGTCACTCCTGGATTGCTTACAGGAGCAGAGCCCAACGCCCATCAGTTATATGCCACGATCTGTTTAATGGGGTGATCAAGTGGGTGAAGACTCAACAAAATATAGCTTTAACTCGAGAAACTGGGCCTGGTATGTAGAAAGCAAGGGAGGTCTTGATCCAACTTCTGTCAGTAAATGACTAAAGGGTGGTAGAAGGAAGACTTGTGAGAAGGGAGAGGAAGACTGCCTCGGGAAATAGGCCTTCGGAAGCTTGGGAATGAAAATCTTGGAAGCCAAGATCCTCTTGGTCCAGAGCCTCAAGGAGATAAAGAGTGACTTGATTGGATCCTCCAATTCCAAGTCGTTCAGCGTTGAGAAAATCACAGGAACCGATTAGAAACAACGTAACTGTTACAGTGATCCAACCTACATCATCCTATAACAGCCACAACTCGATTGGATCCTCCAATTTCGAGTTGTTCTAACACAGTAAACAAAGAGATGGAAGGGAAGCCGACATCCATAAAGTAAGAAATCTCAAATGCCTTATGCATTAACCAGAGCGACCAGCGCTTCATCAAAACTTTATAATCGGGAGCCTTGCTCAACCATCGATCCTTTCAAAATACAAAAACTGAGTCTATATACCCAGGAAAATTCACCTCACAGAGGCGTGTCCAATCACCCAAAGCTTGGTGTCCCTTCAGTCAAACTCGTACTGATATCTTTCTTTAAGCGCCATCTTAACTACGCATGGCTCCTGCAAGGAGGGTAGCTGAGCCATTAAGTGCTTGGGCTAGCGTGCGCAGACTTCTCTATTGAGTCAAGGACTTCGACATGGCTTCTTTGAGAAAATAGATACACAGGACCTCTTCGGGCAGACGGCTTACCAAACCCTCCATCCCCTCACTTAATGAATGAAAGGAGGTTTCAACCACCCACTCTTGTCGTCATTTACTCCATGCGAGAAACAGTATGAAGATTGGATACGATGGTGCCTGGAGATCGCGACGATCCCCTCTGTAACTGAACTCAGCGCCTTGGCCTTCTTTACACAGCTCCTTTCTTCCTCCTAGTGACCACGGACTGTGACCACGTGCCTATTCCCAAGGCGCTTTCGGCGTTCGCGAATATGAAGGGGCTAATCCTTGCTGATCGAAATCGCGATGAGCGATATGCCAAGACGGCTTAATCTGGCACCACACGTCCCTCTAGATCTGACGGCTCTTAACTCTCCCGACGATACCGTGGGCCCGGGTTCGAAACTCTCCCGGCACCTCGCGCATCGGAATATAATGGAGCTGCTCTTTGCGTCTTGGAATCGCGATGGGCGAAACATCGAGATGGCTTGATTTTTTGCCAGGAGTTCCCTTTAGATGGACAGCTGAAAATGCTTCGTGATGTCGCGGGCCCCAGTTTTGGCAATGTCGGGGCTCGGGGTTTCGCGATGTTCAAAGACACAAAACCTTCACCCTTTTCACTCGTGACTGCCGAAAAGCCGACACGACCAGATCTCATGCCACATGCCCTTTGGGATGAACGGCTGTCATCCATTTATGAACATGCTATGTGTGCTATCCATTGCGCTAACCTTAGCGCAGCTTTGCTAATCATGATTTCCCGCCCACTGCTGATCTGATTCTTTGGATACATCCTGAACATCGAAATCAGAGCGCTCGCTCCCTTGACCTGGGCCCGAAATGGATTTCTTCTGTGTGTTGCGCTCGGGCGCTTCTCGTGCAACCTATAGACCCGGATATCCCTATGCCAAAGACAAGTAATGTTGCTAACAAGTTCTACAAGTTGTGTGGCATATCACACCAAACTACCACATCGTATACCCCACATCAAGATGGAGTTGTCGAAAGAATGAAAAAATTGTTGATGGACAAGGCAAGGAGCATGCTCAGTGGTTTTGGGCTCGCACAAGAATTCTAGGCAAAGGTAGTCAACACTGCAAAATATCTATTGAATACATATCCTTCGTCGGCACAAGTTGACAGTAATCCACATGAGGTATGGTCAGGTAAGAAGCCTTTGGTTTCACATCTCAAAGTGTTTGGATGTGATGCATTTGTTCATGTTCCCAAGGAAAAGAGGTGGAAGATGGACAAGAAGGCAATCAAATGTATTTTCATTGGATACAAAGAAGGAATGAAGGGATATAAGATCTGGGATCCTGCATCAAGGAAAACAATGTATAGTTGAGATGTAGTCTTCAGAGAAGTCGAAAGTAAGTTCGAACCTAAGGAAATTGTTCAGATCGAGAATAATCCTGAGACAATACGGTTTGAACTGAGGAGCGAAGATGATGATGCAAATGAGTCGACTGAATCAAAATAAGAGGTGGAACAAATGACCTCAGTTATAAGGAGGTCAGAAAGAGTGAGAAAACCAGTCCAAAGGTATAGTCCACCCGACTTTCATTCTGCATTCGTGTTAACTACCACCGATTATGATCCCAATTCAGTTGGGGAGGTAGTCAACTCAGCAGAGGGAAAACTATGGAAGGATGCCATTGTTGAAGAGATGGAATCCTTGCACAAGAATGATACATGGGACTTAGTAAAGTTACCTAGTGGAAGAAAGCTTGTTGGCAGAAAATGGTTATTCAAGAAGAATATGAAAGAACATGTCAAGTCGATAAATTCAAAGCTCGACTGATAGCGAAAGGATATTCCCAAGTCGAAGGAGTCGACTTCAATGAGATTTTTCCCCTATCACAAAATTAACTTCCATTAGAGTACTAATGTCTCTGGCTGCAACATTTGATCTGAAAATAGAATAGATGGATGTGAAGACAACATTACTACATGGGGACCTGGAAGAAGAAATCTACATGAAACAACCTAAAGGATTTGTAGTAAAGGGAAAGAAATATTTGATGTGCAAACTGAAAAGATCCCTTTAAGGTATAAATAAATAACCAAGGATGTGGTACCAAAATTTCGACATATATATCCTTAGTTTGGGACTTGTGAGAAGCAAAACTAATCACTGCATATTTTCCAAAGAATAAGGTGGGTGTTTCATATATGTATCATTGTATGTCGATGACATGTTGTTGATTGGAAACAACATGGATGCAATAAAGGAGGTGAAGAAGCATCTATCCTCCAAGTTCATTCTAGGAATGGAGATCAAGAGAGATTGAGCAACTAGAAATCTCTGGTTGAACGAGATGAAGTATATTGAAACAATTTTGAAATCTTTCAACATGCAGGATTACAAACCTGTGAAGGTGCTAATTCCCATGGGAGCAAGGCTAACTATTGAACAGTATCTAAAGACACAAGAAGAAATAGAGGACATGGCACGTGTTCCCTATGCAAGTGTTTTTGGTAGTATAATGTATGTGATGGTATGAAATCGACCAGACATTTCCCATGTTGTGGGAGTGTTGAGAAGATACATGTCGACACCTGGGAAGGAGCACTGGACAATTTTCATTAGAGTATTCATGTATTTGCGTGGCACAAAATATTATGTTATAGGCTACCAAGGAAAACCTGGAGGTGACAATGAATTAAATGTACATGGATTTTTCGACGCTAATTGGGCTAGAGATCTATATTTATGGAGTTCGACCAGTGGATATGTCTTCAATATGTTCGGTGGAGAAATAAGTTGGATGAGTAAGCGATAGGTGGGTTGTAGCCTTATCAACAATAGAAGTTGAATACATGGCAACCACTCATGGAAGAAAAGAAGTAGTATGGATGCAAATTTTGTGTTCAGGAATCGGGTTTAGGCAGAGAGCTATGAAGATAAGTTACTACAATCAAAGTGCAATATTTATGGCAAAGAACCCTGCTAATAATTCTAAGACTAAGCACATTGATGTACAATACCATTTTGTAAGAGACATGGTTGAAAGCAACAAGGTGTTGTTGGAGAAAGTAGACACGTTCGAAAACATAACAGACTCATTTACCAAGTCTGTGAGTGCTATGAAGTTATTTTGGTGCAGAGAGGCAATGGGAATTGCTTCCCTGGGTCTATGAATGAAAATTCAAAGTTATCATGGTTTCAACAAATAATACAACAAGTTGGATAATGTTGGGTTGTTATATTCTTTGCAGTAAAATTTGATGAGGATCGACTGACAATCCAATTCGAAGGTCGAGGTGGTTCGATTGGGTAAAGACAAAGTTGAAGGAATCGACAACAAGTCGAAGGTCAAGGTGGTTTGATTGGGTAAATATGAAGTAGAAGACATCAACAAAAATTCAAAGGTCGAGGTAGATCAACCCGGTAAAGTTGAAGAAGTCAACTAAAAAGAGGTCAATAGGCAAGGGGTGTGGTAACCGACTGAAGATCGAATGAAGGTCGAATGGTAGTCGACTAGTAATCTGACTTGGTAGTTGACTGTAACATAATCTCGAGATTCATGATATTTGTAGCCAATGATCTCCCTGGATATATAACCATTTTTTGGCTCCATTTCTTTAGGGTTTTTCATGTTGTAAAGTCTATAAAGAAGGTGTGTTGTAATGATGTAAAAGTTAATCTTTAGATTATGAATGGATAATCGCCAAGAGTTTGTAATCTTAGAGGTTGTTGGTCATACAGATGTAAGTCGAATTGGCTACAGGGTTGTTCTTGTGTAAGAAAGAGGGTATGATGTCGATTGTGTCTTAGGTGTGGACCAAGGTTAGACACATAACCTTTTATTCTAAATGAATAAGACAACAAGAGAGAAGAACACTCAAGGAATGTTGGTTTTCCTAGTTTGGTTTTTCGGGCTAAAATCTTTGTGTACTGTGTGTTTGCTTTTTCATTTACTTTCTTGATTATATCTTTCTTCCTCTCTTATGTTAGGTTTAGTGTGGAATTGTGTCTCATTTCCTAAAACTAAGGATACTGAAGAGTATCATGCTTTTAAAACTGATGAAATGTGTGTGAATGCAGAATTTGTAGGTTATGAAGATAGGCAACCATCAAAAGCTATCATAAGGGACAAAAGAGATGAAGAATTTCCTTATGGAGGCATAAAGGGGAGACAAATCCATAAATATGTCATGTCATAGGAAAGGACAACATTGTCTCTTGAAATTTGGGAAAGAGGAAGTGGTGCATGTTCAAGGAATTGGCTTCGAGATACTTTGGAGAATGAAGCACACAAAATATTGAAAAGGGCTATGCAAGGCTACAATGATGCAAGTATGGAACTTGATAAAGAAGAGATGACAGTGTAGGATGATGATCATTGGTGTATTATCATGGAAAAAGGTATAAAGTATTTATAGAAAATATGTCATTTTAATAAATCTAAAGAACAAAATTTGATTGAGCAAGCCTATAGACTGAGCATGCAACTTAAGGATATGTAGTATTGTTTGCATAAGTTTTTATTGAGTAAGTAGTGTTCTCAAAAGACTCAAGACATACAAAGGTGTGAATATAAGAATATGGAAACAACCATTTATAAATCTTGTGATGAGTTGCAACAAACAACTTATAGCAATAGTGTTATCAACAAGAGGCAAGATTGGACATTGAGGAGTTATGAAAGCAATTGATGAAGGTTTTCAAGAGGAAATGCCAGAAGAAGAGGAAAAAGAACAACATGCCAGTACAACTTACTGAAGCAAGCAAGGAGTTTTCACAACAAAAAAGTAAAGTATGGGATCCTGAAAGGTTGCAGATAGCAACAAGGAAACAACAAGGAAACAAGGCAAGTGAATAGAAGCATAAAGTGTGGGACCCAGGAACACTTCAACTAATGAAACTCATGATCAAGAGATCATAAACATTTTTTTCCATGGGAGTCTGATGCAGGAGCATTAACATCTAAATTCAACCACATTTGACTAGACCAAGGGGTCTTGAATTTAATTGTTTAACTATTTGAAATTCCTATGTTTTTATGGAATTCTAGAAGGATGTGTATGTTTGAGATTTGGTTGAGAATATATGATTGCAATTAGATTTGTCTTGTTAAAAAATATCTCAAGAGATGTGAGGAATTAGAAGAGATATTAGGGGTAAGTATCATATCTCTTAAGTATTTTTTGGATCTAGAGGATCCTAAGGATTATGAATGAGGATTTTGTGGATTTGAAACAAAATATGGTTTCAAATTATTTATGTTAAATGTTGTAAGCCTAAGGGTATATTTGTGGTCAGAGTGAGAAAAAGAGAGGGAGTTAGAGTGTGAGTGAAGGGCCAAGGTGGCCAAAAGGCCTATGGAGGCCAATTTAATGTATAACAGGCCAAGACGGTCGAAGGGCTTGTATAAATTCATGTACATATTCATTAATATAATCTTCATATTCATGGGTCCCCTATGTTAGTGTTGAATTGGATATCCTTCGAATGTATTAATGTTTTTGTGTGAGTAATCAAAGTGCAGATGATGTTGTAGAGGTGTGTTGCAGGTTGGGATGTGAACAAATATTTGTATCAAAGAGGGACATGATGAGTTGTTTGTTCATCAGTTATTGTACGAGATCAATGATCCCAATTGGATAACAGATCGGTTTGAATCCATCGTGTGAAGTTTTGGTTTGGAGAGATCGACTTTTATCCTATCCATAGAACATTTGAGGGATGAATTCCTTCAAAGAACAATGAAGAAACCTTTATAGGCATCGAAGAAATAATTCCCATCTGATTAAGATAAGGATAAATTGTGGTCATTAATATGTCGGACCGATATTTATTTATGTGTTAAACTTGGATGACTGAGATTAGATATGGAGTGGAGATCTAACCAGATAGAACGACGAAAATCAATCATATTCAAAGTTGTATCAACGATTGATATTGATCGGGAAGGAATAGATCAACGAAAAATAGATACTCGAGTTCAGGTTTGATAGGATAGTGTCAAAGGCTTCCAGAGTTAAGTCTTAGGAGTTGGAGACTGGATAATGGTCTGCCAAATTCCCTACGATCAATGATGTATATTTTCTGGGGGAGTAAGGAGATCAATGGTCCTTAAGGATTCCACATGACAACATTAGAGAGGACATCCAGAAGTCCGAAAGAGTTAGAAAAAAACTCAGACTGAAGACAAAGATCAGTTCCGGATCAAATAGATCAATGGTTACAAAAATGACACATATCTACATCTTATTGGACCTCAGAGTAGAACCTTCGAATTCCATAAGCTAGAGGAACTCTGATAAATCAATATTGATCAACAACTGGGATCTATTTGGAGTTGAATACATCAAAGAACGTGGAAGAGACACACAACAAATGACAAATACCAAGACAGGTGGGAATAACGAATGAAAAGTGGAAACGTGGTAGTTGGATCCACGAGTATAATGGGGACACGTGGCAGACACGTACAAGTTCATTAACAAGGACCTAGTGCAGTGGAACGAGGGAGATTAAATCGAGACCATTAATTAAAATAGATTAATGGTGAAGGTAATTCAACCTTTTAGAGTCTGAAAAGGAACGTGCAAGCTTTCATAGTTGTGTATTCAAAGTACTATAAGCTATGGGTGTCGAGACACTCCGAAAAGAAGAGTTTGAGACTCAAATATGACCATTGGATTAGATCACGATTAATTCATAACCATCCAATTGACATGCCAATCCATTTCATAGTGGGATGAGATATAAACCATCCGACAATGATAGATCTAAGGTGAGGATTCATAATTGGCATAATCTGAGGCGTGATATAGATCTTCCATCATGTGAAGATCAACGATGGAAATTGAAAGAGCAAAAAGTTTTGATGGCCTATAGAAAATTAATACGATGGTGTTAAGTGCATGGTCAGATGAAGATATAAGAATAAGGGGCTGATGGATAGAGTTTTGGTGCATAGTTATGATCCAAGGTTTTATGGAGATGAGAACCTTATCTCAAGTGATTGAGTTTAACACCTAGAAACAAATAACATAGAACTTTGTTAAAGGAGGATCTTGGGCCCGCATGTTAGTTTTGAGAGAAGCTTGAATTCCATAGTTGAGCATAATTGATTTTAGAATTCTGTACTTATGGGAAAACAGGCCGAGAGGTCATAATAAATTTTCACTATGCGCCAACAAAATTAGCACAAAATGGTCTACATGTATGTCTCCTTTTCAATTGATTTATGGAATTGTTAATGTTTTCCCCATTAACCCTGCTCTTCCTGTGATGAAATTCTTGCAAGATACTAAGGAGGAACTTAATAACCTTATCAGAAGTATGAACTAGTTGGTTCAAGTATAATAGACCAGAGAGAAAGTTGATAAAAAATTTCAGGAATATAAAGACAAGTTGAAAGAATACTGCAGCGATGAAATCCCCAAATGCTTAACTAGAAAGAAATGTGTATTTACTTGGAAACCCGAACATAGTTGTGTGGCAATAGATCTTGTCTATTTTAATTTGTTTATGTTTCTATCCCCAAAAGGTTAGGTATTCAAGGGTTCTATAGACAAGGGTTTTCCTTGTGCTATAGCTCTTTGATATACGTGCGAGGTCCAATAGTAGTACTCAGGCCAATATCTCAGGGCACTAACTAAGGAGGATAGACCGTACCCTTAGCCCTACTACCCGACTACTCAGGTACTAGAGAGTATCTTCCCGAGTGTTGTTCTCGGTGGCACTATAGCAGTCAAGCGGCTGATCAGTTTATCTAAAGAGGGCTTCAGGAAATCTAGGTCGATCCATACACAAGTGTTGTCTGATGCGCTACCACTCGAAGGTGTACCAACAGGGGTTACAAGGGTGGCCAACAAATGTGTGCTTAAGAACCACTTGTATTTCCTGCGTGTATGAATCCCTCAACCGCAGGTTTATGCATGTAACGACAGATCTCTGTGGCTTAAAGACGTCGGAATACATCTCTACCCTGGAAAAAAAATTCCCACAATTTCTGCCAAGGAAAGTGCTCTGATACCACTTGTAATATACCAAATATAAAAAGTATGCAGAACACAAATAAAATGCTAGAAATGGCAGAATAACAGTAATATAACCTGCATAATCTCCACAATAACACAAAAATGATATAAGAACAACAACAGAAATAGCACATTGATTCAGAAAGCAATGTTCACGGGCCTCTTCAAGGGGGCAACCTCCAGTCGAGTAGCGCTCTGTTACAATAATCTCCAAGCTAGGGTTTGCATACCCTCGACCCTTATTTATACTAAATATGTCTATCAAGAGAAGCATCTAGAGGAAGATCCTTCTAGAAGCGAAAGCTTCTATTAGGTCTTCTTACATCTGCCTTATTCTATTTTATTGAAAGGCCTTATTAACATTGACCTTTATTACATCCAAATATATTGATCTACCTATGTGCGAGTTAGGACCCTAACAATTTCCCTTTTAATTTGATTATAAATTTAGGAATTGTTTCTATATTACTGCATTGTTTGAATTTCTTTTAATTTTATAATCTTTCTATCTTTTGCTTGAGATTTCATTCAGTGATTAAAACTTTAATTTCACAATATCATTAGGATCTTTTAAATCTTGTACAAATTAGTTAATATTCTACTATTTTCTTTCATTTTAGTAGTTATTGTAAATACTTTAGATTTGTTTATAATTAGCATGTTAGTTAGTAGGACCCTTTAGGAAAACTTTCCTATATCCCTTCTCTTTGAGGGAAGATATTTTCATTGGATAATGGAGCCATAAAACCAGCCAGGAACAACCATACCAAACGGCTTGGGTTCTTCTCTAAGGACCTTGGACTGGGTCTTCTCCTTCTCGTTGATGAGTGTTCAATTCTTCTCGTCAACAATATGTTAGGTAAATATTGAACTCAGATGAAATTCACTTTGTGCCAAAACAATTTAAGGTAACTTTCAAATTAAAGAAGGAGGTAGCTCCTTTTATTGTCAATACCAGATCAACATTGCAGGTAACAACAAAGATTATTTTAGATTTAGGATTTAAATAGGGAGAACCATGGAATTATGACCCGCATGGTATAATTTCTTCAAAAAGAATCTCACATGGGAAGAACCCTTATCAACATCAGCAAAAAGAGAAACCAGAGTTATTGGAAAATCATGATAGTTGGAAATATGTGCAGAACATTCTACATATACATGGTAAAGAATTTGATCGGTCTATGAAGTCTCCAATCACACAAACACCACAATAGTTTGAGAAGACATACAAAAGGAAAACATTAGATTCAACCCCAAAGGATTCAGTGGCAGGGGAGGAAGGATCAACCAAAAAGAAGAAATTGGAAGCACTTGAAGAAGAAGGAGATTTAGAGTTACCAGAAGAAATAATGCCAAAGAAAAAGGGCCATGTTGTGACTATAGAAATAACATCATCAAAAAAACTCAAAAGTGTGGGGATTCAAAGTGAAACAGATACATGAACTATTGATCAATCAAAGCAGATAGACCAGGTTCATCAATTTATGGAAATCAAAAAAGCAGGTGCAAGCATTAAAAAGAGTATGATTCCTAAAGTCTATGACCATGATACATATCAAACCAGAATGATCTCAATTGTAGATTATGAAAAGGGAAGGTTGAATATAACATTCATGGAGCCAAAGAAGAAGAAAGTAGAAAACATATCCATTGATATAAATGTTGTTCATCCATTGGATAAATTTTACTTGCATAAACAAACTGCAGAAATGATAAATAGAGATGCTATGACACCTAATCTTGGAATCAAGAAAATTCAATCCATAAATGATAATCTCATGACTCAGTTAAAGAATGAAAAATTGGCTACTAGAACCATGCAAATAAGAGTGGAGGATCTAGAGAAATGGATAATAGAACTAGGAGCTAATCTAAAAGATTAGGCATCTGTACAAGCACTGATAAAAACAAAGGAAAAATAAATCCAATTGTTGAAGCAAAAGCTTAAAATCCCAGGAATTGACCATGTACAAACCCCATAACTACATGCAATCTAGGAAGAAAAATATTAACTTATGAAGAAAATGGTAGAGACAGGAGAGCAGATTGAAATGTATGAAAAACAGATTAAAAGTATAAAAAGAGGATCTTCTTCTTTTCAAGCAGCAAAGACACTAGTTCCAACAACTGGACTATCAAAGGCATTAGCATATTTGAACCTAAAAGGTGTTGAAATTGAAAGTTTAAAGAAAACAATCTTAGAGAAAAAAGCAAAAATCAAAGATAAAGACAAAGTTATTGTATAATATCAGAAACTGAAGGCTAATATGTTAAATGATATGGAACAAATGAAGATTAAATTGTTAGGTAAACCATATTTTATAGGAGCCAAACATCTCATCTCGAATGAAATCATTAGTGAAGTACCCAAGCTTTGGGATTATTTCAAAACAATAGATGATGAAATGTTACTAATAGATGAAGCATATGATGTCACTTTTCCCTTCTAGGTTCTATCCTAGATGAAGTGGTATATGATCTCAATATGATTGGAATTGTCATGGAATATTGGATTCTCTGAGAGTTTGATACAACTCTGATTATCACAATATCTCATTGTAGGATTAAACTCCTGATCAAATAAACATGTAAGCAATTTGTGAAGACAAATGGCTTCACAACTGACCATACTCACTGCCATATATTGTGCCTTTGCTAAACTTCGTGCTATAGAATTCTTCTTCATGCTAAACCAATTAATCCCAAGCTAAAGCAACACCCCAAGGTACTCTTTTTGTCTATTGCACTCCCTTCCCAATCTGAGTCTGCATATCCCTACAACTCCACTCCATATCCTTCAATATACCTCAATCCATAATATGTTATACCTCTCAAGTACCTGAGCACATGTTTCGTAGTTATTCAATGCACCTACCTCGACTCCACCATGAAATGACTCAAGGTTTTCACAAAAAAACAAGTATATGGCCTGGTGTTGACCAAATACATCAAGGAACCTAACAATTGTCTGTATATTCTGGGATCTACCAACTCTAAATCTGAAGTGATCACCTTCTTCAGATTGGTAACCATAGGTGTAGCATTGTTTTACAGTCCTCCATCCTAAATATCCTCAATATATTTACCAGATACTTCCATTTCCCAAGGATTATCTCTCATGATACCTATGATACATCCAATCCCAAGAAATAATGCATTAAGACAATGTCCCTCATCTCGAACTCACTAGCCAAATCCACTTTTCACCCCACAATAATCTCCTATGCACCTGTGAGAAATAAATCATCAACTTACAGAAACAATATGAGTGGATATGCCCCAACAAGTATGAAGTACAAGTTAGGATCTACCTCACTCTTGGTAAATCCCATACTCTGCAAGTATCCGTAAATCCTAGAAAACCACACCCTAGGTTCCTTCTTGAGTTTGTACAAGGATTTATTAAGCCTACACACATGAGAATCCCTCCCATGTACATCAAATCCCTGAGGTTGTTCTATGTATACCTCCTCCTCAATGATCTCATTGAGGAAAGTTGTTTTCACATCTATCTGATGTATCCTCCACCTCGTAACTGAAGCAGTAGAAATAACAGCTCGAATAGAAGCATACCTAGTGACGGGAGAAAATGTATCATTATATTCCACTCCCTCTTTCTGGGAAAACCCTCTTGCCACAAACCTCTCCTTGAACTTCTCAATGCTACCATATACAACATGCTTGATCTTGTAGAGCCACCTAGAACTCACAATTGACTTCCCCTTCGGTCTTGGAACTATGTCCCAAACATCTTTCCTCGTAATAGAGGTGTGTTCCTATACCATAGAATCCTGCCATACCTGTCGATCTGTTGCTTCCTCAAAACTAGAAGGATCAACATCAATGATGCTACTCATAACCACCATATAGTTTAGAAACTTCTTCAGAGGCCTGCACTCCCCAACCACACTCCTAGGAGCCTCACCAACATTCTTCAATGTCTGTAATAGCCACCTGGGTCTCCTAATAGGACTGTAAGGGGATAAATCCTCCTCCCCATATGAATTCTAAATTGTTGACTATTGCTCATCTGTCGGAGCCTACTGCTCCTTGTCCTCTGTCACTGTTGATGACTCTTGAGAACTCTTAGATTCCAAGTTCTCTTCGAACTTAACATCTATGCTCATAGGTGTCTTCCTATATGCTGGAATGAAGATCATGTAATCCTTTGATGTTTCATTGTATCACAAAAATATACCCTTATGTCTTGAAGGCTCCATATTCATCCTCTTCTCCAAAGGCACATGGATGTAGACTAGACAACCAAATATCCTCAAGTGTCCTATCTCTGGATTCACTACTGAGAATACCTCCTCCTGAGTCTTGTCCCCCAATATCCCATGAGGACTCCTTTTTTTCACACATATTGTTGTGTTACATGCCTCTACCCACGGAAACATAGGAAACTCTTGGTCATGTATCATGGCCTTGGTAGACTATCAACTCCCTCTTGATCCATGTCTTCTTGCAAAAATACTTTAATTTATTGGAGGTGTACTCTCCCCCATTATCCAAGCTCAAGACCTTGATCTTCTTACCTATCTAGTTCTCCACCTAAGCTTTAAACTCCTAAAATTGAATGAACACCTCATCCTTGGTCTTCATAAATAGGATCTAGGTTTTCCTAGAAAAATCATCAATAAATGTCACATAGTATGATGATCCATGTAATGATGCTACTTACATCAGTCCACTCATATCTGAATGGATAATATCCAATATCCCCTTGGACCTACTCTCGCTACTTAGAAAATCAACCTTTGCATTCTTTCCAAGTGCACACCCTCTACACACTCCTTGTTGATCAATATTGAACTTTGTAAGGCATGTAACAATCCCCCTCAGAATCGGAAAGTCCATGTAGTGTAGGTGTCTCAACCACATGTGCCTCAACTCACATAGGTTGTCATTGTAATGTACCAAATGTTGAATAGGCTTGCGCTACAACCTGTATAAAATTCCCTCTCTAACCCCAACGACTACTGCATTGTCCAGGATATCTTTCTCTACATGTGTGAGTACTTTCCCTCTCTGCAAAGTAACGACAAAACTCCTATCCTCCATAGCTGATATTGAAAGTAAATTCTTCTTCAAACTTGGTACATAAAGCACATCCTAGGCATCTAACGAACCTCTTGACACAAGGTAGGAAATAATTGGTCCCTCTCCCTTCACTGCATACTTGGCATCATTTACAACTTGCACATGAATATATGAGTCCCTCTTCGTTAGACTACTAAATATCTCCCATGCTTTTGTCATATGACGAGATGCACAACTTCCTAAGAACCAAACACTCTTCACAGTAGTGTTGGTATAAAGGAAAGAAACTAGTGGTGAATCCTTCTCAAACTTCATTGAAAATTCGACAAGTTGCATCTTTGTTGATGTTGTTGTCTACATCTTTCCTTTACCCTTATTCTTCTCTGGAAACTAAGATGCATAATGTCGACTCTTATGACACGAGAAGCACTTGGTTTTACTCAAGTCCTTATTCTTCCATGTCTGTGATGATCCTCCATCATTTTTAGACTTCTTTCTATAACTATTTAGTTTTCCCTTTTTTTTCTTACTAACAAGAGCTAATTTCTCCTCACTACCTCCCTACTTGATGCTCTTAGACTCCTCTCGAGTCTCTTCATGGATGCAAAAATCCCAAAGTCTCTGCCAATCTAGAATATTTTTATGAGTGAAAACTCCTTTGAAAAATGGTTCCCATGACTTGGGAAGGCCATTCAATACCAC
>ML792916.1:207891-264493 GCA_009831015.1 Picea engelmannii | reverse complement strand
CCATGGTTGTAAGATGATCGCATACCTGAGTGAACCTCATAAGGTGGTTGGTAACATTATCAGATCTAGACATATGCATTGATCTAGGTTTATTTCTTAATACTATCTTCCTATTCTTGCTATTTCTCTGGAATAAACTTATCAAGGCATCAAACATATCTTTGGTTGTCTTATTCTCAGATAAGTGAGGAATTAGTTGATCCTTCACATAATCCAAGATGACCCTCTCATCTTTGATCTCCTTCTTGTTGTGAGCTTCCAAAGCTGTCGTATATGTTGGTGGATTAACTACTTTGTCCACTAACACCCAAAGTTCATACTCCTTCAACACCAAAATTACTCTTGATTTCCAAGATAGGAAGTTGGATGCTCCATCCAATTTGTATTCAACTCTCAACAATGTTTTTTTCCATCCCTAACACCTGATAAACTGCTCTGGAAAAACAACCTACTATTGGAAAATTTCCCTGTACTGACTTGGATAAACATGTACGCGTCTGTCACAACTAAACCCATGTGTATGTACATGCCTATTTCCAAAGAGACCCACATATGTATGTGCCTATCCATTTTCTAACCCTATGTACTACTCCATAAACCTACAAACCCCTATTTTTGCCTCAGTATGATTGTTCCCCTGAAATATGTCCTTCGATTTCTTCATGTTGGTTATGGATCTGTTAAGATCTCCTACAGATATGTTTTCAAATTCTATTGATCTAAGATCTATCTTCCCTTTAGAGAATGTGTTATGATACCATGTTGAAAACCTCTTACTCCAGCACCTAGGTATCTTGTTATCTAGTGATTTCCTTACTGCAAATCATATCAGTAGCTCACAAAATAAAAACACACTGCTGAAATATTAAACTCAATAAATCTAGTGGAAGCAAAAACTAGAAACCAAATCATGCACATATAAACACCAATATTTTCGGGTAGATACCCCTAGAAAAACCCCAGAGGGAAATCTAGTGACGATAATTATTTTACTATGCTAAAATCAAGGCTCTCCTAATAGGATAATGGCCCACTGAGAGAAATAAAACTATAAAAAAAACTTGGCAAAGTATGATTTTTTGTATGGCCCAGAACTGCACGCTTTTCGAGATGTAAGTGCATTTCCCTATGCGCCTGTCTCCATTGGAATTTCTGCACATGTACACAAATCTTGTACGACAATATTTGTATGGTGCAACACTTTCATGTGGATTCACTTGACTAAAACCCACTAGCAACAACCTTTGTTCTCTTTTCTCAGTGATCGGATCTCTAGATGGAATTCCTTCTCCACCTATCCAAGATCTCCTTGAATCACAGTCCTTGTTGATCCAACCCTCTCTGTTTCGATTCTCTCAACACAAGTTCTATCAAGTGCCTTCCTCCTTCACCCTAGCCTTGATTTTATAATCTTGAGTTATAATCCAACCCTAATCTCCAAAGTGATTGATAGTTGAGATTACTTCTCACCTCACTTGAGATCCATGGCTAAGATTACATGCTAATTACTTTTAACATTTCCTTAAATAACTCAATTAATTAAATAATAAATAAAATAAAATAAATTTACTGTAATAATTCCTTTAATTAAAGTAAACTCAAGGATAGAAGGCTTTGGACAATGTCCACACGTCTAGACACAGAGATCTGTTCAAAGATATTGTCTGATGCTACCACTAGAATCAACAAAATATTTGCAAGTATTTGAAAATCATGAGCATATTGTAAGCTTCCTCACTGATAGTGACTCAATGATATCAAATGATTTAGAAGAAAAACAAAATCCTCAGAAAGAAGTTCATGATCAAAATCTTAAACTTACTCCCAAGAACTGTGTCAATTTGGAATTTATTTTTACTAGAGATGATCAAACAAAGATTCTAAATCCAAAAGAAGAATCACTTGTTAGAAAATTTCAAGAGACACAAAAATATCAACATTGGTACTTTTGATTCTCCAAAGTACATAAATCTAGGTACCAATTGCACTATTGAAGAAGTTGATCAATATACTCATCTTTTCAAAGAATTCAAGGTCAATTTTTCTTGGAGTTATGATGATTTAAAATAATATGACAAATCTATATTCCATCATATCATACAACTCAAAGAGAGATCAAAACCTTTCAAACAAAAATTAAGAATCATAAATCCCAAGATAAATCCTCTAATGAAGATAGCACTGGAAAAATTAAAAAAGGCAGGTATAATTTTTTCTATCAGACATTCAGAATGGATTTCAAATCCTGTAGTGGTAATAAATAAGAATGGATAAATTTTCCTTTGTGTTTATTTCAAATACCTCAATTGAGCAAGAATTAAAAATAACTACCCACTCCCTAATGTGGAGATGTTATTGCAGCAAGTCATTGGTTCTGCACTAATGTCCATGTTAGATGGATTTTCAAGATATAATCAAGTCCTTGTAGCTAAGGAAGATAGACCAAAAACAATATTCATAACACCATGGGGAACATATTCTTATTTTAGAATGTCATTTGGATTTAAGAATGTGGGTGCACCATTCCATAAATAAATGGACCACACTTTCAAAGATTTCATTGGAAAGTTTATGGAATATTATCGAGATTACCTAATATTTTATTCAAAATTAATAGAAAGACATATCAAGCACCTCAAACATGTCTTTGACATATGTAGAATGTATGGAATATCCTTAAAACTTCCAGAGCCATTTTGGGCCCCTAAACAGTGTTTTTTTGGATTGCCATAGTCAAAATCTAGATAGAGTTAGAGTTTTAGGACATAATGTGTATTTCTCGAAAGGACCTTTCCAACGGGCTATCACACGCCTAAAACAGAGGTCGTATACAAAAGTTACGACCCCAGGAAGTTGAGGTACCAACTTACCCATCAGAGCCCACATAACTTTTGGCGTTTCATATCCTAGGGTTAGGTTTTTGGATGTCTAGGGTTTTGGAATTCATGAGTAATGTTAAAAAGGACTTTGGAGCCTCATTGTAATCATTCTTCTCAGAAAAATGTGCGTAACAGCCACATCTCTTCTCAGAGATAACTACCACCATTCGAGCAAGTTGTTTTCAGTTATGAAACTTTACAATTTGAAACTATTTTCTTTATTCAATAGAAGTTATTGTTCACTGGATATCTGTTGTTGTTCTCTGTATCTATGTGTTATGGTATTCAATCTGTTATTTATTTCATTATGCTCATAAATCCAATTCAGTGGCTATTATTTCCCAACTATGTTCAAAGATGCTTATGAGTTGATTCGAAAATGTATTCCATGCCAAACCTTTTTAGGAAAAATGAAAAGAGATATAATGCCATTGTAGTCTACAATGGTTGAGAAACCATTTTCACAATGGGGGTTAGATGTAATTGGTTCAATAAATCCTAAATCTTGTAAAGGGAATGCTTATATTATCACTGCAATTGATTACTTTACCAAGTGGCTTTAAGAAATGCATATTCAGAGCAATTGTTTCATTCTCTAAAGGAAAATATCCTATCAATATTTGGTGTACCAGAAAAATTCATAACAGACAATGGCTCAATCTTCTTTGGATCAAAATTTACAATTTTTTTAGGATAATATGGAATAATTATGGGACAATCGTATAATTATTATCCACAAGGAAATGGTCTTGTAGAGTCAACAAACAAAACATTAATTCAAATTATCAAAAATACAATTGAGGCCAACCACAAGAATTGGCATAACACGTTGATAGATGCACTTTAGGCAAGTCGTCTTACTCAAAAAATATAGTATTGTACATTCCCCATATACTTTAGTGTACGTAAAAGAAGCCATATTACCGTTACATTTGGAATTAAATGCACTTGGTCTTATTGGAATTGAAGAAAATGAAGAAGAACAATCACCAATCCAAAAACGATATAATGAACTCCTACAACTGGAAGAACAAAGGGAACAAGAAATATTGGAAATGAACAAAAGACAACAAGTGGTTAAAATATATTTTGACAAGAGTACTACTTCAAAGTATTTTCAAAAGGATCAACTGGTTTTTTTATGGGACAAAAAAAAAAAGAACCATCTTTCCACACAAAAAATTTGAATCTCTTTGGATTGGCCCATATCATATTGAAAACGTTATTGGTTACAACTTATACTCGTTGAAGGATATGAAAGGAACGATCCAATTGTTGTTTGTGAATGAGAAATATCTTAAACATTTATATAGTTCTTCTTGGTACTCTTTTTTATATCTCATATTAATATATTCTCTTTTCTTTCCCTTTTCTTTTCTTTTTGACTCCATTTTCCCAATGGAAAAAGATTTTGGATTCATAGCAACCCATGGGGGGTCACTGTCCCACGGTTGGAGCTAAATTTTGATCCACATTCATTGATCAACGTTTGTACATACACACCCATCCTTAGTCTTTTTTCTTTGTTTTTCAAATCTGTCTTACTTAGTTATTTTCGTATTTCAAATGCAGGTTGTGGGTTATACTACTATCAAATTCCTAGGTCCGCAAACCTGCAAGACAATGTATTAATAATTAGTCATTTTTCTTCCTTAAAAATCCTAATACTTAGTCATTTTTTCAATTAACATGGGAGTCCCTTTGCGGGAGACTGACGTGTTCCTGACCTGCAACTCCCCATGTCCCGCAACAATCAAAACAACCCATATATCTCCATGTCCTCCAAAACACACTTTATACCTTTTCATACTTAATTCTTTTATTGGAATATGAATGCGAGACAACTATCTATTACACTTACTTTTTCCCCCATGTCTCATGTCCCGCAACCAACACTCCCACGCTCTACAGAATGAACCTCCCACTTTCGTGACCTGCATAATGATAGTTTTCGCATACTTAATTTTTTTTCACAATGCGGATGCGAGAGTCATTTCCTCTCATCATTTCCATTCTCCATGTCTTGTGTCCCGCATCCTGCAGCCCTGCTCACCATATCTCACTCTACTTTCCTCTTTTTTCACCTCCATACCGTTGAGTGCTCAACACACCCTAAAAGTCTCTGATTTTTTTTCTTTTGGGTACCACTTTGTCTTCTCTAAATGAAGTCATTTTGTGTAGGGATCGATGGGTTTTCATGTTGTTGTGTTTTAACATCGATCACATTCGGTTTGGTTTGAAGTTTGTTGAACAGATTGAAATTTTATGTTAAGTAAACACAGCATTAGACTAATTACACACAGGTTAAAATTGTTTTATAAAAAAGCGGCGCGCCAATTGGTGATTCTGGCCTACGAAAAAAGTTCTCTAAAAATAACCAATTGGTGATGAAGCCAGTGAATTTCTCAAAGAACACAAAGGAAGGGAAGAGCTCCTCAAGAAATATTTGGTCAACCCAAGAAATAATATCAATGCTTCTAATATTGAGGTAAGTTCCTTAAAATATCCCTACAAGGAATTTTCCTGGTTGTTTGCTCACATGATTGGTTTAGAATCCATGACCTATGTGCTAAGAAATATCATATATATCCTCCATTTGGTTGTGCATGAATATTCCCTCATTGATTGGAGTCACATTATTTCAAATGAAATATCATTTCAGCTAGGCAGTCTAAAGAAGACCTGAAAGTTTTACATGGCATCTTACCTAATTTTTTCCATAACTTACTACCATGTTTTTGAAGACTTGTCGAGGGAAAGAAGTGTTGAATTTAAGGTGAAACTAGTATTCACCTGATATCCATCCTTATGGAGACACAAGGCTCAATATCATTTCTACCCGATCCATAACAAGTTCATTTCATAATTTAAAAAAATTAATCTTCATCCCTAACACGTCAAGACTTTCACTTGAGGCTTCCACCTTTATTTTATAGAAAAGAGTTTTTGAAACTACAGAGGATTTCAACATTACAAGGTTAGTAGGTTTCAAGGAGAAACCCTTTCTCCTACCTTTCTATGTATCAGAAATTAACCTTGTTATAGAGGTATGCAGGCAATACAAGACTGGGCTCACATCTTTAATGATAAAAGGAAAAGGCAATTCATCCCATTTCCCTAGAAAGTAAGAGAAGTTGTAAATCACATCTCCCATTTGGATGAACTTGCAGATCAATTTGACCAAATCGACCTAAATGAAGTTGAATGCGTTGAGGGTTTTGACCCTAATGATTTATTTACTGCACATATGTCCCAAGTGGGATATTCCTCTTATTTTACTAAAATTGAACAATTTAAAGAAGGAAGAGGGGATAATTTGAACCTTCTCGAGACCTCAATAAATGAAGTTCTTAATTATATGGAAGAATTATCTAGCACCAATGAATTTTATCGACAACAAGGCAGAGAAGTAACAAATAAAAACCCCAATTCTTAGACTGCGTCTAAAAAAAGTACCCTAGCAAGAACAAAACCAAGAAGCATTGGTTTGGAAACAAGGAAGACAACTGCCATAAATCAGATGATGGCAGTAACAAGGACCCAACAAAGAAAAATCTTTAAAAATTCCACGTTATACATACCTCTGCTAAAATAAAAAGAGAGACAGGGAAAAAGGGACTAGAAATACCTGAAATTAAAGAAAGTCCCCATGAAATTGATGTAGATGAGATTATCAAAGAACCTAGTTGTTCTAAACAACGAATGTTGTAAACCAAGAAATTTTTGAAGCTATGGTCACTCAAGAACAGGAAATATTTGAAGAGGAGTCTGTAACAATTCACCATGCGATATACAATATAAGTTCTAAAAATTGTTAATTGAAAAAGTAAACATGAAAAACAAGAAAATGTCTGAGAAATAGAAATCATAAATTGATTTCCATGGGGTTGCACCTTCAAAGTTTGTAAAGTTTCATGAAGCAACCAAAGAAGCATTGAAGGAATATATCAGTCACATAGAAAAGGAAAATTTAATTTTAAAGTAAAAAATAACGGAATTGGAGGCAACTCTAATTCCAATACCATTGTTTGTTGAACCATTAAACATAGTTTACCCATCACTTACATTAGAAGATATTCCAGAAAGCAACAACAAGTGGAAAGGTTCATCTAGTTTTTTGTTAGTAGTAAGAAACTATTTCGGAGATGGGATACAAAAAAGAATAGTTTTAATCCAATAAATATGGGAGCTTGCACAAAGCACCGCCAACTTTGCAACAAGGATTACACATTTCAAATAATATCTCCAAAACGATCTGGAAAATGATGAAAGATTTTACAAAGACGTTGTGGGAACAATTTCGGCTAAAGTTTCAAGTTTAAGTAATATCCACAGAAGAGAGAAAAACCTTCCTTCTAACATCCTGATGAAACAAATTAATGTTGGTTGAAAAGAATAAAAAGTTTAAGAGAAATGATAAATGAGTTAGATGTTGTGAAGAACAAAAGAGGTGACCTTTTCTTTAAATTTTTTGATCTCACAAAGGAACTCGATGATGAAAGTTTATTAATGGACACAATGCTTTTATCTAAAGAGAAAGTACTAGAGCAACTCGATGTATTAAAATTTTCATGGGCAATTTCACTAACTCAATAGAATTCTCCAAGGAAGAAGTTGAAAGGTGGCCAGTCAGATATATCAACAGAAATGATGAGGTGGATGACACATTGGACCAATTTGGTATGGACCTAAGAGAGATGGAGAATGATTTATTTGAAATAAAGACCAAACATGAGATCATGATGTGCGCCATGAGGGAATACATATAAGAGTGACTAAGAAAATCCCGAATCAATATCACTAAAACAAATAAGCAAGAGGCGATTACAACAATTATCCCACCTCCAACACAACAACCATATACAAAAGAGGCACCAACAAGAAAGTAAGGTTTTCAGAAAAAATTCCATAACAGTGAGTCAAGTAGTGACCTTATTCTCATTCTTGTTTTCCTTCTTCTACAATCATTTGTCATATTTCCTTCCATATCCCAGTAATATGTGAAACCTAGGACTGAGCTTTGATTGTTTTTCTTGTGGCTTCTAGGTATTTTCATTTCATGGTCAACAAGAGTCCAATCCCAATCCTCTTTGAAGGAAAAACACAATATTTTATTTATATTCCAAGACATTACTCTTTTATTGAAAGACATACATTATTTTGAGGT
This sequence comes from Picea engelmannii, assembly GCA_009831015.1. Taxonomy (NCBI): domain Eukaryota; kingdom Viridiplantae; phylum Streptophyta; class Pinopsida; order Pinales; family Pinaceae; genus Picea; species Picea engelmannii. The sequence continues at coordinate 256,447 of ML792916.1, read as the reverse complement.
TCCCAAAAAACTAATTTGGGACATAACATTATTGTAATATCAAGACTTCGATTTAAGCATGATATTTCAAATGTATGTGTATAATAATTTTATTTGTGCCTAATGAAATTATAATTTAAATTTATATGCCATATGCAGTCCATACTTTCTTTTTCCCATCCTTGAATATTGTATTATACTTTGATTAATGTTGTGATGGAAATGTCGTCTTATTTTACTGCACACTCTTTTGGTTTACGATCTTGTAACATATTGTAAATATTTGTTTTTTATAAGATACTTAGTCCTTTCTCAAGTATTCTTTGCATGTGAATATTTATTTCAAAATAAGCCTAGTCCTTCTTATACATTGTTTATATTTTTCATGTTATTTAAAAAGAGAGGAGAACCACCTCTTTAAAAACGCAAGGGGAATATATCCTCATGAGATTGACTCAAGGATTGTAGATTAATATATCCTCCTGAAGCCAATAACAACTATGATACCAGATGTAGATTTTAACCATGTACAATAAATTAATGCAAATGAATTCTTAATAAAAATAGAAAAGATACAATGGTTCACACACACATTACATAGAGATTTTGCCATGGAAACCTAAACCGAGAAAACTAGTAACATATTTAAATCTGCACCTCTAATCTTCTATTCATCATATCTTCATTTTTTACAATACAATATACATATAGGATCCCACGGAATTAATAAAACATAATCTATTGACCTGGATTAGTCAACAACCCTAATTCCTCAATTGGAATTAGAAAACAATGTGTCGAAAAACCACTAAAAAATGAACGCAAAAAATGCCCAAAAAACAATTCAGGTAAGCTTCCCCAGAACCCCCACGCGCCCGATGTAATGAAAACACTATATCTAGTCGTGCAAAGAATATAACATGTTGTAACCCTGATCCAGGTGGATATTTGTGGCCACCCACCTGTTCCAAATTCCAACTGTCTCATCTTGACAGTTTTCAGTTCAACACGTTTCTCTGTACTGGGAACATTTCTTTGTAATTGTGGGTTCTACACTTTCAGGGATGTCCTGAAGCCATACAAAACATACATGTGGATAATGGTGGTCACCCACCTATTCCAACTGGCTTATTTTGGAAGTTTTCATGTCAGTACAACTTTCTATACTTATAAGGCCGTTTTGGCGCCCTAAACGGTGTTTTCTTGGCTTGCCACAGTCAAACTATAGATGGAGTCAGATTTTGATGGAATAATGTGTATTTCTCGAAAGGATCTTTCTAATGGGATATCATACACCTAAAACGAAAATTGTGTGCAAAAGTTACGACACCGAGAAGTTGATGTACTAACTTACCCCAACGGGGCCCACATGACTTTTGGCGGTTCATCTCCTAGGGTTAGGTTTTTAGATGTATAGGGTTTTGGAATTCATGTTTATCATAAAAAGGCCTTCAGAGCCTCATTATACTCATCTTCTTCTTGCGAATGAGTGTAGTCGTCACATATCTTCTTAGAGACAAAGCTGCCACAATTCTAGCGAGTCTTGCACTTTGTATTTTTACAATCTCTATACATTTACTTCATTAATAGAAATCATGTATTTCTTTATTTCTCTGTTTCTGTCAATTTTTATGTGTATTTCATTGTCATCCCGTAAATAGTTGGATGAGAAGATTCCAATCTTCATTCGATGGATAACTGAATGACTTCACCTGCCTGTATGCAATATCCAGTTCTGTGTATTTTTCATAAGTAGTGGGATTTGAGAATAAGTTTATTATTTTCTAGAGAAGATAGACATAATCTATGAGTATGTCTACAATGGTATGACCTCTTAAAGTATCAACCATTCCCTGAAATTTATTCTTTTTTTCTCTATCAATGATTAAAAAAATTATGTATTTTTCATATGACGGAAGCTTTCCTTTATCATCCCATGCTAAAGGTAACCCCATCTTCACTAGATTCTCAAACTTATTAGTGAAAGATTCAACATTTCTCTTCACCATTATGCATTTAGTTTGAGCTTGATGTATCAAACTCCTCTTTGCAAAAACCCTTTATGTTTCCATAACCATTGTGGTTCTATCTTTGACACCTTTCTTTGTCAATATTTCTCAGGAACTAGAATTTAGAGGTTTGATAATTTGAGTAGAAACCTGATGTCTAGTTCCTAATTCATGAAATTATTTCTTTATAATGTCATCTACTTCATCTTTCAATAACATTTCATCATCTATTATCTTGAAACAGTCCCAAAGTTTGCCAACTTCACTAATAATTTCATCCTAAATTATGTGTCTGGCTATTATCAGATATGGTCTACCTAAAAACTTGTTCTTCATTTGCTCCATATTTGTCAGCATCTTATATTTTAGCTTATGGTATTCTTCAATAACCTTATCCTTATATGTGATTTCTTCAATCTGTGCAAATATGGTTTTTTTTCTTTTTTTCAATTTCAACTCCCTGTAAATTCAAGTTTGATAATGCTTTTGATAATCTAGTTGTTGTATCTAATGACTATGTTGATTGAGATGAAGATGAACCACTTCTTAGAGTCTCAATATGCTTGCCATACAAATCGATTTTCTCTTCCATCAGAATCATTTGTTTTAAGAGTTGTTCTTTTTCTGCTTGGAGTACCTGCAACTCTGGAGTTTATACATGTTCAATTCCTGGGATTTTAAGTATTTTCTTTAATACCTAGATCTTTATGTCCTTTTTTTTATTAGTGCTTGTACATATGATTCATCTTTCGTATTAGCTCCTAGGTCCATAACCCATTACTCCAACTCTTCTACCCTCATTTGTATGGTTCTATTGGCCAATTTATCATTTTTAAGTTGAGTTATGAATTTCTCATTTATGATTTGAAGCTTTTCTATTCCAATATTTGCTATCATAACATCTCTATTCAACATTTTTGCAATTTGTCTATGCAAGTCAAATTTATCCAGTGGATGAACTACATTAAGATCAATCGAAATGTTTGTTATCTTATTTTGTTCTTTTGGCTCCATCACTGCTATATTCAATCTTCCTTTCTCATAATCCACAACTAATATTATTATGGTTTGAGATGTATCACATTCAAATATTTTAGGGAGAATGTTATTTTTTATCCTTGCACCCGTTTTCCTAATATCTATGAAATGATGAACATGATCGATTTATTTTTCTTGATCTATATTCCCCGATTTTGTTTCACTTTGAACCTCTGTATTCTTGTGCTTCTATGATGAGGATACTCACACAATCACAACATGTATTTTGTCTATTGGTGCTACTTCTTCCTGTAGTTATGGATCTTCCTCTTCATCAAGTTCCTCCATTTTCTGTCTTTTGGTTTATCTTTCTTCCTCTATCCCTGAGTTCTTTGAAGTTGATTCTGTCTTTATTTTCTATCCTTCTCAAACTATTGAGGGGTTTGTGTGACTGGAGACTTAAAAGGTTTCTCTATAACCTTGCTATGGATTTGCAAAATGTTTTGTAAAACTGCCCAACTGTTTTGGTTTTCCAACAACTTCACTCATGCTTTGTGATAATTTTGATAAGAAGTTTGTCCATGTGAGATTCTTTTTTAGGATATCAAGGAATGAGGATCATACTTCCATGGTTATCCTTGTTGAAATACCATATCTAAAAGTAGATTTGTTATCACCTGCATTGTTATATGGTATTGACGATAAAAGGTCCCACCCCTTTCTTTAATTTAAAATTGGCCTTGTATTTTTTTTATACAAAATTAATATCATATGAATTCAATCTGTTGGAGTTACTTCACACACACCTAGGATTTATTTTTCCTAAGGTTTTTCCTTGTTTATTAGTCATTATCCAGTCTCCTATATTTTAGGGAGAATATTCTCTTCAATTTTCACTTCAGTTTGATCAGTTGAGTGGATTCTAGATGCTACATTGGTATTGTCACCATGCAACATTGGGATCATCACCAGCTAATGCACATTGTAATTGGGATCATCACCAGACTAGTGCATTACCCATGATTCCTTGATCTCCTCCTCACGTCAATCTGTTTCAATCAGTTATCTGAAGACTGGTAGACTAGTTAACTCAGTTAGGTGGCAGTTCACTCCCATAACTACTCAAGAGACTAGAATAGGTGGTAGTTTACTCCCGTAACTGTTGGTGTGTGTCTAGATCACTCTAGACCACCACTATGGAGCATTGGCTTCTCCTCCAATGCACATTGGTTGAGTTATACAAAGTATATCATGTGTAAATTATTCATTATTCATTTGGTTAATGAGAATTCTTCCATTCTTTCTCTCTTGTTTCTACTTTCTCAATTTCTCTCTGCAAATGTGTGTGTTATTTTCTATCTATATCTATTTTGTGCAGGTTCAACACATTTACATGGTATCATATTTGGGGGTCTTCTAAGCAAAAGACACACCAAATTATTTTTGCAGGTACCAAAGATTGAAGACAACAGAAAAATGGAATTCCCAAAAGAATTCATTCTTACACCTTAAAATTACTTTGCATGGAAGGAGAGGATGATCATGCATCTTCAAAGCAGAGGATTGTATAGGTTAACCATGAACATGGAAACAAAACCAACATCAACCATATAAAAATACAAGTATCTAAATCGAAAAGGATGAAGCATTCAGAACAATTTGCAGTCTCATTTCTCCTGGTCTCCTTTTTCACATATCTTCCTATAAAAGTCCCAATGAAGAATGGAACACCATGGAAGGGCTCTTTGGAAAATAGTATGAGATGAGGGGACACATGCTTGAGGTGCAATTTCTCACATTGGATCCAAAAAGATTCGACAATCTCCAAAATGTCTTTACAAAATTTAAGGATTTACTGTCGCAACTCAAGGCTTGCAGGGTTGATAAATCTAAGGAGGAGAAACAAATGTTTCTCACCATTCTCTCCAAAATTGATCCTGAACTCTCAGTGTTTGTATCCATAATTCGTTCATTCAAATTCACCTTTGGAGCCACTTGGACGATGCCTTCTCTTGAGGAATTTATTGAATCCCTGACACAAGAGCAGACCAAGCTCATCAACATGGGAAAAATCAAAGGCCCAAAGGCACATGCACTTACTATGCAAGATGAAAATGGTCATAAATATCATAAATCTAAATATAAAGACAAAAGGAAAGCACATGCAAATCCGAAGAAGGAAGGGTACTCAAAACCCTTCATCGATGCCTCCAGATCCAAAGGTGGAAAGGGAAGAAAAGGGGAGAAATGCACATACTTCCATAAAGGATTCCATCCAAAATCCAGATGCATGAAGAAAAAAATATATCTAATGACTCAAATACTTCAGCAAAATAACCTTGGAGATTGTATCTCTGAGGGTTCCAAGAAGAAGAAGCCAAAAGATCAGAATCCCAAGAAAGGCAATTCTAGCCATGCTTTGATTGTCAACAACTCCTCTCCCGATGCTTTGATCGTAGATTTAGGAGCATCACATCACATGGTTGCCACAAAAGCAGTCTATTCTTCATTGGATGCATGCAAAGGTCCTCTTATTATGATGGGGGACAATTCTCCAGTCAAGGTCACCGATAAAGGAAGGATTGAACTCACCAACGAAATCTTCAAGAATGTGCTACACATTCCCAAACTTTATGTCAATATTCTCTCCGTGTATCAAATGAAAAATTACAGCACTGGAAAGAAATTCATATTCACACCTAATGTAGTGGAAATCTATGACATGCAAACCAATTCCATGGTTGCTACCGGTGAGGTAAATCATCAATCTAGATTGTATGCATTTTCTGAATTTATTGAACCAGATTATGCTTTATTGCTTACCCATGCTGATGAAAGTAGTAGGATATGGAACGACAGGTTAGAGAATTTAAATTTCAGATATATGCAACAACTTAGAAAGCAAGGATTGGTTGATGGTCAACCATACATCCATTTCTCCAAAGGAATCTGTGAGGGATGTGTTCTTGGAAAACACCCTTAAGAGAAATTCGACAAAGGAAAGACTTGGAGAGCTTCATGTCCTTTATATATGATCCATAGTGACCTCATGGGAACTTTTCCACTTCCATCAATTAACAAAGCAACGTACATGCTCATTTTTGTTGATGATTTCTCACGCTTCACATGGATTTTCTTTCTCAGGAAAAAATTAGAGGTCTTTCAAAACCTCAAAGATTTCAAAGCCCTGGTTGAGGCACAGTCATGAAAGAAAATCAAAGTCCTCTGAACTGATAACGGGGGAGAGTATGTCAACCATGAGATCTAGAATCTTTGTCACAAGGCAGGGATTCAGTTGCAGCACACAATTCCCTATACTCCGCAACAAAATGGAGTTGCTAAGAGGAAAAACAGATCTATAAAAGAGATGGCATCTTGCATGCTACATGCAAAGTCACTTCCACAGAGATTATGGACCGCAGCACTTAATTGTGAAACCTACATCCAAAATAGATCTCCTCATAGATCTATCAAGGATAAGACCCCTATGAGGCTTGGAGCGGCCTCAAACTGGAAGTGACCCACTTTCATATTTTCGGTTCATGTGCATGGGGCCTGGATTCCCACTAAAGAGAGGAAGTTGGCATTTGATCCACGGAGCACATAGTGTTTTTTTGTTGGATACCCCAACGGTGTGAAGGGATACAGACTCATTGATCTTTCCTCGGACTGGCTCATCATTGAGCATAGTGTCCAATTCAAGGAAAGTATCTTGCATGTACCTCAACAGCCGCATGTAGACACCTTTGTTCTTCCACCTTTCAGAGATGATGAGCATGCACATGATGACTCTTCTTCAAATGAGAGTTCTGATTCAAAGGATTCAAATGATATAAATACAGACTCAATACAGTTAGATGCAGAGTCAATGCATCCAAATGCAGATGGAGAGCCAGAGCAGAGGCCCAAGTGAGCCCAGACTATTGTTCAGGATGCAAGGGATATTGTTTGTGATCTAGTTGATATTAGGATGACTCGATATGATTTCGAGGAGCCTCCTCTTGCACTCACTGCCACTGAACCATTGCCACCCAGGCATCTTTTCTTGGTTCAGTCTTCAGATCCACAGTCTTATGGTGAGGCTGCTAGAAATCCTTTTTCGGAATCCTGAGATATGGACTCCTTTTTCATGAAAATATGGACTCCTACCTGCTGTCATAGAACTTTGTACACTATAAATCAGACCTGAACATTTACATGCTCAGGACAACAGATTCACTTCTACTCTTAGTTATGTATGTTGATGATTTGTTGATCACTAGTTGATCGAATTCAGTGATTGTTGCAGTTCAGAGGATTCTGCATGACATGTTCTTGATAACGGACATGGGTACACTACACTTCTTCCTTCGACTTGAGATCAGTCAGGATGCATTAGGTATCAAACTGTCTCATGCCAAGTATGCACGAGATCTCCTTGAGAAATTTCACATCACAGGCTGCAAGTCTACTCCAACTCCTCTCCTATCAGGAATCAAACCTGAGGATGGCGGGGACACCCCACTAGTTGACAACACACTATAAATACAACTAGTGGGGAGCTTGTTGTATCTCACACACTCCAGACTAGACCTCTCGTATGCAGTTGGCGCAATTTCCAGGTTCATGCAGGAGATGTATGAGCTACATTGGAAGTTTGCAAAGCGTATCCTTCGATACGTACATGGAACTATCACCTTTGGGATTCATTTTGAAACAAACTCTATATTGGACCTCATCGGGTTCACTGATTTTGACTGAACTTGTGATAGCACGGATCACAAGTCCACATCTAGTTACTCACTTAGTCTTAGTTCTAGGCCTATATGTTGGTCGAGCAAGAAGCAAGTTGTTATTGCTCTATCTTCGGCTGAGGTAGAGTACATAGGGGTAGTTAGCATAACCATTCAAGCTATGTAGCTACAACATTTTCTCACTGAGTTGGGAATTCAGTTTCATCGGTCGATCGTCATCTGGTGTGACAACCAAAGCATTTTGAAGTTATGTAGAGATTCAGTTCAGAGGCAGTAGGTGAAGCACATCGAGATCCACATGCACTACATATGGGACTTAGTACACGAGGGGATCATCGACCTACAGTTTTGTCCTTTAGCAAAACATACTCCGTACATATTCACCAAGACCTTCACTGAGCAGAATTTCCATTCTCTGCTAAGTCGTCTTGGAGTGAAGGACACAGTTGCCTAGCAACTCTCAGTTCTTCTTTTTACATNAGGTTTTCCCTCTTTCCTAACTTTATTTTAGTGTATCTTTTGTATTTGGGTACCTAACATGGCCTCGTTGTTGGGACCCATTCTTTATTTTCACTATAGTGATGTTCAAAGGTGTGTTGGAGTTACTTCACACACACCTAGGATTTCTTTTTCTGAAGGTTTTTGCTTGTTTATTAGTCATTACTCAGTCTCCTATATTTTAGGAATAATATTACTCTAGGGAGAATATTCTCTTCAGTTCTCACTTCAATTTGATCAGTTGAGTAGAGTCTAGATGCTACATTGGTATTATCACCATGCAACATTGGGATCATCATCAACTAATGTGAATTATCCTTGGGATCATCACCATACTAGCGCATTACCCATGATTCCCTTATCTCCTCCTCGCTTCACTCTATTTTAGTCAGTTAACTGAAGACTGATAGACTAGTTAACTCAGTTAGGTGGCAGTTCACTCCTGTAACTGCCCGAGAGACTAGACTAGCTGGCAGTTTACTCCCATAACTGTTGGTGTGTGTCTAGATCACTCTAGGCCACCACTATGGCGCATTGGCTTTTCCTCCAGTGCGCATTGGTTGAGTTACACAACGTATATCATGTGTAAATTATTCATTATTCATTTGGTTAATGAGAATTCTTCCATTCTTTCTCTCTTGCTTCTTCTTTCTATATTTCTCTCTGCAAATGTGTGTTATTTTCTAGCTAGATCTTTTCTGTGCAGGTTCAACACATTTACATAATCTCTGTCTAATGTACTCTAGTGAAAATATTTTGCGAGTCAAGAAAATAGGTAAGATAGAAGGTTGAAGTTCAGAACCATAGATTCTTATTTCAATGAAATTCTAAAAAATATACCAGTCTCCTACTTTCTTGTCTCGGCTCAACTCTAAAAAAAAATTGTATTCAAGGAAGATTATGGGGGGGATTTCATTATGTATGATATGATAATCTTTGGACATAAACTGGTCAATATGCTATGAAAATCCAACATTCATAGGTTTCTTCCTAATCAGTGAATTCCAATAAATGACTGAAGTTGGGTTACCAATATCATCTTCAACTTTTAATCCACGATGTGTAAAATGAAAGGCTTGAGAAAAACAGAAGAGGTGGACAAGGTAAGATTGGTATCTAAAATTTATAAGAGATTTAAAGTTTGATAAATGATGGTGGATTTGATCAACTAAGAATTGGGAATACTTGAATTTGGTCATGGGTTTGGTTGTAATAGGAAAAATTGATACCATAATCCCCAATACAAATTCATCAACAATGTCATTAACCTTTCCCAAAATTACATAAATCGTGGAGATGATTTTTGTGGGATTTCAGGAAACAAACTAGATTCAATGGCAACATTATTTGTAGGAACATCGAGATTTCATAACAAATATGACTGTAATGGGATGACTCTATCCTCTAGTTTCAATTCTCTAAAAAAAATTTCCATTACGAATTCACTTAACATTTCATTGTCAGGGTTTAATGGCCATCTTAACATTTCAACGATGGATTGGGGAATTAGTTCAATGAGGAAAAACCCATCGTTGGAAATTATGGCTCTCTTAAAGGGAATGTAGTTTGAGGCGCACCAGACCACAAAATCAGGAAAATCATACACTTGGGGCACCATAAACTTCACTAAGTAAGATTACCAGACATGATAGTGGTCCACTAAATTCATCCTCAACAACTAAATTTTTATTGACTTTAGTGGGATGAGAGGATTCCATTTTAATTAATGAAACTAGAAGAGCTTGAAGGAATTGGAATTACCCGTAGAAATATTTAGTTGGGAAATAACTGGGACTTGTTACAACAAATTTTTCCTCACTCCATGCAACTTGCTTGGATGGCCTTCCATTACCTTATGCAAATTTGAAGTCCCCTTTTTGTTGATTCAAAAGCCAAAAATGCACATTTTCCCACATATACATGCCCTATCAGTTATAATACAAGTGTATACACAGGTTGCTCCACTGCATCCCATGTACATCGGGTTTGGTGCAGTAGGGTCAAGAAGATAGGTGAGAGTGGTGGGACCCGATGACATCACCGAAGGTGACGTGGACCCTCCTGAACGTACCACTTACCACGATGGTGAAGGGCGATAGCTATGCTATGGGCCCGGAGAATAAAGTAATTCACGATTTTGGAATTTGCAGAGGAGGAGCACGAAGGCTCAACACTCCAATACACAAAGTCACGAGTTTGTGAAGAAGTGCTAGCACTTAGCCCTAGCCTACGGTCATGTGTAGCAGGCACTCGCAAGGAGGGAGCCATACCCATGTCGCATCTTGAGTATCGGCGTTTGGAGGAAATGAGTCAAGGGTATTTGACTCACGAACTCGCGAGATCGCGAGTTGCGAAAGGGTGACTTTGGTTACGAAGATTTAACTGTTGGATCTTCGTGGACCAAGATTCCCAAGTTCCAAAGTCTCGGAATTTGCAGAGCCAGACAAAGCTCAGAAAACTTTGTGAAGTCAAAACGTTTTTTTTCTTGTTCACGTTGGCTTATGAATGTTGTAAGTTTTCTTGAAGGTTTAAGGGCCTGACAAACTTCGGTTGACTACACGCTATGTGTGCAAAGTTCAACGAGTGTCAGGACAGTCGAAAACTGACGCCGAGCATGGAATTGGAAGAGGTGCAGATTGCCTCCAAAACAGAAGACGAAAGAGAAGGAAAGGATGTCAACCTGGGAGTCGAAGGAACAAACTCTAATGGGCACAAAAAAGAGATAGATAAAGAGGGACATATGATGAAACTCATTGAAAGATTGTAGAAAGATGCTCAGGCTCGCCTAGCTGATAGCCGAAAGCTCATGAAAATTAGGGATCGGCAGGGTGAATTCAACTTTAAAATGTTGAAGAGCCTGGAAAGAATAGAAAAGAAATTGGAAAAAGAGAGTGACACAAGCAGATCAAGAAGTGTCAGAACCCCTGAGAGGAGAAGAAGATCGATGAGTGGTAGCAGACATTACCGTCTCTCCCCGAAGCATTCTAGCAAGGAGACACACAGTAGTTCAACCTGTCCCCTACTAGAAAACACCAAAAATCTGGAAGGAATGAATTGAAAGGGGAAATCAACAAGATTAAACTGCCTACATTTGATGGTGAACATAAGAAGGAAGAAGATATCGAAACATGGTTGTTGGGTATGAAGAAATACTTCCAACTGCGGGATTATTTTGCCCATGCAGAAGGAAGAATTGCTATGTACCAACTGAAAGGAAAAGCATTCATGTGGTGGGATCAGTTGGTGCAGGTGCAACACATCAGAGAGAAAGAGGTCACATGGAAGGATTTTAAGAGGTATTTCGAAAAGAAATACCTGACCAAAACATATTATGACAGAAAGATGAAGGAGTTCTTCGAACTCAAGCTAGGAAACATGACTATTGATGAGTATGAACGAATTTTTCTGGAACTATTGAAGTATGTTCCATTCATCAAAGACGAGGCTGTCAAGATTCAGAGATATCTGAGTGGATTTCCACCTTCCATGGGTGACAAGATTCAGTATGACGATCCTAAGACTATGGAAGAAACAATAAGAAGGGCAAAATGCTTGTATGAACAGCAAGGAGAAAGGCCTATCCTTCGGAAGGCTTGGAATGATTAGAGGAAGTTTAAGAAGGAACAGAGGCAGAAGGGAAACAAACCTTCCTTTTTCAGAAACAGTCTTCAGGGACAACCATCATTTAGAGAGCTGAGAATGACTGAAGAGGGAGCACAAAGACAGAGACAGACGCCCATTCAGTGTTGGGGCTGTAAAGGAAACCACAAGTACAGAGATTGTCCCCATAAAAATGGTAAAGCAAGAACTGTTCATACTGTTTAGCAAGCTGAAACAATGGAGGATATGGGCAGCAGAATGTCGAGGATCTATGCAGCCCTAGACAACAAGCAAGCAGAATTTCAATCACACATGATTGAAGTGGAAGGTACGATCAACAACCGACCACTTGTTATTTTAATTGATTTGGGGGCTAGCCATAGTTATATAGATCTTAGAGTGGTGGAAAGTTTGCATTTAACAAGAAACAAACATGAAAAGTCTTGGCTAGTGAAGTTGGCCACAGGAACCAAAAGGAAGGTCATTGAATTGGTTAAGTCCTGTTCAGTAGACATGAAAGGAATGAGCACTAAGGCTGAAGTGAACATTCTGCCTTTAGGCTCATATGATTGCTTAATTGGGATGGACTGGTTGGACCAGCACCATGCCCTTCTGGATTGTCGTAACAAGAGATTTACATTCCTGAACGAAGAGGGAAATCAAGTAACAGTCCAAGGAATTCCCAGAGTCGTGGCTGTTAGGGAAATCTCATCCATGCAGTTGAAGAAATGTTACCAGAAAGGTTGTCAATTATTTGCAGCTCAGTTGGAAGAAGCATCCCGAGATGTAGTCTCGAATCTGGAAGACCATGAGGAACTCAAAGAGTTCAAGGACATATTTCAAGCGGTACCCGGACTACCTCCGAAGAGGGACATTGATTTTTCTATAAATTTGATGCCCGAAGCAGCTCCAGTTTCGAAGGCTCCTTATAGAATGAGTACGCCAGAGCTGAAGGAGTTGCAATTGCAGCTCGAAGAGCTACTAAAGAAGGGATACATTCGCCCCAGCATGTCACCGTGGGGTGCCTCGGTCCTATTCGTGAAGAAGAAAGATGGGACATTGAGGCTGTGCATTGATTTCCGGCAATTGAATAAGGTAACTGTCAAGAACAAGTATCCTCTGCCAAGGATCGATGATCTTTTTGATTAGTTGAAGCATGCGAAAATATTTTCAAAAATAGATCTCAGATCTAGATATCACCAAGTGAGAATAAATGATGAGGACATTAGCAAGACCGCCTTTAAAACAAGGTACGGTCATTATGAATTCACAGTGGTGTCATTTGGACTGACAAATGCACCTGTTGTTTTAATGTGCTTAATGAATGGAGTGTTCAGAGATTATTTGGACAAGTTTGTCATAGTCTTCCTGGACGATATCTTGGTGTATTCCAAGACAAAGGAAGAACATGAGCAACACCTGAGAATGGTGCTGCAGGTGTTGAGAGAACACCAGTTGTACGCAAAACTGAGCAAGTGCTCATTTTATCAAAGGCATATTCATTACTTGGGGCACATTATATCAAAGGAAGGGATCGTTGTGGATCCTAAAAAGGTTGAGGCCATTCGAGAATGGGCAGCGCCAAGGAATGTGGCGGAAGTTAGATCTTGTATGGGTCTAGCAGGCTACTATAGAAGGTTTATAGCCGGATTCTCAAGGATAGCTCATTCTATCACTTCCTTTTAAAGGAAGGAGAAGAAGTTCCAGTGGACTGAAGAATGTGAGAGAAGCTTCCAGCGATTGAAGCAGCTGCTAACCAACGCTCTAATCCGGAAGATTGCAGATCCAAATAAGGATTACATAGTGTGCACCGATGTGTGTAAGGAGGGGCTTGGACGAGTCTCAACCAAGAGGGGTTTGTAATTTGTTATGAGTCCTGAAAGCTGAAAGAGCATGAAAGGAATTATGCCACTCACGATTTAGAGCTAGCAACAATCATCCATGCCTTGAAGAAATGGAGACATTACCTCATGGGAAAAAGATTCGAATTGAGAACAGACCATAACGGTCTAAAGTATTTATTTGATCAGTCAACTTTAAATGCCAGGCAAATCAAATGGCTGGAGTTTTTGTGCGAATATGACTTTGATATCAAGCATATCAAAGGGAAAGAAAATAAGGTGGCTGATGCACTCAGCAGAAAAGTGCACGAATTACATGCTATATCCATTAGCATGTACATGACTGAGATTAAAGACAGAATTTTGGAAGCTGCAAATGCTGATTTGCAATACAGAGGTTTAGTAGCAAAGCTACAGCAGCGTGAGAGACCACAGACCAAGGAAATTTACACCTTGGGAACTGATGGCTTACTTCTATATAAAAACAGAGTGTATGTACCCAATGTCCAAGAATTGAAGCTAGCAATTCTGAAAGAAATGCATAACTTGGCTTATGTTGGACATCCCGGATACCAGAAAACTATGGCAACAGTCAAAAGCCATTACTTCTAGTTGGGTCTGAAGAAGGAAATCGTTGAATACATCGCTAGATGTATGGAGTGCCAGAAGGTTAAGGCTAAGCATAGGCACCCAGTAGGGTTGTTGCAGCCTTTATCCATTCCTGAATGGAAATAGGACGTGGTAACAATGGATTTTATCATCGGACTACCTAGAACAAGCAAGTAGCATGATTCAATCATGGTGGTGGTGGACAAGCTTACTAAAGCTGCCCATTTCATTCCACTGAAAAACCACTCACAGGGCAGCAGATGTTGTTGATATCTTCTTAAAAGAAGTGGCACGCTTGCATGGAATTCCTAAGACAATTGTGTCTGATAGGAACCCAAAATTCACCTCAAATTTCTGGAAAGGACTGTTCAAAGGATTCGGAATGAATCTGAACTTTAGTACAACATATCATCCTGAGTCTGATGGTTAGACAGAGAGGGTGAACAGGGTAATAGAAAACATACTGAGAATGTATGTGATGGATAAACCATCAAGGTGGGAAGACTACCTGCATTTAGTAGAATTCGCCTACAATAATGGGTATCATACATCATTGAAGATGAGCCCATTCGAAGCACTTTATGGAAGAAAGTGCAACACACCAGTAAGCTGGGATAATCCAGCTGACAGAGCAGTGATTGGACCTGAGCTGCTCAAAGAGATGGAAGACCAAATGATAAGGATTAAACGAAATCCGAAAGCTGCCCAGGATAGGCAGAAAAGTTACGCTGACAGTAACAGAACCAATAGGGAATTCAAAGTGGGTGACCATGTTTTCCTGAAAGTGAAGACTAACAGGAGTTCCTTGAAGTTGGGAAGTTGCGCCAAATTGGCAGCAAGATTTTGTGGGCCATTTGAGATCCTGGAAAGGATTGGGCCAGTTGCATACATGCTTGCATTACCTGCATCTATGACTGTATATAATGTATTTCATATTTCATTGCTTAAGAGATATATACCTGATGCTAATCATGTTATCGATTGGAATGTGATTCAGGTGGAACCAGAAGTTGTCCTGCAAGTGCATCATGTGCGCATATTGGATAGGAAAAACAAATAGCTCCGAAATCGAGCTATAGAGCTTGTAAAGGTCCAGTGGACCTAGTACGGTCCTGAGGACGCGACATGGGAGCATGCATATGTTATGCGGGCAGAGTACCCACATCTTTTTCAAAAATTTTGAAAAGCTTGCAGATGTTGTGTAAAGTTACACTGAGGATAGTGCAGAAATAAGGGAGGGGGATTGTATTGTCCCCAAGGCCGAGCCCAGTTGTAAATTTGATGTATAAAATGAATTGTAAATATGTGTTATAGGCTGGTGAGCCAAGTTTGTATAAGCCAGTGGGTTTATGTGATTGTTAGGCCAGAGAGCCTAAGGGTTGGAGGCCAAGGGCCTGATTTTGTACTTGTATGTATGCAGTACATTAATAAATATAGACACCACCGCGTGCAGACTGACCACGATGAATGAGTGATGGGGGACTGAGCTTCCACAGAGTGGGCAAGGAATTAGGGGCTGGAAGGTGGGAAGAGGGGCTAAGTGTTGAACCTAAGGGCCAAGCCTAGGGGCTTAAGCCTTGGGAATAATATTTTATTATTATCCCAAAAAGCCACATGAATTATGTGAGTGTGACATTTTATCCTAAGTTTTTGGGAAGGATGAGGGACTGCCAAAAGGGAAGGAATGCATGCTGAATGGAACGCATGCAGTTCCATGGATGACAAGTGTCAACCCTGGTGCATGTGAATAAAACAGCCAATATAAGCCGTGAAAAGGTTCCTCGCCCATTCCACCTGACTGCCTGAGCATGTACAGAGCTCTGAGCAGTAGGACCGACCCGAGCTTGCAAATAACCCTCGTGCTTCCCTGTGAGTCGAAAAGCCTATGTTTGGCTCTAAAAAAATCGTGTAAATCCTCTGTTCTGAAAGCCGAGAAGCCTGTGTTCGTTTCTGAAAAGGTTGGGTTCACCCTCTCCGATCTGAGTCGTGGAACCCATGTCATTCCCTGCGTGGATTGTTTGTCAGGCGTTTCCAAGAACCAACACTGTGAGACCTTGCACCATTACTAAGCCTGTCTGGGAAGCCCATATTTATTTTTTCGATTGGCTGTGGTGGCCACGTAGAGCTGGACTGTACGTGGCTAGCTAGCCAGTGCAAAGTTTGATTGAGCCTGTGTATGACCTCTCTCCAGGTGAGGGAGGTGATTGTTGTTGGAAGAGGCAGGTTGTCAGGCCTGTGAGCAATTATCTCCGGGTGAGAGAGTTGGCTAGGAAGTGGTTTCTTCCAGAGAGTGTCCAGCACCAGCTTCGGGCTCTGAGGCTTCCTGATCCGGCCTGTTGTCGAGACCTAGAGAGGGAGGTTAGCACCGATGGACTTTGCTTGTGAAGGTGTATACTCTCGGGTGGAACAGGCATGTGGGGAATGAGAGTTTGGTAGTAGTGGGCGTAAGATGGCATCTTGGGAAGAATCCTTCCAGTTTTATGTGTTGTTCTCCCTGTAACCTCAGCCTAGCCTAGGATTCCTTGCCTTGGGGTGGAGCTTAGTCCCAGCTCGGGGGTGACCCATTGCTTAGCTCATGAGCAATGCGGTCTAAGGCTGGGAGATTCGTGGAAGGCCTGCACGTGGTTGGTGGAATCTACCACTGTTTCGAAGATAAGTATCAGATGATGTTTAATCATGTATTCCGTTGTGTACATCAATTTAATGTTAATACTATTGATTGTTGATTATAGCAGTAAATCTTATGTTTACTCTGAGTTTAATTGAATCTCTTGATTAAATGCATGTTATTACTATAATGTCAGTATGATCTATATACAAAGTGGTGTTATAGTTTTATTTAAGAGCGATTAAGCCTTGGTAACTGAAAGGTGGTGTTACAGAGCCATATCCAAGCCTCGGGGAATTCAACAATTCAACTTTGAGAGCAAAAGACACTCTGGATAAATTTCACTTCATATTGAGTCTGCATCCCTTTGTCCTTGAAAATCTGAACTCCTTTTTTTCAACCCCCAAGCTCTTCCTTCTTTGTGATGGAGAACCTCATTGACTCCTATATATGAGCTTGCCTTTGGTGGAGGATTGAATTGGTGGAGGCCCAGCTAGAGGGACTTAGTTTCTCTGTTCTGATATGTGTCGTTACAAAAGTTTGTCACATATGTAGTTCTGCTAATTATTTTATAAATACTCTTTTCTCGTCCAATTGATGTCTTGCAAATATTTGAATTATTATTCCATGTGTGTATTTGTCATGTATATTAATGGATTATGATAATTTATATGATGACATTATATATTATCATCATATGCTTGTGTATATTGGTTGTTGAGGACACATTGCAGGTATAAAGCTTTGGGTTACGTGCTCAATGGTGGTCTTCTTCAAACGTCCGGGTGAGGTAGGCTCTTACGCTTGTCTTTTTAGTATTTCATTTATATAGCATACTTGGGATTAAAGTTGATTTATGCATGTCATTCTGTATGTTGTGGTTTACCCCTAGCCATAGATAGATTTTCCTCGTAACAGAATTGGCAACCATACTGGGGATTGATCTCCTTTTTTGGGGTTTTGAGTGTTTTTCTCCTTGATTTGATCTCTATTAGCCTGAGTTTCCTTGTTTCATGTTGCTTGAAAACCCATTTTTTACCTTGCATACGAGTTTCTTGGCTTAACTCTTGCCCTGACAATGTCTTTCTTGGTATACGCAGTTTTTCCCTGGACAGACGCATATATACACGAGTTATCTTCCTTTAGGTTGCATATATACATGATTGTTGCTCAAACAGTCGTGTACATCATCTCTTAAGTCTTACCGGCTGAGTTTGGTGTTTGTTGGGTGAGTTTTGTTAGTTGTTGAGTATTATTGGGTCCTTGTTTTGACTGTTAATTGCCTATAGAGTGATAGGAAGCCTTTTTATTGTTGAATTTTTGGGTAGATTTATTTCTTATCATTTTTTTATTATTATTGGTTATCCTTACACATTCGTCTGAGTGTTTTCTTCTTGGTATCCTGCTTGGCTTGTCTCTTTTTGCTTGCAGTAGGGCCTACCTATGAAGTTGTTATTCATTCCTTGCATTTTCTTTTATTTATATCAAAAACACAAAAATATTTGCTTATTTCCATTATGGAATTTGCACTTTTGATTACTTTGCATTGATTCTGACACATTTGGAAAGATTGTATTTTGTTGAAATTGTAGATATTGCATTGGAAAGGATGCATTTAGAAGCATACCATCTCTTTGAAATTCAAAACTAGTACTTAAGAGTGTTTTTGTATTTGCTTCTTTTTATATGCAAATTCGGTATACCATCAGTTTCATGACCACACCTCTTGAGTAAGAAAAAGGCATCAAATTTAATGTCGATGAATTAAAATCGATTAGAAACGATTTTATTTTTCAGGGCACACAAACAAGTATAGGACATAGGGCCTTGGAATAGGATTTTGTCAGTAAAATTCCCTAAGGTTATTAAACTAAACATATGTGTCTGACCAGGGAGTGGTCATACCCATTGTGTAGTCAGTGACATCAGGAGACTCCACTCTTATCGAAGTTAAGCACGAGGTTGCATGAAGTTGGTTGCAAGGATAACCCTCTAATACCTTCCTAGCGTCAAAGATATTTATGGGGTTCTATTCGTATTTGGGGGCCTGGGCCTCATGTTGATGGCATCATAGGCTCTGCAAAGGCTGAGACTAGTATTGGTGATGAACCAGTTGAAATATTTGTCTCTAAGCCAGCATGTGGTAGGAAAAGCTTTGGTTGCATCCTCCACAACCACTCAGTCGATGGATGTGCATTATGTACAGTCGTCGTCGAACCCGAATGGTAACCAACAACCAGGAGGGAATAAAAAGAAAGAACGAGGTAATAATCGTAAGGGTGGGAAAAATAATAATAAAGCCAAGGATGACACTAAAAATGATAGATCGAATAATAATGTTGGTGAGCGCAAGAAAGAAAAGCATAAGGTGAAGTTTCCTTATAAACTTGGTAAAGATGGTCACCTTACCCACCTATGTCCCAAAATCGAGGAATCCTCGACGCTCTTATCACAGCCACCCGTTGTGCTAAAAAATATGTTTCCACATAATCAACACATGGCCTCAGAGACCTCCAACATCGGAAATGCGTCAAGCAGGAGTCAAAACCCCTCGAAACATGAAGGTGGTCATCTATGCGTCAATATGGTCAAGTCTTAGATTGATGTAGCCACTCGATATCATGATTACGGTTCTTCACATACAATTATAGGTAAAGAGTCTCCCCCTCCCCCGAAAACAACCTTGCAGATTAAAAAGACAGAACCTCTCCCTCATATTCTGAAAGGAGTACTAAAGTGCTCTGCCCACAATCCTAATGCCAGAGTTGCCCATAACTATTCGATTTTTGAAGATATAGGCCAAACCCCTTGTGTGATGTTGGCTTTGGAGGTGCTCCAGACGTATCCTTCAAAGAGGAAGAC
The DNA here is from genome assembly GCA_009831015.1 of Picea engelmannii. Lineage (NCBI taxonomy): Eukaryota > Viridiplantae > Streptophyta > Pinopsida > Pinales > Pinaceae > Picea > Picea engelmannii. Next base: position 236,730 of record ML792916.1, on the reverse strand, counting down.
CTTATGATCTGCGTTAGGAGATCTAGACTCGTGTGGCTTGAAAGTTATTAAGTTTGATGTCATGGATGTTAAGCCTCACTCACCTTACCACGTGGCCTTTCAAATCCATGTGGAGTACACAAAATTTACCATCAAACGTATTGTAAATGATGAAGGTTCTACGATATGTGTGATGTCCCTAACCTGTTGGAAATCCATTGGGTCTCCAACCCTGTCTCAATCTATGACTATGTTGACCACATTTGATGGGAGTTTGTTTCGACCCCACAAAATCCTCCCCGCTTTTCCAATCTAGTTAGGTGGGAGGAGTGTGGAAGTTGATTTTGAGGTGGTTGATGCACCTCTCTACTACAATTTACTACTAGAGAATAATTGGACTTATGCCATGATAATCGTCGTGTCGTCTGTTTTTTGTACTTTATGTTTTCTTCACCAAGGGAAGATAGTGACGATTGATCAGTTTTCTTTTGTGCATGCTAATCCTGGTGCATCGGTTGGACCTTTGGTCCTTGTGATTGATAATTCTCAGCATGCAACTGAGGATGTTGGTTTCAAAATGTATTCCTCTTTGATGGGTAGCTTTGATTTCATGGCACCAATTCATCATATTCATGCCATTTTCAGTGAGTCTTCATCATTGATGAGATTTGTTTCTTTCCCTACTTCATATTTCAATGACCCTTGGACCCTACCTTCACCGACTATGTGATATGAAGTTCAATCACACTTTGGGATGGCAATGCAACTGTCAACAACAGAGGTTGAGTATTAGGCTATTCTTGACGCTATTGTTGACCCCGATCCTGTCTCCTCGTGGACGGATGAGGTGGATCCTATTTTAGAGCATGTATGGACCGCTCAATCATCTTGTTCACATGATTGCCTTGACAATAATTTACCTTTAGATGAAGCCATCTTAGAGGCCATGTTTGGTCCTGATAGGCGTTCGGACGATATGCATCATCGATCCTAGTTTCTCCCATATCTTGTTAAGATCGAACAGGATGACTTTAGATCTACCTTGAGTGAGATGATCGCTCATGCCATGATTCCATTAGATACACATGGTATTTATGCTGAAGGAAACATTGCGAATATTTCTCCTACCATCACGATCGACATCTCTCGTATCCCTGGTAAAATTGAGAAGATATATATCGATACAGATTGTTCGCCTGAAGAAATTCAGATCTACACCGATCTCTTCAAATAATTCTGAGATGTTTTCTCTTGGTCATATGAAGAGATGCCAGGGATCAACCCCAACATTGTCGAGCATGAGATTAAAACCTATCTAGATGCTAAACTTGTTTGAAAATGTCTTAGAGCTATTATTCCTACGAAGGCCCTTATTATTAAGGCAGAGGTAGAGAAGCTAATTAATGTTGGTTTCATCTACCCAGTCCCTTGACCTAATGGATGTCTAATCCCATTCCCGTAAATAAAAAGCAAGGAACCATCCACATGTTTATGGATTTTAGAGACTTGAACAAGCCCTGTCCTAAAGATAATTTCATGGCTCCTTTCATTGACCATATTGTTGAAGAGTGCGCAGGAAGCGAAGTCTTTTCTTTTATGGATGTATTTTCAGGGTACAATCAAATCTAGATCAAACCCGAGGATCAACATAAGATGACGTTTATTTTTCCTTAGGGTACTTTTGCATACTGGAAAATGCATTTTAGACTTAAAAACATTGTAGAAACCTTACAACGTGCCATGACCTTTGCATTTCATGATCTTAAGCATATTGTCGAAGCTTACTTAGATGATCTCGCTGCTCACTCTCGCAAGAGAGTAGATCACTCCACTCACCTTTGATTAGTATTTGAGAGATGTTGTTATTATCACATTCGTTTGAACCCTCACAAGTGCATCTTCTATGTTAGGTCTGGTCATCTTTTAGGATTCATAGTGTCTGAGCAAGGGATCATGGTAGATCCTATGAATGTTGAGGCAATACTTTGATTGCCTCCCCCATGCAACATTAGACAACTTCAAGGTTTACAGGGGAAGGATAACTTCTTACATTGATTCATAGTGAACTATGCCAATTTAACTAAAGGTTTCATGTGTCTTTTGAAAAGGGACACTCTGTTTAATGGGATGAGAGTGCCCAAGAATCCTTCGATGCTCTTAAGAAAGCTTTGGTATCGATGCCTCTGCTAAAGCCTCCTGGCTACAATAGAGACTACTCGCTTTATATTGCCACGTCCAAAGGGATGGTTGGTATGGTTCTAGTTCAAGAGGACGATGAGCTCCATGAGCACATTTTCAATTATCTCAGTCGAAACCTAGTTGGTCCTGAACTTAATTACTCTCACGTAGAGAAGCTGGCCTTGGTCGCCGTACATGTGGTTCAGAGATTACGACATTATATCTTACTTTGCAAAAATACCATGGTTGCATATATGAATCCATTTCAGTACGTCCTCACCGGGTGTATCATAGGGGGGAAATACAATAAGTGGATTTTTATTTTGCAAGAATTTTATCTCGATTTTGCTTCGACGAAGTCTAAGAAATCGCTAGTTTTTACCGAGTTGATATCGAACTTTCCTCGAATAGATGAGGAAATTTTTCATGACGATTTGTTCGCGGATGAACATAATTTCCTTATCTCATATTCAAACCCTTGGTATTGAGACATTTTGATCTATCTTCAAACCTTGAAGCTACCCCAACATCTGTCGAGAGACGATTGACAACGTATACGTCATCAAGCTAAAAACTACCTTATTATCGGCGACACTCTATATCTTCGAGGGGTAGATAATAATTTACATCGTTTCTTGACTCACGAGGAGGTTGAGGTTGTTCTCAATGACCATCACAGTGGAGCATGTGGTGGTCATTTATCCGGGCTTGCGACAACCCAAAATATATTGCGAGCCGATTATTTTTGGCCGTCAATTTTTAAAGATTGCGTTGAAGCGGTCAAGAAGTGTCACCCTTGCTAGGTGTTTGCTCAGAAAATGAGCTTGCACCTAGCCCCTCTTCACCTAGACGTCACCGTTAGTCCCTTCACCAAGTGGGGGTAGATTTTATGGATTGTAACCCAGGCTCGGATGAGCGGCACCAACATATTATCGTGGTCGTGGATTATTTTACTAAATGGGAAGAGGCCATGCCTACCATTAAATCTGATGGTAAGACTGTAACATTTTGTTGGGTATATGTGTTATATTCTTTGCATGTGTGTGTGCAGGCAAGTCAGATACGACAACTACGTCTGACGATCCCTCCCACTGTAAGGGCGGTTTTTGCTATTTTTAGCGAATTTGTAAATTAATCTCGAATTAAGGGATTAGGGTTTTGGTAATCTACGGAATACCTAAAAACATTGTATATATTGTATGGTGAATGGTGAAATTTGATATAATGAATATAAGAAAGGTTTTCTCGGTTGAGAGTTTCCGATATAAAATCTCTGTGTACTATGTGTATGAGCGATTGATTAATTTATGTCTTGCTTAAGAATCTATATGCATTGCTTTACTTCACAGGTTTAAAACTTACATATTCTTCGTATTCAACCAGATTATAGACCGGTTCAGAATCCCAAGAGAGATTGTCACTGATCATGGAAGTCACTTTTAGAATGAAATGATGAAAGAGATAGCATAAAATTTGGGGTTTAAGCATGGTCATTCTACCCCTTACTATCCCCGGGAAAATGGAAAAGTAGAGGCAGTAAATAAATCTCTCAAGACCATTTTGCAAAAAATTGTCAACCATAGTAAATCTGACTGACATCTGATGCTTTACCCTGCACTTTGGGCATACCAAACCATGGTAAATACTTCCACTGGTTTCTCTCCTTTTTAGTTAGTACATGGCACAGAGTCGATTCTTCTGATTGAATGTGAAATCCCTTCCCTTAAGTTGGCAATTGAGCTCCTACCTGACACATCCGATCTTGAAGAGCATCTCGAGCACCTGGAGTGCCTCGATGAGAAAAGTTGAGATGCCTCTACGACTATCAAAGTGAATAAACGACGTATTAAGGTTCAATACAATAATTATGTTTGTCCCCGATAGTACGTTGAGGGTGACTTGGTTCTCCTTTATGACCAAGCCAAAGAACCTTTGGGGGCAAGTAAGTTCAATCCCATGTGGTACGATCCTTATATCGTACGACGTGTCTTAGAGAAAGGGACCTACAAATTCAAAGATTATGAAGGGAATATGTTGGATGAGCCCAAAAATGGGCTCTATCTTAAAAGGTATTACGCTTGGGCCCTCAAACTTGGGTGTGACCTTTGCATACTAGTGTATCTTAGTGTATATACTTATTTATCTTAGTGTCATTGGCTTGCTTATCAAGTTTTCCCTTGGTTGGAAGATGTCAACGGAGTCATAATTTTACTTAGAATTCGTGGATGGTGCCAGTCGTCATACATGGAACATGGCTTCCTCCGCTTGGGTCATTTACTCAACCTAGGGCCAACTGGTGTCTTCAGGTGGCATTCATCTGGAGCCATCAACGAATAATGTGGTTGAGTATAGCATCGTTATAGAGATATTACACGACACCATTTAACATGTTTTTCGATCTTTAGAAGTTCGTATGGACTCCCAGTTAGTTGTATGTCAGTTGAACGAGAGTTACTGTGTGCGAGATCCTACTCTACTCCGACGATTCCTATGGGTACAACTTTTGGAACGATACTTTGATTTTATTACTTATAATAGCATCCCTAGAAGTTCTAATCATGTATCTGATGCATATGCTAATTATATTTTAGATTGGAATTTTTCACATAACTAAGCAAAGAAAACACATTCATACATTTACACATTGTAACATATATAAGCAAAGTCAAAGACCAAATTTTTATATTTCATCCTTTCAAGTTCAAAAAATACGGTGTCATAGTACAAAATGGCGCTCACACCCTCAAAATACATATATGGAAGGTATATATCATGACCATGGCATGTACACCTATGGCACAGAATGTGTATCATGATAGCACACTATGACGTTTGCAACACGTTGTAAGAGTCGTACCCACACACGAGGTACACCCACCACCTGCCACTGCATCGCCTCTAGCAGATCCTCCACTTGAACCATAAGAATCATGTGTGTCAATCGAGATAGGTTCCCCTACACATTATGTAGCACTCTCTGCACATCCCATCCCACTAGTTCATCGCCTCAGCCCCTTCTCTGATGTCATGGGAATCCCTCTAATCATCGCGGACCTACATCTGCGTAAAAAAAAAATTGTTAATACTTGATACCATGCAAAAATATTTGCGTTTTTTATTTTTCCTTTATCAAAATTGAAAAACACAAAAAAAATGAAATATATAAAAACATTTCTTACCAATATGATCACCGTAGGTGGAATTTGGTGGCAACGACATGTCTAGATCCCCTCTATAGTCAATCCCTCCGTAAGGATAGCGGTCAATGGCTATGACTTGTTGGTGCCACTAGAAAAAGAACTCATCATTGTAAGGCGTTGGCACCCTATCGCCTCCTATCCGCTTCATCATGTCGATCCATCATGACATGGCTTGATCACGTAGTCCATGTGGATTAATATATACTCTAGGGCTGAAACCTAGAACCCTATCAAAGAAAAAACTTCAAATTATGGATTCAAATCCAAACTTTCTCATTTGCGCTTGTTTGAAATCTATCAACTGGCTCTTCATGTTAGTCAGTAGTGAGGTACACTAGTCATAAATAGTGGGTCTTAAACACTCCGCCACATAGAACATGAGTGGCCTTGATTTCTGGTGCAACGAGGTTGACCCTGAAATCCGTGTGACTACAAGCACGACAATCTTTAAACTCATGTTCTCGATCACCCTGATAGGGAGATGGATCCCTACTTTATCTGTGCATGAAACACAATGGGTGGAAATGTAGTCCTCCATGGGCATACCACCCCCATCCCCTCGGGCCTTGAGATTCACTACCTCGCCCCGATGAGACAATCATGTGATAAAGTGTATATCGTCCACTTCAACACTCAATGGTTTTCCATCGAGATTGAAGGACTCTATCTTCAGATCCCAGTAGTTTACCAATAATTGGAGTGACCTCACCTGACCTCTCATTCTCTTAATAGCCCAAAATTTATAAAGGCCACATCATTTTAAGCTTTTTGGGCCCCTGCATCTCTTCCCACTGTTGCATCTATCTCCTCATGCTCCTTATCCCTCCATTTAATAACCATCCTACAAAGGGGAAACCATTTTTTGAGTTAAAACCCTTTCAAATCTTGTTCACGGACTTGTATGCGGGATAAATTGATAACAGTCGCGTATAGGGCTTCATATACGCGTGCAAGCTTCACTTTTCCCGCGTATATGGGGTCGTATACGCGACTCGATGATTTGTCACCTGTGTACACCCTAGTTTCCATGTTATGCCCTATAATACTAAAAAAATGGGACCTAAAACTAGAATTTAAACCATTGAAATTGGAGAGGGGATCAAAAATTACTTGGTCCAGACGGTTGTTGATTATGTTGATCGTAGCTCCCACAATAGACACTTGAAGATTGTGGGGAAAATGGCCTAAAATGCACTATGTGGGTGAAAAAACTCAAATGGTATGGTAAAATGTTATATTTTTACTATTAGTAGAAATTATTTACCCAATTTCTATAGTTCTTTGCTATTTTCTTTTTACCTTATGGACTAATAGTGTAGTGGAAAGACTTGGTTTTTATTGGTTTTGTCCAAGATTTTTTATGGCTTCCAGCATCTTACTACCCATTCATGCCTTCAACAGGTATATTCTTTCACCGAAGTATAGGATAGGTTTTTACTCTATTTTGCATTCTTGCAACATCATATCACCATGATCCATACACCCTAGGTACAAACCCATTTTTTAGTGACACAGAACCTTCTCACTGCTACTAGAAGTGTCGTTATTAAGTGTTAGAGGCTTACCAAACACGGGTTCCCTAGTTAGAACCTTTGTGTCATTTGGTGCCCATGCATACGTTATTCCATAGGACTGGGAGTTCCTTATAGTCCCAATACGAATTTGTGTTCAAACCCCATTTTCTCACTCACAAGAATTCTGACCATTACCTATGGGACTCCCCCCGAGTCTTGGTTAAGCTCTTTCCGACTCCCAAAAAATGAAAATATTGTTGAGTGAACTTGTATCTTTCACACTCATAAAATGGCTTTGAAAGGATGTCTATTTGGTATAAGTTTAACCCTTTTCTGGACCAAGTAGACTACATACAAAAAAATAATGCTCTAGTCACCATTATCTAGAAGAGTTCTCCTCAGTATTATTTAATACTTTTTCGGGTAGGGGACTAAATCTACAAAAAAGGACATTTTTTGGAGTTAAATTGTAATTGCATTCCATCATCCTTCTTGCATTATTGAGCCTATTTCTGGTTCCTGATTTCTCGTCATAAACCTCTTACATCAACAATTTGCACCGCTAGCCAAGCAGTTCCTTCCATATATCCTTTGCAACTTGACACCTTGTACCCTTAGAGGAAACATCCTCTTGAGTGTCCATGCGCCACATGAACTTCCTTCCATTGAGCATAGGTATGTTCCACTACTTGTAACTAGATGCTTACTCGCGACACTCGTTTCCTCTCATGTATCATAGCATTTCTTTGCCTATGAAAAAACCAAAAAAATATGGGTGGGAAAAGAATATTATCTCATATCAGCAGCAGTCTTGTCGCCTTTGAATAGAGCACAAAAATTTTAGTCCACTTTCGTCCAAAGTTTGGATTTAGCATGACCTTAGGAAGTCGATCTCGTTACTTAGAGTTTACTCCTCCGACTGGTTAATCTTACAGTTCCTATGGAAAGTTTGTTGATGCCTCCTGCATTACAAATTTTTATCATCAAGTCTATGCTTCCCGAGTTGTCCATATGTCTCATTCTCTTGTTCAAAGGAAGTCTTTAAGCCTGTGTTGTCCATTTCTTAGAACTCTTGAATTTGCATGTCGGACATACCCTTGGTGTATCTCAGAGTCACATGAAGTTGTTTTCCTACCATGCACCCTGGGCCTACTTTCATTATGGGTAGGTATTCTTGAACCCAACATATGACATTTCCTCATTGGCCACTGACTAGGGGGTTTCCCTTGTGTTCGATGACAATAAATATATTCACACATTGGGATTCGTGTAGTGTCTTGGATTCCATTATCCTTATTGGTAGTTTCCTCACCTTTGTCAGTAGTTTTCCTTATTGGATGTTATTCAGAGGGTCTCTCTCATGCACTACTTGCATCTAGTGCATGCGAGGGACGCATAGGGTCATTGTTTCGTGAACATCCTATTCGTCTGAGCTCCTCCTAATCATCAAGCTATTTCTTTGTACCTTGTGCTAGATGATGAGAGATGCCTTAATGCTCTCCTTTCAGTGGGTCTCCTTCCATCGACTTCAACTCATCTATTCTGGAAATGAGACCTAGAGTCCTATGAGTACCTAGAGGCTTGCAATCATTAGTGGTAGGTTCTCCTGCCATCGATATTTGGGAATATATCAATGTCTCATGATCGATGGATTCTGCAAGTGTTCGACCTCAACACCCTCATTCACACTTGTAGAATGTACTCGGTGCCTTGATACCTACTTTCATTATCGGTAGGTTGTCTCATGTTTGTTAACGGTATACCTTAATGACCAGTAATCAAACGAAGTCTCATTGTGTTTGACCTCAACTCCTCTATTCACATGATGTAGACTTGCACCTTCAGTGGATAGTGTAGAAGACCTCCAGCTTACAACAACAACATTTCTCATATGTTGTTGTCTTTCATTGGATTGGTACCTATACGACTTCAGTGATCATGGGAGATCAAATTGTACTCCATTGTATAAAGATATCTTCAGTTTATTTTGAGACTGAATTCCACTATGCCTTGTTCGTGACTATGACAACCTATGGAATATGTCAGCTTTATATTTCTTATTCATGACCATGAACAACTATTTGATATATTTCCACATGGATCTAAAATGTAATTTAGATTGGCAACCATGTGTACAAATTCATTATGGATTGTAATATTCTTATGAGAAACTAGTACTTCCATCTCAGTCTTCATTACTCCACTTTTCGGAATTAAAATGTATTTCAACCATCGCAGATAGTCCTATGACCTCACACTTTAGGGGAAGTTTGTTACATCAATTTTTCCCTCACTCCATGAAACTTGCTTGGATGGCCTTCCATTGCCCTCTGTAGACTTGAAGTCCCATTTTTGTGCATTCTGGAGCCAAAAATGCACATTTTTCCACATATACGCGCCCTATCAGTTATACAACAAGCGTATACGCAAGTTTCTCCACTATAGCTCGTGTACATCGGGTTTGGTGCTTAAAATTAAAAAATATGTTGGGTTTCCATTCCATGTCACGAGATCCATGATCCTTGACCTTCCACATACTAGAAATGCTCCAACTTGGCCCTTAAGTTCCATTTGAAGGTTATAAATTGAGCCATATCCAAGCCTCGAGGAATTCAACAATTCAACTTTGAGAGCAAGAGACAAGTTGGAGAAATTTCACTTCATATTCAGTCTGCATCCCTTTGTCCTTGAAAGTCTAAACTCCTTTTGTTCAGCCACCAAGCTCTCCCTTCTTTGTGATGGAGAACCTCATTGACTCTTATATATGAACTTGCCTTTAGTGAAGGATTGAAGTGGTGGAGGCCCAACTGGAGGGACTAAGTTTCTCGGTTATGATATGTATCGTTACATAAGTTTGTCACCTATGTAATTCTGTTGATTATTTTAATAGAAATACTATTTTCTCGTATAATTGATGTCTTGCAAATATTTGAAATATTATTCCATGGGCGTATTTGTCATGTATATTAATGGATTATGTTAATTTTTATGATGACATTATATATTATCACCATATGCTTACGTATCTTGGTTGTTGAGGACAAGTTGCAGGTATAAAGCTTTGGGTTGCATGCTCAACGATGGTCTTCTTCGAACGTCTTGACAAAGTAGTCTTTAGCCTTGTCTTGTTAGCATTTAATTTATATAGCATACTTGGGATTAGAGTTGATTTATGGGTGTCATTCTATCAATTGTGGTTTACCCCTAGCCATAGAGAGATTTTCCTTGTAATGGGATTGGAATGGCGATTGAGAATGACACTAGAGTATTTACCCGATGCTTGAGTTCTTCGTAAATCCAAAACTAACAATTTTACCTTTCCCCCCTTTTTTAAATGTAATTGGATATGTGAAAGTTTTTAATTTGGGGAGGATTTAATTAAAAGCAAATAAAAATTCACTTTTACCTTTTACCAATTTTCGTCGTCATCAAAGACGCATGTCGATCTTGTGCTAATTATGGGGGCATTGGGTATGGTTATGCTAACCAAAGGCTTGGGGGGTCGTAGTCGACGATCGCTCAACACGTCACATCTTATTTAACTCGGGTTAATTTCCATGGGCCATCCCCCTTTTGTTAAACATCGAGCATGCGGGGGGGGGAGGCACGATGGATCCTATATCGTCTATTTAGAGTATCAGGTGCACGATCAAATCTGCCACAAAACATGCACTTTATTGAATTAAAACTATGTAATAAAACTTTAATAAAATCAAATTATTATTAAAGTTTGTTATAAACTTTAATAATAACATTTTATTTAAATAAAACTAAGTACTAACCTTATAATTTAAATGAAATCTAAAATAAATATAAATGACACTAGGATTAAAATAAATCAAATTGTTAAACTATTTTAAATATTTGTTTCAATTTAATTCACCTAGCATATTGAGAAAACTAGACACCTAATGAAGACTTTAAAACCTAAAATTTAATTTCTAAATTTTATGAAAAAATTGGGCTATGTTACAACATCTAGCTCCATCTAGGGATTATGTCTCCCTGTGAGGCACAAAAGAATTGTAGACGAGGTGCCTTCATTGGGTTAGGGAGTCATTATTATGAAAGAAAACTAATAAAACACACTTAATGGATGCTATTACAGAAAATCCCTTTCTTCTCTTTTGTGAGATTAATCTATAATTGAATAAAGTGAACCACTACCATTTAGAGTTTAACATGTTAATATAGAACGTGACCAGAAAAGGATAAAAATATTTCACTCATTCAACTTTACTCTGGGATTGTTCAGGGTAATATAAATTTAAATTTTGGCTAAGGAGTCAAATTTGTAACTAGTGTTTCATAATTCAAGGATTTTAATATTTCAAAGACTATTAAGGTTAGAACATAGCTATTAATGATGATTTTTTTTTAGGTGAGTATTGAAATAAAGATAATCATTGGTACTCTTCCTCGTCCTCGTGGTGTTTCTACACTCCCAAAAAGTTTCCATAGCCTAAAGTGTAGTAACCTCGACATCATAGGCCTTTCTTCATTGCCAATGAACATCCATAGTCGTAGTAAACTGCATTTCCCACTTGAATTTCCTTTCACCATCCATTTCAATTAGTTTGACAGTATTTAGGAGATGGGGGCATTCAATATGCTTTTCACATTTAAGGGATGATCTCTATTTGTCAAGGATGAGTTAGAAATACATGAGTTATAAAGTATACTCATAAAGTTTTTCATTCCCTTAGATATAAGCCTATTCCTTCCAAAATATACCATTTTAGTAGCATACCTTGAGTGAAACAACCAATTATAAGTTTGACACTAAAGCCTATATCTAGAAGAAATTAACCAAAACATACATTTTCAACTTTCATGAGGGAATTAAGATGTTCTTCTTTTTTGTTTTAAAATAACATGTCAAAATCTTGATCAACAATTAAGACAATCTTTTCTATGAAGATTTTGAAATTTTGAGAAGATAAGGAATTACTTATACAAATCGAAGAATTATCAAGTGATATTGTCTCTTAATAAAGGGATGAACAGACTATCTAAGAAACAATAATTTATTTTTGTTTGTTTTGGTCATTCTCAATGACTGGTGAATCTTCATAACTACATATTTCATACCGAATATATTTCAACTATTTATTTGAAAACCCTTTAAAATTGAAAAAAAATAAACACAGAAGAAAACCGGTTATGTACAATGAATGAAAAACTAAAACTTTTAGAATTGAAAGAAATTTTTCAAGAACCACCAATTGACATGCAATTCTAACAAATCTCCTTCAAAATTTTGAAGGGAGAATGAATTATTTCCCTCAATTGCAACAATCCTATAGGGTCCAAGCCATAGATGATCAAACTTTCCATGTTTTCTAGGATCCTCTCTTTTGTTGTCCCATTGTTGGTTCTATGCAGTGTTGTTGGTTTATAATTTACTCCTGCTACCCTACTTGGGTTGACCCAGGTTCAGGTCAACTTGGTTTCCAACAAAACCCTCTTAAAACTATCGGCCCTCCTGGTAAACCAAAAGGCAACATAGTGCACAGGATGCACTGCACAGTCTCACCTGAGATAGTTCTAATAGGTGGCTGCAATGCTCAGGTGCTTACAACCTAGGAAATGAGTGGGGATCTGCGATTAACCTCTATGATCTTCATTTATCTAATTTAACATTCATTGATCTTGATTAATCTGTCATTCTTACTCATGCATGTGAAATATCAGATCTAACTAATCCATCCATTCATTTATCTAACATATAATCATTAAAAACAAAAGAGGTATATAACATTCAAGCACATAACACTTGGTCTACCATGGTTCACCCCTCCTGGGATACGTCCACAAAGACCTGGCTGCTCTGCTCTTTTATTATTAAGGTTCCAAAACTACAACGCCTTACGCATTACAACTTTCCATCAAAACAGGTCGAGATCTTACAATGAGGCAGACTAGATCACACCAGGCTCCCCAGCTTGTGATCTAACCCTCAAGATCTACCTCATTTCCTCTCCTCAGCTCAACAGCTTACAGAAATAGATCGGAATAACAGTATGACAACATGACATCCAACTCTAAACCTTCGACCGAGAATAACAAAACTCCTACCTAGACCTCCTCGGTACCTATTTATACATGTTCTTGGCTTACTAGCCATTACATCTTCTTACCAAAACCCTAACCCTAGCATGGTTAGGTCTTCTTGCATGTGTGCCTCACATACTTTCCTCCTCTGCACGTGCAATTTCCTTGTGCGTGGTGCGTTTCCCCTTGAATCGTACGACAACGTAAGGTATAAGGGTTGGTACAATAAGTCAGAAGGAAGCGATCTATCCCGCCCGGTTCGTAGAGTCTAAGCCAGCCTAGCAAGCACTCTTCAAACACCTCTTTCTTCCCTTTACCCGACGAAGATGGACCACTAAAGCTAGGGGCACACTACGCAAGTGCAATAGGCTAGGTGGAAGACCATCAAGGGCCAGAAGCCTCTCATCTATTTACTCGTTCACCTGTAACCTTGGAACCACCAGCTATCTTGTGTTTTATTCTCCAAAATTATTCTTTATTCCAAAGTGGGCATGTGCCCAACATGCCCCCAACACTAATATGTGGCTTGTCATGAGCCACCTAGGAACTACACATCCCCTTGACAACTTCTTCTAGGTTGTGGAACTTGTGTATCAGTCCCTTACCTTGTGTCTGGATCTACGCAGCCTTTTCTGTAAGTGCTTCTAAGTTCTACATTGTGACTTCCTCTTGAACCATGGTTGTGCACTCCACCTATTTTTGCGCCATGTTCTTCTTCTCTGCCTCCAGCTACACAATCATCTATGTTGCTTGCTCTTGGAGGCATTCCATTTGTTCTTGTCTCTCTTGTTTCTGCACCTGCACCATCTTCAGTTCAACCTGTAATCTCTTCATCTCATGCATTCCTTTTAAACAAGCAGTAATGTCCATCATCTTCTACCTCTGCTTGAGGTCCTAGATTTCAGCACTTATCCTCTCTTCTTGTTGATCCCATTGTTGGACCTGCTCATCCTCCTCCAACACTGTCCAAAGTTGCGTTGTTCTATCAGATAGTTCTGCTACTGTGTTCACTTCTTTCTCCAACTCTGCCAGTTGGAGTGCAACTTTTGCTTTCCTCTGCTCCTTAACCTCTAGTGGAGTAGTCGGAGTTAGCCTTTCCTTGAGTTCCTTAATCTGTTGCCTTTATTGGTTGATAGTTTGGGCAATCTGATTGAGTTTTTCCTCTATTGTTAGACTCTCGGCTTGCACGTTGTCCAGAAGGTGGTTGTATATTGTTGTCACCCCCTGTTCAATTTTATCCACGTGCTCCTTTTCTTCTTTGGTCTCGAACTTTTCTTGTTTGACCATGAGCTCCAATTCTTCCTTGTCATTCTTGATTTCTTGTAGTTCAGCTGCATTTGTCTTTGCGCGTGACTACACCTCTTGCACGACATTGACTCGGAGTCTATACAACACCTTTGATGGTATCTTGGCCAATACCATCTCGACCTGCGCTACTTCTTTCAGTGGCGTCTGCAACATGTCCTTGGTTACCCTGAATGTCAGACTCGCCTGTGCAGTTGTGTGAACTGTATGTTTGGTTTGTGGCGTAGTCCTTGTTGACGTTGTTGTTTCCCCATCGGGGATGGATGATGTTCCCCTTTCGGACCTCTCTGCAACCCTAATTTACTTGAGGACATGTCTTATGCTAGCCAGGTCATCTTGTATCTACCCCCTTTGATGCTTTGCTTCTTCCACGTCTTCTGCGACGCGGTCTTGCACCTTCTTGGCCACAAGATCAATGTCGTCCTCTATGATTGTATATTCAGATAGCTCTTTGTGCGCCTTCACCTTCTTACACATTCCTCCCAACTGCGAAATTGGCTGCTTAGGTGGCCCTGATTCTTGGGGGATGGATGCCTAGAGGATTCCATGTGTTCCCATAGCCCCTACTCCTTGCTCTTTATTTTGCGAGGCAGTGTCCTTCTTTCCTGCTTACACATCCTTCTTTGTTGTCTACACATCCTTCTTTCCTATGCCCCCCTTCTTTTGTTGTGCCGACTTCTGTCTTGGTTTCAGAGTTTTGGGTGCAATTTTATCTTCTGCAGGTGTCTTGGCCAACCCTGCATCCACCTCCATGCCCTGAGGTACTTATTGATCTAAAATTGGGATCTTCTAGTTTCCAAGCCAATCCCTCATAGTTATCTCTACGTCATCCTCCATGATGTAGTATCTCATTTGGAGCCACTCCTTGCCTGTATCCCTATGCGCTTGAATCCACATATTATGCTTGGACACCTTGA
The DNA here is from genome assembly GCA_009831015.1 of Picea engelmannii. Taxonomy (NCBI): domain Eukaryota; kingdom Viridiplantae; phylum Streptophyta; class Pinopsida; order Pinales; family Pinaceae; genus Picea; species Picea engelmannii. The sequence goes on along the minus strand of ML792916.1, from coordinate 221,583 downwards.
AATTGGTCACGTCCTTGAACTACGCGACTACCTCCGGGATTATTCACCTAGTGTTGGCGATACTCTCTTGAATCTCGATGAAGTACCTGGAAAAGGTACTCGGGTTCATTCTTTTGTGATTGGGGTCATAGTTTCTCCCTAGTGACGTGTACCGTGTTGCGCGACACTGACATATCATGTTGCAGAAGTATGAATATGGGGTTTCCCTCCACCCCATTACCGCAATCAACATGAGTAGCCACGAGTAATGGAACTCTGTATCGAGGTCTCGCACATCTTTACAGTCCTCCATGAATAAGTTTAATGGGTAGGGGGCCCAACTGAGCGACATGCCATTTGCACACTGCGCTGCAGCTGCTACGACCCTGGCAAGGAATTCTTCCTTGTGACACTTTCACAACATTTTGCAGGCCATGAACTTAGTGGCCATGTGTGTCGTGACATCGCTAATCCTCTTGACGATTATACTGCGTGACCCCCTCTCTGTGCCATAAGTTCTTTTCATCTCTTCTACCAGTGCCTTCTCCTTGGTTTTGTCATCTAGGTAATGTGCAAGGTTCTCACCCATTGATGGAAGTCCTGTGATCGTTGCGATTAGCTCCACGTCTATGGAGACGGGATGCTCCATCCAGAGGAATCCTCCATGTAGGACCGTTATTAATTGCTTGATGCAGTTGGTCACCTCCAACCCCCTTCCAAAGTGGGGAATCTTCAGCAGGTTCAGGATGCCAATCTTTTCTAGGCCAACTTCCCATGACTTTGGTTGTAGGTCGAGATCGCCAAGGGGTCCTATCCCTATGTTATCCAAATAAACATGCTGTGAAAATTCGGGGAATTTTCCCTCGTCGGCCACATAGTGGTCTGAGTACATCAATTTATCCACACAACCTAGTAGTGTTGGCATGGTTTGCACTCCTTCTGGAATGCGCGAGAGCATGATTGTTGCATCTGATTGCCCGTGCAGAGACCGCGCCATAGGTTGTTTTCCATTTCGCCTTGTTTATTGGCTAGAGGACCCTGCCTCCATTTGTCTCCTCTTGATATCAAAGTCTGGTTGGCCAATAATATCCTCAACCAGACCCTCTTGTTGTTGTGCGGTTGCATCTCTGATGTTTGTGGGTACCGCCACCTCTGTCTGCGCAGTAGCGTGGCCATTTACTTACGGGACCCCTTCGGCCACTGCAATATCTGGTGTGCTTCCTATGTTGTGCGCGGGATGTCCCTATGTGATGTTGGTCGGGTCAACTTCCATGGTCGACACAGTTGGCTCTTGTCTTTCCTCCACCACTGGTGTAGGCTCTATTGGTACTTCGACCAATGACGAAATTGCGTCGACGTTGACGAATTCCTTGGGATGTCTACTTTCTTGTTTGGGCTCGGTTGCTTCCCGTGGTGCTCTGTTAATTCGTGTTTTCCTCCCTTCTTGGCTCGGTGCACCGATCTTTGGTGGTGCCATCGTGGGTAGTGATCGGTTTTGGCTGACTGACTCTTCACTGGTTCGCCTGTGTTAATTCACTTTGGCTCTACGTTCTTTATCTCTCTGTAATTTCACAAATTCACAATGGGTCTTATGTTGCCTAAGTTCCCTTTATATAGGCAAGTGACAAAGCTTCTCGGAGAAGCTTTCCCACCGTTGATCAATGTAATGGCGCTTTATTCGTACTTTTGCATTAAATTTCATAATTACTGCCAGTTGGCGCCTTTATTGTAGCCATCGTTTTTCGAATTTCCACCTTTTTGCCCATAATTGTTGCTAGTTGGCGCCTTTCCGTCGTACCTGCCATTTTTCAAATTTTTTCCTTCTTCTGACCGTTGGTCCTTTTTTCGGCGTGGTGATTTTTCCAAGTGTGTGGTATGTCGTTTCTCCATTGCACGTGGACTTTTTCTTTTCATCGCGCTAAGTCCATTTTTGTTACACGTTGTCTTCTGATGTTTGGCATGGTCTTTTCTTTTTTCCCACTCTATACCTATCTCTTTACTGCGCGATAACTTCCTAAGTACTAGGAGGTTGATTTTCCCTATACAATTTTAGTTGACTCCCATTGATCATTCCTCTGAGTTTTGTACCTCCAAGATCTTTCAACTATACAACTCCCCCATCTGTGACAATCCTCACTTCATATGGTCCCAACCAATTCATTCTGAATTTTCCTGGGTGCTGAAGAAATTTACTATCATACACCAAGACTAGGTCTCCCTCCTTGAAACTCTTCCTTTTAATATGTCTTTCATGCCAAGATTTGTCCCTTGCTCTCTGTACTTCTTGGTGAAATCCTGCTAGAATCCTATATTCTTCCATCACCATTAGTTAACTTATCCTTTCTTGTACTACACCTACTTATCTCATGTTATTGTTTGTTGCTACGCGTAGACTAGGTACCAAAAATTCTAATGGCACCACTGCTTCTTGTCCATACACCAACCTGAATGGTGTGTTCCCTTTCAACTTTTTGCATGTAGTCCTGTATTCCCATAATACTACTGGTATTTTCAAGTCCCAATCGTCCCTGTTGACATTGCAAATCTTTGTCAATGCATTCTCTAGGATCTTATTAAAGGCTTCCACTGTTCTATTTGCTTGAGGGTGACATGGTGTACTCTTTTGATGATAGACTTCAAACTCTTCAGTCATAGCCTTGATAATACTATTGATGAAGTGAGTGCCTTGGTCACTCATCAAACTCCTTGGGCATCCAAATCTACTATTCACTTGCTCAAACATGAAGTGTGTTGTTGTCTCTGCGCTGCAATCTTTTATTGGTGTTGCTTCTGTCGATCTTGTTAAGTACTTTGTCACAGTAATGATATGCCTTGCTCCTGACCTCTTTGTTGGTGGATACATTGGTCCCACAACATCTATTTCCCATTTATCGAATACTTGCAAGGTTACTTGTGGTCTTAGGGGCATCTCATCCCATCTATTAGGTTTTCCAACCCTCTGACATACATCACATCTCTGGTAGTAGTCCTTTTCATCTATGTAGATGGTTGGCCACCATAGCCCTGCGTGCAATACCTTCTGCGCGGTAGATTTTCCTGCATAATGTCCTCCATCTATTCCCTGAGGGGCCTCTACTAGAATCCTAGGCCTTTCATGTTCTAGTACACATCTTCTCAAGATGTTGTTTGCACCCATCTTGTATAAGTGTCCTGCAATCAATTGATAGTTTGTAGCTCTAACTACCAGATTTTTATTTTGCGCAGTGTTGAATTCTTGTGGTGTGGTCCCTGTACTCAAGTATTAAATGATGTCGGCAAAATATTCATCAACTACTTAGACTGAAAATAACTGTGCATCGGGGAAGTTGTGCTCTAAATTAGTGGGTTCCTCCCCATTGGTGATCCTTGATAAGTGATCAGGTCCTACATTTAACTTCCCTGGTTTGACAATCACTTCAAAGTCAAATTCCTAAAAGAACAATAACCATCTACAAATTCTCCCTCCCAACACTGACTTGTTGACTAGGTATTTGAGGGCAGAATGGTTTGTGAACATCTTAAAGTGTTTTCCAAGTAGAAAGTGTGTGAACTTTTGTAGTGCATATACCATTACTAAGCCTTCTCTTTATGTAGTATTGCAGTTATGCTCGGACTCTGAAAATTTTCTGCTTGCAAATGCTATAGGATGGTCTAACTCTCCAGCTCTTGGCTACGCCAAGATAGCTCCAAGTGTTATGGATGATGCATCTACATGCACATGAAATGTATTTTCCCAATCTGAGAATACTAGTATTAGTGTTGTTACCATCTTCTCTTTTAGAGTGTCCAATCCTCGTTGACAGTCCTCATTCCACTGAAATATACTATCTTTCCTCAACAGTTTCTCCATCGGCGCAGTGATCTGCGCATACCATTTTATGAATTTCCTGTATTATCCTATATGTCCCAATGTTTCTCTCAACTGACGTATTGATTTTGGTGGTGGTAAATTGACAATCACTGCAATCTTGGAATGATCTACTAACAAGCCTTGTTTGCACACTATATGGCCCAATAATATCCAAAAAGGTGTCCCAAAGATGCACTTCTTGATATTTAATGATATTTGACATTGCTTGCATCTTTCCAACATAAAACTTAATACCTCTACATGATCTTTCAACAGACTGTAGATTGTCCAATCATCCAGATATACTTCTAAAAACTAATGGATGAATTCTTTGAATGCAGCTATGACTACTCTTGAGAATATTGTTGGTGCATTCTTCAGTCCAAAAGGCATGACTGTGTACTGGTAGGATCCCCATTCTATGGAAAAAGTGGTCTTGTATCTGTGTTCTAGGGCTATCTTGATCTAATGGTAGAGTGAGAACCCATCTGTGAATGAGTGTGCTTCCTGGCCTCCTACATTCTCTAATACTCCATCTGTGAAATGGGTAGGAAAAGGGTCATCTAGGCAAGCATCATTCAATTTCCTGAGATCTACACAGATCCTTATCCCTCCCTTCTTATTTTCCTGAACTACCATAGGGCTTACCCATTTAGATTCCTCCATTGGTTCTATGATTCCATCCTTAAACATTCTGTCAATTTCTGCTTTTACTTTTTGCTTGTATATTGGGTTCAATATATATGTTCGTTGTCTGACTGATCTAGCCTCAGGTTTGAGAGGTCTCTTCATCTCTCCTAGCTCTCCTGCTATGTCTTTCATCTCTGCAAAGGTTTTTGGGAATGGGTCACTGTACTCGCGCAACAACTCTATTATTCTTTCTACTATTTGTTTGTCCCAGTAATCCCCAATACTAGCCATTTTGGGATTATAGTTTGTCCCAAATTTTACTTTCTTCACCTTGATTGGCACAATAAATACTTTTGATTCGAGAGATGGACCTTCCACCTCCCTTTCTCCTTCAATTTATGTAATTTGAGTGTTGTGTGGGTCACCTTCATCTGGTGCTTCTTCCTGCACATGGTAGCATGACAATAGTTCTTTCATTGTCTGTCTATTATGTTGTTGATACTTTGTTATAAGTTCAACCTCTGGTTCTTGAATGAATATTGACCCTTTGATATGTTTGAGTGTTGAATCTGTGTTGGGGTTCTCATGTTCAAATGAGAAGGTGACTATACAATTATGTTGTAATGTTGTCCATTCTGCAGTGCCTCTGCACAATGTCTAGTCTACATACTAGTTTGTTGGAATCCCTTCTAATGTGTGAATACAGTGATGAGACAATTCTTCTAGTGGTATCATTCTCCATAGTGTTATGCACTTCTCCAAGTGTTCTATTGGTGTCCCATGTCCGTCATATCTCTGCAATTGATTGCTTCCCTGTTCGGCGCCAAATCTGACGCGTAGTAATAGCTTACATTGGTACCAGTCCTTGACTATCTCTTTGTGCGCACCCCACCATCTCGCAGGTGTTTCCTTGAGTGTTATATCCGGAGCTAAGAGCCTTTTATTATCTAACACTTCATCTTCGTGTCTTGTTAGGAATTCTTCCAAGTCATTCACCCCATGAAAGTTGGGAGGTTCTCTTATCTCTGCATCTACCCATCTTACTGCGTGGTCTATTCTTGCGCACCTTCTTGTGGAGACTTCATGTAATCTCTACTACCAATTCTCCAACCCTGTATCTGAGTCTGATGTGCATGACGTGATACTTCCCCAACTGAGTACCCCATCTACAGTTGGATTCACATAATCTTCTTCTCGTGCGGCGGTCCTGTATAATTGGTTAATTCTCTCCAAGTCTAAACAAGAGGGTTCTACAAACCTTTCTCCTTCTAATGGATCTAATGGCACAATGACTCTGTACTCTCTTGACTCGAATGTCATCTTCCTCGTCCTCATATTGATTATGGCATGATTATCAAATGCCCAATCCAAGCCAAACAATGTCGGATAAGGTGTTGTGCCATCCACTATTTCTATTACTTCTAAATCGACTTTAGTGCACACTCCATCCAGATCTACTGTCACACCCTTTAGCCTTCCAATTGGCAGAACCCTGTGTTTATTTGCTAGTTTCAGCTGAACAAGTTAAATGTGGGCTCTCCCATACATTTCCATCTATTCTTGGGTAGTACATTCACTTCGGAGCCTAAATCCAGTATGATATACCCCATGTTGAAATCTCCAATGTTGGCGTTCAGTATGAACTCTCAGCTTTTTCTCCTCCTTGTATGCAAATGAGTAACTTTTTTTTGCTCTAGCTTTCCCTCTACATCTGTGCTACATATTTCAAACATAATTTGTAACACTTTAACAGATGATGGATCATTTAGTAGTTTAACACAGGATTGCATAAAAGACTTTATGGTACTTACTTGTGCTATGGGTTGTGCTTCATTAGTGTGATCCAACAATGAAGGCATCTTATACGTTGGTATGTCCTGAGTGTGTTCTGCAGTTGATATAGATGTAATATTTGGCTTCTAAAATTCTTTTCTGGCTTGCTTGAATATCTCCTTTCCCTTCTGTGCATCAAACTGGTTCTGTGGTTCAACATTTTTCTTCACCCATTGGTGTTGTGTTGGATCTTGTCTTACTGTGTCATCTCCTATCTTAGCTCCTACGTGTGTAACTATGTTGATATTTCTTCCACCATCCCTCGCTTCTATAGAAATCCATTGAACATTCTGATTGTTCTGATTTCTCTTTTCCTAGATCTTTCCCAACAGTGTCAGACAATCTTTTGTGTCATGGTCTGATGTGCGACAATACATACATGTTGCAGGTGGAAGAGGAAATTCTCTTGCATAATATCCTGGTTGTTGATAGTTATGGAATACCACTGGTCCTCTGCCTCTTCCAAAGCATCCTCTACCTCATCCTCCACCTCTGTATCCAGCTCGATCTCCTCGCAGTGCGTTGTACTATGGCACCTGGTTACACTGCACGATATTATACTATGGTTGCGTGATATTGTACTGCGGTTGCACAATGTTAAATTGTTGTGGCACACTACTATATGGGGCTGGTACTTGGTTAAACTATGGTGCAACTTTCCCTGTCATCATCTCTGCCTACACCCTAGAAGTGTATGGTGTTCTTTCCCTCATCAGCTCCATTGTCCTGCAAACTTTGTCATCATGGCCTACTGACTTGCAAAAGTTGCAATACGAACTCTTAGGCATTGTCTGGTATGTTTTCATCATTGAACAATGATATGGATCATGCCCCTATGTCTTACAGATCTCACACCATAGTCCTCCTGATGGAAAAGGGTTTGGCAGTCATGTTGCCATGTACTGCGTGAATGTTGGGCATTCGTTCTTGTGGTGTCCTTCTGTCCTACATGTGGTACACCAAACAACTTCTCTTTTGTCCTTACTCCTGTTATGGTTTAATTGAAATGTTACATTCTTCATGTCTTCCTTGAGCTCCTCCATTGTTGGATCTGTCTTCTGATATTGGTTCTCTTCTAGTTGCAAGGCTACCTACAGAGCCTCTGCCTGGGTCTAAAACTTTTGTTGTCTCAAAGGGTATTTCAAGTATGGTGCTAGTGAATTCACAAACAGATGCCTATGTTGCATATCTGTCATGACATACTTCAACTTTCCCTTCAATCATTTGAATCTATCATCTATCTCCCAAACAGATTCTCTTGGTTTCTGTCTGATCTCTATCATCTCATTCATGTATTGATCGTCTGAGCTAGGCTTCTAGAATTCATTTATCAACAACTTCTTGATATCCCCAATCGTTCTGGTTGTTCCTGATAGATTGTTTTCAACTAAGATCATGTACCAATCCAGTGCGCGGTCTCTTAGTGTGATGGATAACTGTGCAAGTTTGTTATCCTCATCTGTGATCTTCTTTGCTTCCTAGATCTTTTCACAGATAAACAAGTGCTTCTTAGCGTCCTCCGACGCCTCTCCCTTGAATTCTGGTAGCCTGATTGTGGGATCATGTCCTGCCATTATGAATGTTGAACTACTACCTCCACGCGGTGTAGATCCTTGATTAATGCTTCCTGAACTGGATCCTACAATTGTTTCTCCCTGTGTAGATGTACTTCATGTTGTGTTTCTTCCACTGAAGTTCGGTTGCCTAAACGGTGGTGTTCTTTTTGGTGTATTAGTCGCACATGGGTTTATGGGTTCCACACTAACACTGATATGGATAGGACTTCTGCCTCTGGTTTCTGCTCTTGGACCTCTTGTCTTCCTTTCATATGTCGCACACAAGATTTCCTCAATCTTCTCCACAGCCCGGAGATGCTCTACCTCTTCTTCATCACTTTCCAAGACTTCCTTCGCGGCTATGGTTCTCTTCTTATTGTTCATATTATATTGGTAGGGTACTCCACTATGCATCCTTCTAGTTGTTGCCATGATCTACTTGATCTGGTCTTCCTCCATCATGATTGGATCCAAGGCCTCCTCCTTCTTTCCTTTATCCATCTCTTCCTCCATTTCTTTGTCTCTTGTCAGTGCTTCCCCCATGCACGCATGGAAGTTTAGTTGTTTGAGGCCATTGTCATCACCCCTTTGTTATGCAATAACATCTTAATGGAAGTATACAACGATTCAATATACCCAACTCAAATTCCCCTAAGGAACTCTTGCTCTGTTGCGTTGTAAGACTTTGTAGTATCTACTCCAAATTATGTGATAAATCCAGCAACAATGTTGTCTAACCAAAAATCTACTACACGTGTAAGCTTATTGTCAACTTGTTGTAACTGCACGATCTCCACAGGACTCCATTCTAGCTGTCTGATCCGCTTTGTAGGGTGGTTGTCTTTCAACCTCAATATCCACTCCTACAACACATGCATGAAATCACAAAAAAATATTTCATGCAAGTCGTTGAATACGTACTTGTCCAAATATTTGCGCGGTGTTAACTTCAGTGTTCCATTATCTTTCTGTGCAAATTCCATATCCTTTGTTTTCAACTAGCTCGCGATATCTTCCTTCACTAGGTTCCATGGTCTCAACATCCCCTTTTATATTCTCATTATTTTCATGCTGTGTCACCAGATCTTCACGATTCTTCAACAGATCTCATTCACTCAATCCCTTTATGTTCCAATCGGAAATGGAACCATTTTTTGGTTTATAATTTACTCCTGCTACCCTTCTTGGGATGACCCAGGTTCAGGTTCAGGTCCACTTGGTTTCCAACAAAACCCTCATAAGACTATCGGCCCTCCTGGTAAACCAGAAGGCAACACAACGCACAGGATGCACTGCGCAGTCTCACCCGAGATAGTTCTAATGGGTGGCTGCAATGCTCAGGTGCTTGCAACCTGGGAAATGAGTGGGAATGTGCGATTAACCTCTATGATCTTAATTCATCTAATCTAACATTCATTGATCTTGATTAATCTGTCATTCTTACTCATGAATGTGAAACATCATATCTAACTAATCCATCCATTCATTTATCTAACATATAATCATTAACAAAAAAAGATATCTATAACATTCAAGCACATAACACATGGTCTATCGTGGTTCACCCCTCCTCGGATACGTCCACAAATATTTGGTTGCTCTGCTCTTTTAGTATCAAGGTTCGAAAACTACAATGCCTTGCGCATTACAACTCTCCATCAAAACAAATCGAGATCTTACAATGAGGCAGACTAGATCACACCATGCTCCCTAGCCTGTGATCTAACCCTCGAGATCTACCTTAGTTCTTCTCCTCGGCTCAACAAATTACATAAATAGATCACAATTACAGTATGAAAACATGACATCCAACTCTGAACCTTCGACCGAGAACAATCGAACTCCTACCTAGACCTCCCAAGTACCTATTTATACATGTTCTTGGCTTGCTAGCCATTACATCTTCTTACCAAAACCCTAACCCTAGCATGGTTAGGTCTTCTTGCATGTGTGTCTCGCATGCTTTCCTCCTTTGCATGCGCATTTTCCTTGCACATAATGCTTTTCCTGCCAGTTGTCTTGTGTTTTATTCTCCAAAATTATTCTTTATTCCAAAGCGGGCCTACGCCCAACAAGTGTCATAGTTTTAGTACACGCTATCATGCGCACTGGCCTTCTTAACACTGGGTGGTTTGAGACCTAGGGTTCGTCCAGAGCATGTCCAACAAAAACCCCTAAGCATAAACATATCAATCATTGGCCAAGGTCGAGGAAGGTCTCACCCGAGATGCAAAGAGGATCACATAGACCATAAGATCTTATGTTTGGGATGGAGGATCAAACATACCAAACAATGTTGTAAATGGCATCCTTGTAACTCATCTCTGATATTCTAATAAGGACTAAGAATTAAAACTATACACACACATGTGATACTCATTCATAAAAAACACAAGATAGAACAAAATTTCCATTATTGGATGTATTCCATCATATTAGAGATATACATTGTGCTCAATAACTAAGTTGAATAGCCATAAGACTTCATCTCATTACTATATAAATAGTGGGAATATAACAATATGTGCCTTGTGTTGAGCTTTAAGATTCAAAAAAATAAGACACATGATACCTCTCCATACAACAAAATATTACAATAGGCTAACTCGGACTGATGCATTCATAAATTAGCTAGCCTATTTTCTAAGTTGAGAGCTCTTGTTTATATCTTTTTATGTTGGGGAGTGTTGTCCTTCAATATTCTACTCCACTCGCTTGTCTGATCTAACGACCTCGAATGCTCTTGGTACCTTCCAAGGCTCCATGTAGGTTATTTGCATCATGGGAAATCCTAACTACCTAGCCAACTCATCTGCTGGTCTCCCCATGTCTTCACCTATTGTTGGCAGTAATCATTCTGGGAGATATCTCGGTGATTCGTTTCTTTCTTTCGATGAGCATATTCTTGGTTTCTAGTACAACTGACAAGACTCAGACCGACGTACTCAAATAAAAAAACTTGGACCGATGTTCCCTTGACTTCCTTTAGAATTGGTGCGCTTCTTAACAAAACATGATCCGATGCACGTACTATGGAATTATTTCACGCATCTCCTTAGGTGCTAACAAAACTTCAGGATGAGAACGCACAAATTTTGTTTGTGCACACGTGAAAAAATGGACCCAAAACTTTGGGTTCCAATAGGCCCCTACCACTATTACGTAGCTCATCCTTGAGCCAGCTGCTGACCTCTGGAGGGAAGAGAGAAGAGTAAGATAAAATCATTGTTCGGAGAAACCAAATATCGAGATGGCTGGACCTGAGTAAGAGAAAATCATCAAAGTAGGCTGGAGGTGTTGCTTGACTCAGGTTCAGGGATTAGGGAGGTAGGTATGAGGGTGATAGATGGAGTTGGAGTGCATGAGGGAAAATGTGTCGGATAGAAAATTGAACTCGCGATATTACAAGTGGTAGTATCTCATAATATGGGGGGGAAGAAGAGAGGGGCAATGTGGGGTGCGTAAAGAGATGTGAATCCCAAAGGAGTGGAAGAAGGTGGTGAAGCTAAGGCAAGTGAACAAAACATGCTTCATCAGTGAACAAAATGAAGCATGGAGTGGGTTGAACTAATGATCCCATCATAACGGCGAAGTCGATGAAGCATGGAGGCAGTTAGCAGTGGAGGGGAAGGTAAGTTAGCAGGGTAGAAGATCTACCTAACAATTGTTGGTACAACGTTAAGAAGCTGAAGAATGAAAGTGTGAGAATGTTTGGGTATGGAAGAGGCAGTGAATCACACATCCCAGAAGAGTGGAATAATTGGATCATGAACTCAATGATGGGCGGAGGAAATAACACTTGGTGGGAAGGCCCGGAGAAAATGGGACCGAGACTATAAACATTGTATAAAGAGCCTAGAAAGTCTTTTAATTTCGCGACAACTAAAGGTGACAGACTAGGAACTGGTTCAAAATTTTTACACGATGATTCATGAGTAACATAGGTGTCTTTATTTACTTGAACCATCTTTCCAAATTAGGTCTACTCATTGTTCATATTATTTAGAGCAAACATGAGAATGTTAACTTACCAATTCTTGAGAGCTCCATGTTTAAATGCAAGTGGAAAGGTGTCCATATTTGATACAACCTATTTATTTATGCTTTTATTGTGAGTATAGAGTTTTCTTATAATACCTTGAGCTTCTTGGAGATTTTTTATCTCCAAGTTGAGATGTCCTGTAACTTCAATTTAAGACGTAAATTGCACGGTCATAACTTCAAAGGACTACCATAAGTCCAAGTGATGCCTTGGATTTACACAAGATTCAAAATATATATTTGTGGGACAACTTGACATTTAGTTGAAAAATCTATTCAAGCAAATTTTACCATCCACACGTCATCACCTAACTGGTTTAGGAACTTGAGCATAGCTCTTTCCTTATGAAGTCTTTGCCTTGAAATGGTCCTTGTCCGTCTAGTGGCATCAACTCCTATCTTTTAGAACCCAAGCACAAACCTTTTTCATAGCATTTTTGGTCCCTTGAATGATCCCTGACCATCCACATGGTATTAGTTCTCATCTTTTGGAGCCCACCAGAAACTTCCTATGAAGAAGCAAATGCCTCTTGATAATCTTATGGAGGTGACACCTATCTGAAGGTAAAACCATTTTCGAGCTTGATAAAAATTCTCAACAAGAAGGAAATGCCTCCTTAAATTCTTAAGGAGGTGACATGTGTCCCAATGTAAAATCATTTCAGGGCTTAAAGAGACCCAAGACATGGATGGAAATGCCTCTTGAGATGACCAAGGGTGTGACACTTGTCCATCTCATGATGCCATTTTGGGACATGGAGAGAACTTGGAATGAAGCTTGCAATGCTTTCCAAAATCGATATGGGAGTGGCACATGTCTACTATTTCACATGTTTCAAAACTTGGAGAGGGATAAAGAGTCAAGGTATTTTGGCTCTCAAAATGAATAAGGCTTCGATCTTCAAAAATTTATAAGGAGGCTTAAGATTTTCTCCAAGAAGACTTGTACATTGATTTTTTTGGAAATTCTTGATAGTGTTGCCCAAGGTGACAACATATCGCATTCCATGACATGACATCTAGTTTAGGCATTCTTTCCAACAATTTGTAGGCAATATAAACATTACCACATCTGGCATACATGTCTTCAAGCCCAATGCACATACCAACATTGGACTCAAATCTATTTTTTATTGCATAACCATGGATCTGCTTACCTTGCTCCAAAGCCAATAAATCTACACATGTAGGTATAACACTAACCATTGAACTGCTTACCTAGTTGTGTAAGCCTTGATATATCATTTTGGGTTGTAGTAGTAATGGGATGTTCAAGAGAATTATGTTTCTTTTCTTTTTCGACACATGAGTCAATCGAAAACCATGGTGGATGTTCTCTTGAATTTTATATTTGTTATGGGCAATGATTAAGCTATTCATTGGGCGTCGACGAAGACAAAATGGATTAGTATAATGCATAGCTAAATTGGGCACTACTTACATGGTTATTACTGTTATATGATAGTATTGTAGCATCTCATAGTTTACTTGTGAAGAAAGTGACCTTGTCTATAGCAGAGTTGATAAAGGACCCTTGTATCTATTATGAGCTAAGATGATTTTGGTTGTTGCTTGATGCAATCTTATGTATTTGGTTTGTTGAGGCTTGAGTGTGATGCCTCGTTGTTGCCATAATTGCATCTAATAGAAGTTGAATTATGTTACGTTTTTTGTTCACGTTTATTGTAACATTGTAGGTTCATAGGGAGACAATAATAAGAATTGCAATGAACTCCTTGCATGATCATTGGTTTTTAACAGATTGCATTCCATGACACAACATTTTGGTTAGGAATTCTTTTA
>ML792916.1:170036-198588 GCA_009831015.1 Picea engelmannii | reverse complement strand
GGTGCACGATCAAATCTGCCACAAAACATGCACTTTATTGAATTAAAACTATGTAATAAAACTTTAATAAAATCAAATTATTATTAAAGTTTGTTATAAACTTTAATAATAACATTTTATTTAAATAAAACTAAGTACTAACCTTATAATTTAAATGAAATCTAAAATAAATATAAATGACACTAGGATTAAAATAAATCAAATTGTTAAACTATTTTAAATATTTGTTTCAATTTAATTCACCTAGCATATTGAGAAAACTAGACACCTAATGAAGACTTTAAAACCTAAAATTTAATTTCTAAATTTTATGAAAAAATTGGGCTATGTTACAACATCTAGCTCCATCTAGGGATTATGTCTCCCTGTGAGGCACAAAAGAATTGTAGACGAGGTGCCTTCATTGGGTTAGGGAGTCATTATTATGAAAGAAAACTAATAAAACACACTTAATGGATGCTATTACAGAAAATCCCTTTCTTCTCTTTTGTGAGATTAATCTATAATTGAATAAAGTGAACCACTACCATTTAGAGTTTAACATGTTAATATAGAACGTGACCAGAAAAGGATAAAAATATTTCACTCATTCAACTTTACTCTGGGATTGTTCAGGGTAATATAAATTTAAATTTTGGCTAAGGAGTCAAATTTGTAACTAGTGTTTCATAATTCAAGGATTTTAATATTTCAAAGACTATTAAGGTTAGAACATAGCTATTAATGATGATTTTTTTTTAGGTGAGTATTGAAATAAAGATAATCATTGGTACTCTTCCTCGTCCTCGTGGTGTTTCTACACTCCCAAAAAGTTTCCATAGCCTAAAGTGTAGTAACCTCGACATCATAGGCCTTTCTTCATTGCCAATGAACATCCATAGTCGTAGTAAACTGCATTTCCCACTTGAATTTCCTTTCACCATCCATTTCAATTAGTTTGACAGTATTTAGGAGATGGGGGCATTCAATATGCTTTTCACATTTAAGGGATGATCTCTATTTGTCAAGGATGAGTTAGAAATACATGAGTTATAAAGTATACTCATAAAGTTTTTCATTCCCTTAGATATAAGCCTATTCCTTCCAAAATATACCATTTTAGTAGCATACCTTGAGTGAAACAACCAATTATAAGTTTGACACTAAAGCCTATATCTAGAAGAAATTAACCAAAACATACATTTTCAACTTTCATGAGGGAATTAAGATGTTCTTCTTTTTTGTTTTAAAATAACATGTCAAAATCTTGATCAACAATTAAGACAATCTTTTCTATGAAGATTTTGAAATTTTGAGAAGATAAGGAATTACTTATACAAATCGAAGAATTATCAAGTGATATTGTCTCTTAATAAAGGGATGAACAGACTATCTAAGAAACAATAATTTATTTTTGTTTGTTTTGGTCATTCTCAATGACTGGTGAATCTTCATAACTACATATTTCATACCGAATATATTTCAACTATTTATTTGAAAACCCTTTAAAATTGAAAAAAAATAAACACAGAAGAAAACCGGTTATGTACAATGAATGAAAAACTAAAACTTTTAGAATTGAAAGAAATTTTTCAAGAACCACCAATTGACATGCAATTCTAACAAATCTCCTTCAAAATTTTGAAGGGAGAATGAATTATTTCCCTCAATTGCAACAATCCTATAGGGTCCAAGCCATAGATGATCAAACTTTCCATGTTTTCTAGGATCCTCTCTTTTGTTGTCCCATTGTTGGTTCTATGCAGTGTTGTTGGTTTATAATTTACTCCTGCTACCCTACTTGGGTTGACCCAGGTTCAGGTCAACTTGGTTTCCAACAAAACCCTCTTAAAACTATCGGCCCTCCTGGTAAACCAAAAGGCAACATAGTGCACAGGATGCACTGCACAGTCTCACCTGAGATAGTTCTAATAGGTGGCTGCAATGCTCAGGTGCTTACAACCTAGGAAATGAGTGGGGATCTGCGATTAACCTCTATGATCTTCATTTATCTAATTTAACATTCATTGATCTTGATTAATCTGTCATTCTTACTCATGCATGTGAAATATCAGATCTAACTAATCCATCCATTCATTTATCTAACATATAATCATTAAAAACAAAAGAGGTATATAACATTCAAGCACATAACACTTGGTCTACCATGGTTCACCCCTCCTGGGATACGTCCACAAAGACCTGGCTGCTCTGCTCTTTTATTATTAAGGTTCCAAAACTACAACGCCTTACGCATTACAACTTTCCATCAAAACAGGTCGAGATCTTACAATGAGGCAGACTAGATCACACCAGGCTCCCCAGCTTGTGATCTAACCCTCAAGATCTACCTCATTTCCTCTCCTCAGCTCAACAGCTTACAGAAATAGATCGGAATAACAGTATGACAACATGACATCCAACTCTAAACCTTCGACCGAGAATAACAAAACTCCTACCTAGACCTCCTCGGTACCTATTTATACATGTTCTTGGCTTACTAGCCATTACATCTTCTTACCAAAACCCTAACCCTAGCATGGTTAGGTCTTCTTGCATGTGTGCCTCACATACTTTCCTCCTCTGCACGTGCAATTTCCTTGTGCGTGGTGCGTTTCCCCTTGAATCGTACGACAACGTAAGGTATAAGGGTTGGTACAATAAGTCAGAAGGAAGCGATCTATCCCGCCCGGTTCGTAGAGTCTAAGCCAGCCTAGCAAGCACTCTTCAAACACCTCTTTCTTCCCTTTACCCGACGAAGATGGACCACTAAAGCTAGGGGCACACTACGCAAGTGCAATAGGCTAGGTGGAAGACCATCAAGGGCCAGAAGCCTCTCATCTATTTACTCGTTCACCTGTAACCTTGGAACCACCAGCTATCTTGTGTTTTATTCTCCAAAATTATTCTTTATTCCAAAGTGGGCATGTGCCCAACATGCCCCCAACACTAATATGTGGCTTGTCATGAGCCACCTAGGAACTACACATCCCCTTGACAACTTCTTCTAGGTTGTGGAACTTGTGTATCAGTCCCTTACCTTGTGTCTGGATCTACGCAGCCTTTTCTGTAAGTGCTTCTAAGTTCTACATTGTGACTTCCTCTTGAACCATGGTTGTGCACTCCACCTATTTTTGCGCCATGTTCTTCTTCTCTGCCTCCAGCTACACAATCATCTATGTTGCTTGCTCTTGGAGGCATTCCATTTGTTCTTGTCTCTCTTGTTTCTGCACCTGCACCATCTTCAGTTCAACCTGTAATCTCTTCATCTCATGCATTCCTTTTAAACAAGCAGTAATGTCCATCATCTTCTACCTCTGCTTGAGGTCCTAGATTTCAGCACTTATCCTCTCTTCTTGTTGATCCCATTGTTGGACCTGCTCATCCTCCTCCAACACTGTCCAAAGTTGCGTTGTTCTATCAGATAGTTCTGCTACTGTGTTCACTTCTTTCTCCAACTCTGCCAGTTGGAGTGCAACTTTTGCTTTCCTCTGCTCCTTAACCTCTAGTGGAGTAGTCGGAGTTAGCCTTTCCTTGAGTTCCTTAATCTGTTGCCTTTATTGGTTGATAGTTTGGGCAATCTGATTGAGTTTTTCCTCTATTGTTAGACTCTCGGCTTGCACGTTGTCCAGAAGGTGGTTGTATATTGTTGTCACCCCCTGTTCAATTTTATCCACGTGCTCCTTTTCTTCTTTGGTCTCGAACTTTTCTTGTTTGACCATGAGCTCCAATTCTTCCTTGTCATTCTTGATTTCTTGTAGTTCAGCTGCATTTGTCTTTGCGCGTGACTACACCTCTTGCACGACATTGACTCGGAGTCTATACAACACCTTTGATGGTATCTTGGCCAATACCATCTCGACCTGCGCTACTTCTTTCAGTGGCGTCTGCAACATGTCCTTGGTTACCCTGAATGTCAGACTCGCCTGTGCAGTTGTGTGAACTGTATGTTTGGTTTGTGGCGTAGTCCTTGTTGACGTTGTTGTTTCCCCATCGGGGATGGATGATGTTCCCCTTTCGGACCTCTCTGCAACCCTAATTTACTTGAGGACATGTCTTATGCTAGCCAGGTCATCTTGTATCTACCCCCTTTGATGCTTTGCTTCTTCCACGTCTTCTGCGACGCGGTCTTGCACCTTCTTGGCCACAAGATCAATGTCGTCCTCTATGATTGTATATTCAGATAGCTCTTTGTGCGCCTTCACCTTCTTACACATTCCTCCCAACTGCGAAATTGGCTGCTTAGGTGGCCCTGATTCTTGGGGGATGGATGCCTAGAGGATTCCATGTGTTCCCATAGCCCCTACTCCTTGCTCTTTATTTTGCGAGGCAGTGTCCTTCTTTCCTGCTTACACATCCTTCTTTGTTGTCTACACATCCTTCTTTCCTATGCCCCCCTTCTTTTGTTGTGCCGACTTCTGTCTTGGTTTCAGAGTTTTGGGTGCAATTTTATCTTCTGCAGGTGTCTTGGCCAACCCTGCATCCACCTCCATGCCCTGAGGTACTTATTGATCTAAAATTGGGATCTTCTAGTTTCCAAGCCAATCCCTCATAGTTATCTCTACGTCATCCTCCATGATGTAGTATCTCATTTGGAGCCACTCCTTGCCTGTATCCCTATGCGCTTGAATCCACATATTATGCTTGGACACCTTGAAATTGGTCACGTCCTTGAACTACGCGACTACCTCCGGGATTATTCACCTAGTGTTGGCGATACTCTCTTGAATCTCGATGAAGTACCTGGAAAAGGTACTCGGGTTCATTCTTTTGTGATTGGGGTCATAGTTTCTCCCTAGTGACGTGTACCGTGTTGCGCGACACTGACATATCATGTTGCAGAAGTATGAATATGGGGTTTCCCTCCACCCCATTACCGCAATCAACATGAGTAGCCACGAGTAATGGAACTCTGTATCGAGGTCTCGCACATCTTTACAGTCCTCCATGAATAAGTTTAATGGGTAGGGGGCCCAACTGAGCGACATGCCATTTGCACACTGCGCTGCAGCTGCTACGACCCTGGCAAGGAATTCTTCCTTGTGACACTTTCACAACATTTTGCAGGCCATGAACTTAGTGGCCATGTGTGTCGTGACATCGCTAATCCTCTTGACGATTATACTGCGTGACCCCCTCTCTGTGCCATAAGTTCTTTTCATCTCTTCTACCAGTGCCTTCTCCTTGGTTTTGTCATCTAGGTAATGTGCAAGGTTCTCACCCATTGATGGAAGTCCTGTGATCGTTGCGATTAGCTCCACGTCTATGGAGACGGGATGCTCCATCCAGAGGAATCCTCCATGTAGGACCGTTATTAATTGCTTGATGCAGTTGGTCACCTCCAACCCCCTTCCAAAGTGGGGAATCTTCAGCAGGTTCAGGATGCCAATCTTTTCTAGGCCAACTTCCCATGACTTTGGTTGTAGGTCGAGATCGCCAAGGGGTCCTATCCCTATGTTATCCAAATAAACATGCTGTGAAAATTCGGGGAATTTTCCCTCGTCGGCCACATAGTGGTCTGAGTACATCAATTTATCCACACAACCTAGTAGTGTTGGCATGGTTTGCACTCCTTCTGGAATGCGCGAGAGCATGATTGTTGCATCTGATTGCCCGTGCAGAGACCGCGCCATAGGTTGTTTTCCATTTCGCCTTGTTTATTGGCTAGAGGACCCTGCCTCCATTTGTCTCCTCTTGATATCAAAGTCTGGTTGGCCAATAATATCCTCAACCAGACCCTCTTGTTGTTGTGCGGTTGCATCTCTGATGTTTGTGGGTACCGCCACCTCTGTCTGCGCAGTAGCGTGGCCATTTACTTACGGGACCCCTTCGGCCACTGCAATATCTGGTGTGCTTCCTATGTTGTGCGCGGGATGTCCCTATGTGATGTTGGTCGGGTCAACTTCCATGGTCGACACAGTTGGCTCTTGTCTTTCCTCCACCACTGGTGTAGGCTCTATTGGTACTTCGACCAATGACGAAATTGCGTCGACGTTGACGAATTCCTTGGGATGTCTACTTTCTTGTTTGGGCTCGGTTGCTTCCCGTGGTGCTCTGTTAATTCGTGTTTTCCTCCCTTCTTGGCTCGGTGCACCGATCTTTGGTGGTGCCATCGTGGGTAGTGATCGGTTTTGGCTGACTGACTCTTCACTGGTTCGCCTGTGTTAATTCACTTTGGCTCTACGTTCTTTATCTCTCTGTAATTTCACAAATTCACAATGGGTCTTATGTTGCCTAAGTTCCCTTTATATAGGCAAGTGACAAAGCTTCTCGGAGAAGCTTTCCCACCGTTGATCAATGTAATGGCGCTTTATTCGTACTTTTGCATTAAATTTCATAATTACTGCCAGTTGGCGCCTTTATTGTAGCCATCGTTTTTCGAATTTCCACCTTTTTGCCCATAATTGTTGCTAGTTGGCGCCTTTCCGTCGTACCTGCCATTTTTCAAATTTTTTCCTTCTTCTGACCGTTGGTCCTTTTTTCGGCGTGGTGATTTTTCCAAGTGTGTGGTATGTCGTTTCTCCATTGCACGTGGACTTTTTCTTTTCATCGCGCTAAGTCCATTTTTGTTACACGTTGTCTTCTGATGTTTGGCATGGTCTTTTCTTTTTTCCCACTCTATACCTATCTCTTTACTGCGCGATAACTTCCTAAGTACTAGGAGGTTGATTTTCCCTATACAATTTTAGTTGACTCCCATTGATCATTCCTCTGAGTTTTGTACCTCCAAGATCTTTCAACTATACAACTCCCCCATCTGTGACAATCCTCACTTCATATGGTCCCAACCAATTCATTCTGAATTTTCCTGGGTGCTGAAGAAATTTACTATCATACACCAAGACTAGGTCTCCCTCCTTGAAACTCTTCCTTTTAATATGTCTTTCATGCCAAGATTTGTCCCTTGCTCTCTGTACTTCTTGGTGAAATCCTGCTAGAATCCTATATTCTTCCATCACCATTAGTTAACTTATCCTTTCTTGTACTACACCTACTTATCTCATGTTATTGTTTGTTGCTACGCGTAGACTAGGTACCAAAAATTCTAATGGCACCACTGCTTCTTGTCCATACACCAACCTGAATGGTGTGTTCCCTTTCAACTTTTTGCATGTAGTCCTGTATTCCCATAATACTACTGGTATTTTCAAGTCCCAATCGTCCCTGTTGACATTGCAAATCTTTGTCAATGCATTCTCTAGGATCTTATTAAAGGCTTCCACTGTTCTATTTGCTTGAGGGTGACATGGTGTACTCTTTTGATGATAGACTTCAAACTCTTCAGTCATAGCCTTGATAATACTATTGATGAAGTGAGTGCCTTGGTCACTCATCAAACTCCTTGGGCATCCAAATCTACTATTCACTTGCTCAAACATGAAGTGTGTTGTTGTCTCTGCGCTGCAATCTTTTATTGGTGTTGCTTCTGTCGATCTTGTTAAGTACTTTGTCACAGTAATGATATGCCTTGCTCCTGACCTCTTTGTTGGTGGATACATTGGTCCCACAACATCTATTTCCCATTTATCGAATACTTGCAAGGTTACTTGTGGTCTTAGGGGCATCTCATCCCATCTATTAGGTTTTCCAACCCTCTGACATACATCACATCTCTGGTAGTAGTCCTTTTCATCTATGTAGATGGTTGGCCACCATAGCCCTGCGTGCAATACCTTCTGCGCGGTAGATTTTCCTGCATAATGTCCTCCATCTATTCCCTGAGGGGCCTCTACTAGAATCCTAGGCCTTTCATGTTCTAGTACACATCTTCTCAAGATGTTGTTTGCACCCATCTTGTATAAGTGTCCTGCAATCAATTGATAGTTTGTAGCTCTAACTACCAGATTTTTATTTTGCGCAGTGTTGAATTCTTGTGGTGTGGTCCCTGTACTCAAGTATTAAATGATGTCGGCAAAATATTCATCAACTACTTAGACTGAAAATAACTGTGCATCGGGGAAGTTGTGCTCTAAATTAGTGGGTTCCTCCCCATTGGTGATCCTTGATAAGTGATCAGGTCCTACATTTAACTTCCCTGGTTTGACAATCACTTCAAAGTCAAATTCCTAAAAGAACAATAACCATCTACAAATTCTCCCTCCCAACACTGACTTGTTGACTAGGTATTTGAGGGCAGAATGGTTTGTGAACATCTTAAAGTGTTTTCCAAGTAGAAAGTGTGTGAACTTTTGTAGTGCATATACCATTACTAAGCCTTCTCTTTATGTAGTATTGCAGTTATGCTCGGACTCTGAAAATTTTCTGCTTGCAAATGCTATAGGATGGTCTAACTCTCCAGCTCTTGGCTACGCCAAGATAGCTCCAAGTGTTATGGATGATGCATCTACATGCACATGAAATGTATTTTCCCAATCTGAGAATACTAGTATTAGTGTTGTTACCATCTTCTCTTTTAGAGTGTCCAATCCTCGTTGACAGTCCTCATTCCACTGAAATATACTATCTTTCCTCAACAGTTTCTCCATCGGCGCAGTGATCTGCGCATACCATTTTATGAATTTCCTGTATTATCCTATATGTCCCAATGTTTCTCTCAACTGACGTATTGATTTTGGTGGTGGTAAATTGACAATCACTGCAATCTTGGAATGATCTACTAACAAGCCTTGTTTGCACACTATATGGCCCAATAATATCCAAAAAGGTGTCCCAAAGATGCACTTCTTGATATTTAATGATATTTGACATTGCTTGCATCTTTCCAACATAAAACTTAATACCTCTACATGATCTTTCAACAGACTGTAGATTGTCCAATCATCCAGATATACTTCTAAAAACTAATGGATGAATTCTTTGAATGCAGCTATGACTACTCTTGAGAATATTGTTGGTGCATTCTTCAGTCCAAAAGGCATGACTGTGTACTGGTAGGATCCCCATTCTATGGAAAAAGTGGTCTTGTATCTGTGTTCTAGGGCTATCTTGATCTAATGGTAGAGTGAGAACCCATCTGTGAATGAGTGTGCTTCCTGGCCTCCTACATTCTCTAATACTCCATCTGTGAAATGGGTAGGAAAAGGGTCATCTAGGCAAGCATCATTCAATTTCCTGAGATCTACACAGATCCTTATCCCTCCCTTCTTATTTTCCTGAACTACCATAGGGCTTACCCATTTAGATTCCTCCATTGGTTCTATGATTCCATCCTTAAACATTCTGTCAATTTCTGCTTTTACTTTTTGCTTGTATATTGGGTTCAATATATATGTTCGTTGTCTGACTGATCTAGCCTCAGGTTTGAGAGGTCTCTTCATCTCTCCTAGCTCTCCTGCTATGTCTTTCATCTCTGCAAAGGTTTTTGGGAATGGGTCACTGTACTCGCGCAACAACTCTATTATTCTTTCTACTATTTGTTTGTCCCAGTAATCCCCAATACTAGCCATTTTGGGATTATAGTTTGTCCCAAATTTTACTTTCTTCACCTTGATTGGCACAATAAATACTTTTGATTCGAGAGATGGACCTTCCACCTCCCTTTCTCCTTCAATTTATGTAATTTGAGTGTTGTGTGGGTCACCTTCATCTGGTGCTTCTTCCTGCACATGGTAGCATGACAATAGTTCTTTCATTGTCTGTCTATTATGTTGTTGATACTTTGTTATAAGTTCAACCTCTGGTTCTTGAATGAATATTGACCCTTTGATATGTTTGAGTGTTGAATCTGTGTTGGGGTTCTCATGTTCAAATGAGAAGGTGACTATACAATTATGTTGTAATGTTGTCCATTCTGCAGTGCCTCTGCACAATGTCTAGTCTACATACTAGTTTGTTGGAATCCCTTCTAATGTGTGAATACAGTGATGAGACAATTCTTCTAGTGGTATCATTCTCCATAGTGTTATGCACTTCTCCAAGTGTTCTATTGGTGTCCCATGTCCGTCATATCTCTGCAATTGATTGCTTCCCTGTTCGGCGCCAAATCTGACGCGTAGTAATAGCTTACATTGGTACCAGTCCTTGACTATCTCTTTGTGCGCACCCCACCATCTCGCAGGTGTTTCCTTGAGTGTTATATCCGGAGCTAAGAGCCTTTTATTATCTAACACTTCATCTTCGTGTCTTGTTAGGAATTCTTCCAAGTCATTCACCCCATGAAAGTTGGGAGGTTCTCTTATCTCTGCATCTACCCATCTTACTGCGTGGTCTATTCTTGCGCACCTTCTTGTGGAGACTTCATGTAATCTCTACTACCAATTCTCCAACCCTGTATCTGAGTCTGATGTGCATGACGTGATACTTCCCCAACTGAGTACCCCATCTACAGTTGGATTCACATAATCTTCTTCTCGTGCGGCGGTCCTGTATAATTGGTTAATTCTCTCCAAGTCTAAACAAGAGGGTTCTACAAACCTTTCTCCTTCTAATGGATCTAATGGCACAATGACTCTGTACTCTCTTGACTCGAATGTCATCTTCCTCGTCCTCATATTGATTATGGCATGATTATCAAATGCCCAATCCAAGCCAAACAATGTCGGATAAGGTGTTGTGCCATCCACTATTTCTATTACTTCTAAATCGACTTTAGTGCACACTCCATCCAGATCTACTGTCACACCCTTTAGCCTTCCAATTGGCAGAACCCTGTGTTTATTTGCTAGTTTCAGCTGAACAAGTTAAATGTGGGCTCTCCCATACATTTCCATCTATTCTTGGGTAGTACATTCACTTCGGAGCCTAAATCCAGTATGATATACCCCATGTTGAAATCTCCAATGTTGGCGTTCAGTATGAACTCTCAGCTTTTTCTCCTCCTTGTATGCAAATGAGTAACTTTTTTTTGCTCTAGCTTTCCCTCTACATCTGTGCTACATATTTCAAACATAATTTGTAACACTTTAACAGATGATGGATCATTTAGTAGTTTAACACAGGATTGCATAAAAGACTTTATGGTACTTACTTGTGCTATGGGTTGTGCTTCATTAGTGTGATCCAACAATGAAGGCATCTTATACGTTGGTATGTCCTGAGTGTGTTCTGCAGTTGATATAGATGTAATATTTGGCTTCTAAAATTCTTTTCTGGCTTGCTTGAATATCTCCTTTCCCTTCTGTGCATCAAACTGGTTCTGTGGTTCAACATTTTTCTTCACCCATTGGTGTTGTGTTGGATCTTGTCTTACTGTGTCATCTCCTATCTTAGCTCCTACGTGTGTAACTATGTTGATATTTCTTCCACCATCCCTCGCTTCTATAGAAATCCATTGAACATTCTGATTGTTCTGATTTCTCTTTTCCTAGATCTTTCCCAACAGTGTCAGACAATCTTTTGTGTCATGGTCTGATGTGCGACAATACATACATGTTGCAGGTGGAAGAGGAAATTCTCTTGCATAATATCCTGGTTGTTGATAGTTATGGAATACCACTGGTCCTCTGCCTCTTCCAAAGCATCCTCTACCTCATCCTCCACCTCTGTATCCAGCTCGATCTCCTCGCAGTGCGTTGTACTATGGCACCTGGTTACACTGCACGATATTATACTATGGTTGCGTGATATTGTACTGCGGTTGCACAATGTTAAATTGTTGTGGCACACTACTATATGGGGCTGGTACTTGGTTAAACTATGGTGCAACTTTCCCTGTCATCATCTCTGCCTACACCCTAGAAGTGTATGGTGTTCTTTCCCTCATCAGCTCCATTGTCCTGCAAACTTTGTCATCATGGCCTACTGACTTGCAAAAGTTGCAATACGAACTCTTAGGCATTGTCTGGTATGTTTTCATCATTGAACAATGATATGGATCATGCCCCTATGTCTTACAGATCTCACACCATAGTCCTCCTGATGGAAAAGGGTTTGGCAGTCATGTTGCCATGTACTGCGTGAATGTTGGGCATTCGTTCTTGTGGTGTCCTTCTGTCCTACATGTGGTACACCAAACAACTTCTCTTTTGTCCTTACTCCTGTTATGGTTTAATTGAAATGTTACATTCTTCATGTCTTCCTTGAGCTCCTCCATTGTTGGATCTGTCTTCTGATATTGGTTCTCTTCTAGTTGCAAGGCTACCTACAGAGCCTCTGCCTGGGTCTAAAACTTTTGTTGTCTCAAAGGGTATTTCAAGTATGGTGCTAGTGAATTCACAAACAGATGCCTATGTTGCATATCTGTCATGACATACTTCAACTTTCCCTTCAATCATTTGAATCTATCATCTATCTCCCAAACAGATTCTCTTGGTTTCTGTCTGATCTCTATCATCTCATTCATGTATTGATCGTCTGAGCTAGGCTTCTAGAATTCATTTATCAACAACTTCTTGATATCCCCAATCGTTCTGGTTGTTCCTGATAGATTGTTTTCAACTAAGATCATGTACCAATCCAGTGCGCGGTCTCTTAGTGTGATGGATAACTGTGCAAGTTTGTTATCCTCATCTGTGATCTTCTTTGCTTCCTAGATCTTTTCACAGATAAACAAGTGCTTCTTAGCGTCCTCCGACGCCTCTCCCTTGAATTCTGGTAGCCTGATTGTGGGATCATGTCCTGCCATTATGAATGTTGAACTACTACCTCCACGCGGTGTAGATCCTTGATTAATGCTTCCTGAACTGGATCCTACAATTGTTTCTCCCTGTGTAGATGTACTTCATGTTGTGTTTCTTCCACTGAAGTTCGGTTGCCTAAACGGTGGTGTTCTTTTTGGTGTATTAGTCGCACATGGGTTTATGGGTTCCACACTAACACTGATATGGATAGGACTTCTGCCTCTGGTTTCTGCTCTTGGACCTCTTGTCTTCCTTTCATATGTCGCACACAAGATTTCCTCAATCTTCTCCACAGCCCGGAGATGCTCTACCTCTTCTTCATCACTTTCCAAGACTTCCTTCGCGGCTATGGTTCTCTTCTTATTGTTCATATTATATTGGTAGGGTACTCCACTATGCATCCTTCTAGTTGTTGCCATGATCTACTTGATCTGGTCTTCCTCCATCATGATTGGATCCAAGGCCTCCTCCTTCTTTCCTTTATCCATCTCTTCCTCCATTTCTTTGTCTCTTGTCAGTGCTTCCCCCATGCACGCATGGAAGTTTAGTTGTTTGAGGCCATTGTCATCACCCCTTTGTTATGCAATAACATCTTAATGGAAGTATACAACGATTCAATATACCCAACTCAAATTCCCCTAAGGAACTCTTGCTCTGTTGCGTTGTAAGACTTTGTAGTATCTACTCCAAATTATGTGATAAATCCAGCAACAATGTTGTCTAACCAAAAATCTACTACACGTGTAAGCTTATTGTCAACTTGTTGTAACTGCACGATCTCCACAGGACTCCATTCTAGCTGTCTGATCCGCTTTGTAGGGTGGTTGTCTTTCAACCTCAATATCCACTCCTACAACACATGCATGAAATCACAAAAAAATATTTCATGCAAGTCGTTGAATACGTACTTGTCCAAATATTTGCGCGGTGTTAACTTCAGTGTTCCATTATCTTTCTGTGCAAATTCCATATCCTTTGTTTTCAACTAGCTCGCGATATCTTCCTTCACTAGGTTCCATGGTCTCAACATCCCCTTTTATATTCTCATTATTTTCATGCTGTGTCACCAGATCTTCACGATTCTTCAACAGATCTCATTCACTCAATCCCTTTATGTTCCAATCGGAAATGGAACCATTTTTTGGTTTATAATTTACTCCTGCTACCCTTCTTGGGATGACCCAGGTTCAGGTTCAGGTCCACTTGGTTTCCAACAAAACCCTCATAAGACTATCGGCCCTCCTGGTAAACCAGAAGGCAACACAACGCACAGGATGCACTGCGCAGTCTCACCCGAGATAGTTCTAATGGGTGGCTGCAATGCTCAGGTGCTTGCAACCTGGGAAATGAGTGGGAATGTGCGATTAACCTCTATGATCTTAATTCATCTAATCTAACATTCATTGATCTTGATTAATCTGTCATTCTTACTCATGAATGTGAAACATCATATCTAACTAATCCATCCATTCATTTATCTAACATATAATCATTAACAAAAAAAGATATCTATAACATTCAAGCACATAACACATGGTCTATCGTGGTTCACCCCTCCTCGGATACGTCCACAAATATTTGGTTGCTCTGCTCTTTTAGTATCAAGGTTCGAAAACTACAATGCCTTGCGCATTACAACTCTCCATCAAAACAAATCGAGATCTTACAATGAGGCAGACTAGATCACACCATGCTCCCTAGCCTGTGATCTAACCCTCGAGATCTACCTTAGTTCTTCTCCTCGGCTCAACAAATTACATAAATAGATCACAATTACAGTATGAAAACATGACATCCAACTCTGAACCTTCGACCGAGAACAATCGAACTCCTACCTAGACCTCCCAAGTACCTATTTATACATGTTCTTGGCTTGCTAGCCATTACATCTTCTTACCAAAACCCTAACCCTAGCATGGTTAGGTCTTCTTGCATGTGTGTCTCGCATGCTTTCCTCCTTTGCATGCGCATTTTCCTTGCACATAATGCTTTTCCTGCCAGTTGTCTTGTGTTTTATTCTCCAAAATTATTCTTTATTCCAAAGCGGGCCTACGCCCAACAAGTGTCATAGTTTTAGTACACGCTATCATGCGCACTGGCCTTCTTAACACTGGGTGGTTTGAGACCTAGGGTTCGTCCAGAGCATGTCCAACAAAAACCCCTAAGCATAAACATATCAATCATTGGCCAAGGTCGAGGAAGGTCTCACCCGAGATGCAAAGAGGATCACATAGACCATAAGATCTTATGTTTGGGATGGAGGATCAAACATACCAAACAATGTTGTAAATGGCATCCTTGTAACTCATCTCTGATATTCTAATAAGGACTAAGAATTAAAACTATACACACACATGTGATACTCATTCATAAAAAACACAAGATAGAACAAAATTTCCATTATTGGATGTATTCCATCATATTAGAGATATACATTGTGCTCAATAACTAAGTTGAATAGCCATAAGACTTCATCTCATTACTATATAAATAGTGGGAATATAACAATATGTGCCTTGTGTTGAGCTTTAAGATTCAAAAAAATAAGACACATGATACCTCTCCATACAACAAAATATTACAATAGGCTAACTCGGACTGATGCATTCATAAATTAGCTAGCCTATTTTCTAAGTTGAGAGCTCTTGTTTATATCTTTTTATGTTGGGGAGTGTTGTCCTTCAATATTCTACTCCACTCGCTTGTCTGATCTAACGACCTCGAATGCTCTTGGTACCTTCCAAGGCTCCATGTAGGTTATTTGCATCATGGGAAATCCTAACTACCTAGCCAACTCATCTGCTGGTCTCCCCATGTCTTCACCTATTGTTGGCAGTAATCATTCTGGGAGATATCTCGGTGATTCGTTTCTTTCTTTCGATGAGCATATTCTTGGTTTCTAGTACAACTGACAAGACTCAGACCGACGTACTCAAATAAAAAAACTTGGACCGATGTTCCCTTGACTTCCTTTAGAATTGGTGCGCTTCTTAACAAAACATGATCCGATGCACGTACTATGGAATTATTTCACGCATCTCCTTAGGTGCTAACAAAACTTCAGGATGAGAACGCACAAATTTTGTTTGTGCACACGTGAAAAAATGGACCCAAAACTTTGGGTTCCAATAGGCCCCTACCACTATTACGTAGCTCATCCTTGAGCCAGCTGCTGACCTCTGGAGGGAAGAGAGAAGAGTAAGATAAAATCATTGTTCGGAGAAACCAAATATCGAGATGGCTGGACCTGAGTAAGAGAAAATCATCAAAGTAGGCTGGAGGTGTTGCTTGACTCAGGTTCAGGGATTAGGGAGGTAGGTATGAGGGTGATAGATGGAGTTGGAGTGCATGAGGGAAAATGTGTCGGATAGAAAATTGAACTCGCGATATTACAAGTGGTAGTATCTCATAATATGGGGGGGAAGAAGAGAGGGGCAATGTGGGGTGCGTAAAGAGATGTGAATCCCAAAGGAGTGGAAGAAGGTGGTGAAGCTAAGGCAAGTGAACAAAACATGCTTCATCAGTGAACAAAATGAAGCATGGAGTGGGTTGAACTAATGATCCCATCATAACGGCGAAGTCGATGAAGCATGGAGGCAGTTAGCAGTGGAGGGGAAGGTAAGTTAGCAGGGTAGAAGATCTACCTAACAATTGTTGGTACAACGTTAAGAAGCTGAAGAATGAAAGTGTGAGAATGTTTGGGTATGGAAGAGGCAGTGAATCACACATCCCAGAAGAGTGGAATAATTGGATCATGAACTCAATGATGGGCGGAGGAAATAACACTTGGTGGGAAGGCCCGGAGAAAATGGGACCGAGACTATAAACATTGTATAAAGAGCCTAGAAAGTCTTTTAATTTCGCGACAACTAAAGGTGACAGACTAGGAACTGGTTCAAAATTTTTACACGATGATTCATGAGTAACATAGGTGTCTTTATTTACTTGAACCATCTTTCCAAATTAGGTCTACTCATTGTTCATATTATTTAGAGCAAACATGAGAATGTTAACTTACCAATTCTTGAGAGCTCCATGTTTAAATGCAAGTGGAAAGGTGTCCATATTTGATACAACCTATTTATTTATGCTTTTATTGTGAGTATAGAGTTTTCTTATAATACCTTGAGCTTCTTGGAGATTTTTTATCTCCAAGTTGAGATGTCCTGTAACTTCAATTTAAGACGTAAATTGCACGGTCATAACTTCAAAGGACTACCATAAGTCCAAGTGATGCCTTGGATTTACACAAGATTCAAAATATATATTTGTGGGACAACTTGACATTTAGTTGAAAAATCTATTCAAGCAAATTTTACCATCCACACGTCATCACCTAACTGGTTTAGGAACTTGAGCATAGCTCTTTCCTTATGAAGTCTTTGCCTTGAAATGGTCCTTGTCCGTCTAGTGGCATCAACTCCTATCTTTTAGAACCCAAGCACAAACCTTTTTCATAGCATTTTTGGTCCCTTGAATGATCCCTGACCATCCACATGGTATTAGTTCTCATCTTTTGGAGCCCACCAGAAACTTCCTATGAAGAAGCAAATGCCTCTTGATAATCTTATGGAGGTGACACCTATCTGAAGGTAAAACCATTTTCGAGCTTGATAAAAATTCTCAACAAGAAGGAAATGCCTCCTTAAATTCTTAAGGAGGTGACATGTGTCCCAATGTAAAATCATTTCAGGGCTTAAAGAGACCCAAGACATGGATGGAAATGCCTCTTGAGATGACCAAGGGTGTGACACTTGTCCATCTCATGATGCCATTTTGGGACATGGAGAGAACTTGGAATGAAGCTTGCAATGCTTTCCAAAATCGATATGGGAGTGGCACATGTCTACTATTTCACATGTTTCAAAACTTGGAGAGGGATAAAGAGTCAAGGTATTTTGGCTCTCAAAATGAATAAGGCTTCGATCTTCAAAAATTTATAAGGAGGCTTAAGATTTTCTCCAAGAAGACTTGTACATTGATTTTTTTGGAAATTCTTGATAGTGTTGCCCAAGGTGACAACATATCGCATTCCATGACATGACATCTAGTTTAGGCATTCTTTCCAACAATTTGTAGGCAATATAAACATTACCACATCTGGCATACATGTCTTCAAGCCCAATGCACATACCAACATTGGACTCAAATCTATTTTTTATTGCATAACCATGGATCTGCTTACCTTGCTCCAAAGCCAATAAATCTACACATGTAGGTATAACACTAACCATTGAACTGCTTACCTAGTTGTGTAAGCCTTGATATATCATTTTGGGTTGTAGTAGTAATGGGATGTTCAAGAGAATTATGTTTCTTTTCTTTTTCGACACATGAGTCAATCGAAAACCATGGTGGATGTTCTCTTGAATTTTATATTTGTTATGGGCAATGATTAAGCTATTCATTGGGCGTCGACGAAGACAAAATGGATTAGTATAATGCATAGCTAAATTGGGCACTACTTACATGGTTATTACTGTTATATGATAGTATTGTAGCATCTCATAGTTTACTTGTGAAGAAAGTGACCTTGTCTATAGCAGAGTTGATAAAGGACCCTTGTATCTATTATGAGCTAAGATGATTTTGGTTGTTGCTTGATGCAATCTTATGTATTTGGTTTGTTGAGGCTTGAGTGTGATGCCTCGTTGTTGCCATAATTGCATCTAATAGAAGTTGAATTATGTTACGTTTTTTGTTCACGTTTATTGTAACATTGTAGGTTCATAGGGAGACAATAATAAGAATTGCAATGAACTCCTTGCATGATCATTGGTTTTTAACAGATTGCATTCCATGACACAACATTTTGGTTAGGAATTCTTTTAGACAATTTGTGGGCAATATTAACATTCTTGCGTTTGGCATACATGTCCATTATTAAGTTTGGCTAGTGAACACGGCAACATTATATTCAAATCCACTTCTTATTGCATAACCATGGATCTATACCACTAGTAGCAGCCATGCTATGTCAACCAATTTCAAGAACCAAAACATTCAATGAGCATGCATGGGTCCATGGGGTTGGACACAAAGTTAATACAAATTCCAAGTTCAATAAGAGTTCCATCTTGGTTTATCAACTTGCACAAACAAGATTTGTAACATACAAAGAAATTCGTCCATATCTATTGTACTAGTGTCGTCTAGTAACTAAGGAAGGCTTGCAATTCCTTTTACGAGGTACCATACAACAAAAGAACTCAACTTCGCGTAGATCCTTCGAAAACTGCCCACAGAAGAAGCATCTTCATCAAGCAGCCATGCAACCCCCTTCAAGGTATAGATAAATTTTGATGTTCCATTATTTGAAGGACCGATGGATGTGGATGTTGTAGATAAATGGTTGAATCTACTCGAAGGGTATTTTTCGGTCCACAGTTTTTCTGATAGGGAAAAGATCACTTTTTCACTCCTCAAGGTCATTCCCCATGTTAAACACTGGTGGGATACTTACTTTAAGCAAAGGGTCGTAGAGGAATTTGCAATGTTTGTGGTGGCCCCTACATGGGATTCCTTTCAGGACACCATTAAAGAACAATAATACCATGTTGGAATCTATGAGGACCAGTACACCAGATGGACCACCCTATGTCAAGAAAGAGACCAAACAATACTAAATTTCACCAATATTTTCCATACCCTACGCACCAAATTGGGTATCAAAGACTTTGAGCATCATCTGGTGCTCAAATATCATTGTTGTTTGCATAGATACATTCAAACAAAAATGGAGTTTCTGGAAATCGCCCCATTGTGCACGACTTATAGGTACGCTGTCAATATCGAGCATAAATTTAAGTTGAAAAGGCGAGAGTTTGGATATGCAAACCTCTCATAGCCGAAGCAGGGAAAAGACAACCCCAACCCACACAGCAAGGGACCAAGTCGAGATGGTCGCCCTCAAGATAACCAGTCCAAGTCGCAACACAAGAAGGGCAATGAGAAGACGAAGAAGGACACAAGAAAATGGTGCGAGTACCATAAAATCCCTAGCACAATACCAAAGAATGTCACTCCAAGCAGTCCCTCATGGTCGAGCTGGAGACTTCCGAGTTAGAGGCCAATTCTGATTTTGAATCAAATCCTGAAGGAGGGAATCAAATTATCGATGTTGAACCCAATGCCACTATCGCTACCACCAAAGTCCGACCAAGTGAACCGAAAGAACCAGAGGAAGGGGAACACCTGTTTCAATCATATATGTGAGTAAAGGGGGCTCTGATTCATTTGATTGTCTATAGCAGTAGTCCGAAGAACCTGATTTATGCAGAGGTCGTCAAGCGACTGGACCTGCCAACGACACTGCACCTGCAACCCTACACCATCGGTTGGCTTCACCTAGGAAGAGATCTTCATGTCAGCCAGTAGTGTCGTCTTCCCTACGACATCAAGCCTTTCAAAGATGAGGTACTCTGTGATATTTCTCCCCTTGAAGTTTGTGATGTTCTCTTAGGACAACCATATTTGTGGAAGCATCATGTTGTATATGAGTCTAGACCCTGCAGTGTTATTATTACTTTGGGTAGACAATTGTATAGCATACCAGAGGTAGCGTCGCCTACTATTATTTCTTTAATCTCTCCTAAGAAATGTAGTAAGGTCATCTCACAGACCGGGAAGTTCGCCTTCTTTTTTATCCGTGCTCACAATAACTAGAAGGTCGCCACCACATCTGTGGCCTCTACACAGAGCCTCTCTTTGAAGAAGAAGAAAGTGGACGAGATCATGGAAGAATACAGAGACATCTTCTCCTCACCTACAGAGGTACCGACACACTGCCAAGTCAAGCATCCAATTGATTTGACCCCCGATGCACGTCTACCTAATGGACCAATCTATCATCGCTCGCTGATGGAAAATGACGAAATCAGGTGTCATATCCAAGATCTTCTTTAAAAGGGGCACATTAGACCTAGATCCTCCCCTTGCAGAAGCCCAATTGTACTGGTGCAGAAGAAGGACGGGACTTGGCAACTCTACAATGATTACATAGCCTTAAACAAAATCACAGTCAGGAACCAGTACCCCATTCCCAAGATTGATGAACTTCTTGACCAACTCAAGGGGGAAAATTTCTTCAACAAGATTGACCTAAAGTCTGGCTACCACCAGGTTCCGATTGAATCGAATCAACTGATGTATGGAAGACAAACTTCAAATCTAAAGAAGGTCTCTTCGAATGGCTAATCATGCCCTTTGGCTTAACAAATGCACCAGCCACTTTCCTGAGGTTGATGGATGATGTATTGAAACCCTTCACCAACTCCTTTATGGTGGTATATTTGGACGACATCCTCATCTTCAACAGAACATGGGAGGAGCACATGCGGCATATTCAACAAGTTTTGAGCACTTTTCAATAGAACAAGCTACATGCCAACTTGGAAAAATTCTCTTTTGGCATGAACATGGTCCAATACTTGGGATACATTATTGATGAGCATGGGGTACATGTTGATCCATCTAAGATCCAATTCATGCGTGACTGGCCAGCCCCAACCACACTGACTGAGCTTCAGAGCTTCTTGGGACTAGCCAACTTCTACCGACGGTTCGTGTTGGGATTCTCCCATATTGCATGGGCCCTCGGCCATGTGACCAAGGGCGGTGGCAGGGCCAAGTTCGTGTGCGGGAAGGAACAAAAACAACCATTTGATGATCTGAAGCATCGCTTATGCTCAGCTCCAATACTCTCCTTGCCTGATCTACAACAATCGTTCGAGATTGAGACTGATGCATCAGACTATGATGTGGGCACAGTTCTCACTCAACACAGTCATCCGATGGAATACCATAGTGAGAAACTCTCAGATACTGTCCGGAAATACCCCACCTATGACAAGGAAATGTATTCCATTATACAAGCATGTCGTCAATGGAAACATTACATTCTGGGAAAAGAGACAATCATACACACTAATCACAAGCCTCTGCAGTTCATACAGACACGGGGGAAATTGCAGAACGACTGCCATCAGAAATGATCCACCTACCTGCAAAAATTCCATCTTAACATCAAGTATAAGACATGTATCTCAAATCGTGTCGTTGACTGCCTCAGTCGATCTCCTATGGCTTCACTCACCACTGTGCTCCATTCCTATGGACATGAATCATCTGAGTGACCCCAACTTTATCAGCAGGATTCAAACTTCGCCACCACCTATCATCTATTGGGTATAGGAGCGACTATCATAGATTTTTACATTCAGGACGGACTCTTATGCCACCTGGGCCATCTTTGTGTTCCTTCAAGTGAGCGTGAAAAGCTGATTTGGAAATCCCACTACAGTTGGATGGCGGGACATTTTGGCGTGGAGAAAACTATGGTCGTTCTTCAAAAACTTTTTTTATTTAGCCAAAACTTCGACACGACGTCAACAAGTATATCAGATCTTGCATTGCTTATGCCATTACCAAGCCAACCATCAAGAATCAAGTCTTATACACCCCTCTTCCTACTTCCAAGAAGCCTTGGGAATCCATCTTAATGGATTACATGTCGGGTACGTCCACCAAGCAAGGAAATGACTGTGTATTTGTGGTTGTTGATCCATTTTTGAAGATGGCCATCCTCGTAGCCTGCAAGAAGAATATCACAACGGAAAATATTGCTAAGATCTTCTTCGAATGAGTGTGGGTCCATTTTGGGATACAACAAATATCATCTCCGACCAGGACAACAGGTTCCTCAACACATTTTGGTCGAGTCTTTGGTCATTGTTGGACACCAAGATCACACAATCCACTGATTTCCACCCCCAAACTGATGACCAAACAAAGGTCGTCAATCGGATGATTGTACACATCCTGCGCATGTACAATTCTAAGCATCCAAGTACATGGGACGAGAGTCTCCCCTATGTTCAACACAGTTACAACATACCTCTCCATAGCTCCACTAGTGATAGCCCATTCCAGGTGGGTCTAGGATTCCAACCCTTGGGACCCATTGATGTTGCACTTCCTCTTGCCACCACACAGACAGAATCTTCCCATGATCAGTCTGTGAACAACAAAGCCACCAGATTCATTGAGTGGATTCAGCACATCCGCCAACAGGTCTAGGAGATTTTGCAGAAATCCAATGCTAAGTACAAGCAATGCCATGATCAATACAGGGTACCACACCAGTTTCAAGTTGGCGACAAAGTCTGGTTACATTTGCAGAAGGAACGTCTCATCGGTCACCATCGGAAGCTTCGCCCGCTTCACTATGGGCCTTACACTATCACCAAGGCCATGGGTAGCAATGCTTTTGAGCTAAACACTCCACCCTTCCTTAGCCTGCACCCAATGTTCAATGAGGACCTCCTTAGACCATATTTTCCACCAGTATTGGACACCTCTGAGATCGTAGAACAACTGAAACCCACAGAGCTCAACCCCGACTACATGGAACAAGCATACACTAATCAAATAATGGACACACAGGTCAAGGGCACTTGCAAGCAAAGGATCCAACTTTATCAGGTTGTCAAGGTAGGGCAACTCCTACACCAAGGCAAGTGGCTCATCTGGGGCCAAATCCAGCAGAATTTTCCTCACCTGATGGGGGAACTCAACGCAATGGAGACCATTTCTTCCTAAGGGGCGAGGATTGATCTTATTAGCTATTGGTGGCCACCAACCTATTTCAACTGGCTCCTCTTGTCCGTTTTTAGTTCAACACGTTCTTATGTACTTCTTTGTAATTGTGGGTTCTACACTTATGGGCTATCTGAAGGCCTACACATCTTCCATGTGGATATTGGTGGCCTCTCACCTAATCCAACTGGCTTATTTTTTATGTTTTCATGTCAACACATCTTGTTGTACTTCCAGGTCCGTTTTGAAGGCCTAAACAGTGTTTTTTTGGCTCGCCACAGTCAAGCTATAGATAGAGTTAGAGTTTGATAGTGGAATGTGTAGTTCTCTGAAAGACCTTTCCAGCGGGCTATCACACACCTAAAACAGAGGTCGTATGCAAAATTTACGACCCTGGGAAGTTGAGGTACCAACTTACCCATAGGGGCCCACATGACTTTTGATGTTTCGCCTCCTAGGGTTAGGTTTTTGGATGTCTAGGGTTTTGACATTCATGAGTAATATCAAAAAGGCCTCTAGAGCCTCCTTGTAATTCATTATGCTCAGACGGATGCGCATAGCAGCCACATCTCTTCTCGGAGATAGCTACCACCATTCGAGAAAGTGTTTTACTTCTGTAGTTTTACAGTTTCAGCCTATTTCTTTATTCAATAGAAGATATTGTTCACTAGATATCTGTGTTATTCTTCATATCTCTGTGTTTATTGTATTCAGTCTATTAATTAGTTGTTTCGCTCCTAAATCTGGATCACAAATGGTAGGATCATAATATCATGTTGTTAAAAAAATAAGTAATTGTCTATTTCAACAATTCCTAAAGCATAGCCTCTACAAGCTAAACTAACATTAAAAAAAAAAAAAAAAAAAAAAAAAAAAAAAAAAAAAAAAAACAATATATCATGTCAAACATAAAAATAAACAATGTCATGGTGTTGTGCTAGTCTTCATCATCTACAAGGGAGATGGGGCATTGGGAATTGATCCTCACCTCAACTATTGGGGCATCCTCTATGGTTGATATATCTTCCTCGGGTTTTTTAATCCCTTCTTAGACCCCTAGATTGCATATATAAGGTGGTAGTATTTGTTATCAAGCTATTGTAGTTTTTCTAGAACTGTGAATGGGATTTTTTTCTGTGCAATAGAGTACACAATACATACGGCATGCTATCATCTCCTTAGCGTGCAAGTATAAATCCAATGTGAGAGAGTATCGGATGGTCCCGTTCCTGGAGATATTAGTGTCTAACACTATGTTCTCCAATTCCTTTTGTATGTTCTTGCTACTACTGGAAGCTCTCTTAGCACATACCTTATCCTCCAACTTTCTTAAACTTTGCATGGTAGTGTCCTTGTCCCTTATTTCAAATATTTTCGCAATGTGGAATGTGTTAACCCCCAAAATGAAACCATTCTTTCGGATGAGTTTTGTAGTGGATATCATGGCTTTTGGTAGTGTCTTCAAGTTACTTTTGAGTTTTTATAGCTGAGAAAATTTTTGGTTTTGGTTTGTCTTAGAAAATAATTGACCCATAAAGTCTTCTTTTTCAAAATTGTCATTTTTTTACTTTCCACAGCTAACGTGTGTCCAAAAATTCATTATGCGCTCTGGAAAGTGCCCACTTTCAACAGCTAAGGAGCTCTTCTCATCAGTCGATGCGATGTTGAAAGTGACAAATCTTAAAAGGTCTGACAATCAGTTCGCGGGTGGCGCGCTGTGGAAAGTACATGCTTTCTACAGCTAAGGAGCGGTTTCAATTGATATGGCACGTTGTTGAAAATACATGCTTTCCACAGCTAAGGAGTGTTTTTTAACTAATGGTGTGTTGTTGAAAGTGCATACTTTCA
The DNA here is from genome assembly GCA_009831015.1 of Picea engelmannii. NCBI lineage: Eukaryota > Viridiplantae > Streptophyta > Pinopsida > Pinales > Pinaceae > Picea > Picea engelmannii. The sequence continues at coordinate 173,647 of ML792916.1, read as the reverse complement.
TCAACTAACAGGGATTTTTTCACAGAGTCACGCGCTGGTGAAAGTGGCAAGCGAACAGTTGACAGAGGCGTTTTCCACGGGCCGTTGCTGCACAAAGCGGGAATGACGTGCGTTATATCCACGCATGACAGTAATGATGATATGATCACCCCACGTCACAGTAAATCCAAGGCATGCGCTGATAAGAGTGGGCAATGATAGAAACGTGATCGTGCATGTCAGGATATGATTGTAATTTGAATCCAGCCTAGAACTCACGCACAACACTCATGGCATCCGAGATGGTAGGTTCGTGTTCGGTGATGCAGGTACAGAGGAGGTACCGCCGGCATGACAACATCAAATCAAACTATGGTTTTCATATCACAAATCGCTCCCAAAATATGGTGGAAGTGTTCATTTGTTTCAAAACAGAGCCGAAGCCCGAACTACTTTCAACAGCGCAGAACCTCGGCTCGACTGGCAGTTACAGGGGTTATAATTGTCAAGTTTTACAAACGACAGAATGGTGAGAAAACGCAGTGGCGCTTTACTCAAGAAAGAACTAGATAACTTATCCTTTCTACAATCACATCCCGAGGTCCAGAGGCATTTTTCAAATGCAGGGTGTATGCAATTCGTAGAAAGGTTACAAATTGGGTGCCACCAGGCCACAACTGAAGCCTTTGCCAAGACTTTCGATGGAAATAAAGCTCGCGTCGGCTCTGTGGAAATCAAAGTGGATGAGGCTGTCATTGCCGTAGCTACAGGATTGCCAAGAACTGGTCAGACCTGGTTTAAAACCACTGCTCCTAAAAATTTGGATTTCAGGGTCTATTTGAAAGAGGGGTACAAGCACAAAGCATGGAGAAAAGGTATGCTCGTTTCATATCTAGATGAAGAATGGAAAGAATTATTCAAAGGCATCCAATTGTACATTACATCAGAGGGAAGATATGATAAATTGATGATGTATCACTTTAAACTCTTGGATCACTTCACAGGCAAGACCCCCATCAATTTGCCTTATTTCTTATATCACAGTTTGACTAAGGTATGCAAGAGGATTAGAGCTCAACCCTTGAGCGTGAAAACTACTCTATGTCACCTAGGCCTCATAAAATTGATTATTCTGGAAGAATTGAAACAACAGGGGAGGAGCTGGGAGCACTTTCTGTTCTCGGAAGGTTTTGAAACCAAGAATCTGACTGCAAATGAACAGACGGCTGGTGCAAAGAAACAATCATCTCCTCAGAGCAGCTCAAGAAGAAGAAGGGCCTTACCAGGACCTTCAGAGGATAGAATATCTGGACTGAAGCCTCATTGGTCAAAGAGAAAGTTAAATTTTGAGCAGACCACAGAGCAGACTACACAACAGAATACAAGGTATCCAACAGAGCAGAGTGCAGGCAAGAACATACTTAACTTGCCCTACTCAGATTCAGAATCTGAGCAACAAAATCAATGCCCTGCCATTAAGAGTTCTGAGCAATCAACTGAGTGTGCACAGAACTATGAAACTTTCAATCAGACAGAGCAAGGAGAATCATCAAAAAACCCTAGATCAAATAAGTCTCAAAAGATCAAACATCTCAAGGAGGTAATTTCCCAGCAAGAAGTCTTGGAGCGGGTGATTAAGGATAGGTATAAAAAGTTATCTGATAACTTTGCCAAGACAAATGTTGCGTTTGAAAGATTGGCCAAGGAGAGTGTTAAAGAGAAAAAGAGGAAGAAAAAGCTCGACAAAGACCACAACAGCTTGTGGTGGCTTGCCAAACGCCTCAAAAGGCAGATCAGGAGGTTGAAACAAAAATTGAGGCAAAAATCTCATCCAGACCTAAAGGTTCTTGCTCAAGTTGTCGTCAATATGCACGGTGAGAAATCAGATGCCCACTGATTTTGGTTTGAAATCAATTTCGAAGGTGAAACTCTTTTTTGTGCGCTATCGGGACTTTCAACAGCGGCAGGCTATTATTTCATTACCCGTTAGTTGTGGAAAGCGACAGCTTTCAATAGCTAACCCGTGAAAAAATCAAATGGTTGCGCTGTTGAAAGCTGGGAAAGCAATTTTTGAGGCCGAAAACACAACAGTTTATTTCAAACAGGTTCTGAAGATATGCCAGTGTATCAGTGGACTACTAAATTGCATGCAAGAAGTTCAACATCAGGGATTCGAGGGATTTTTGGTTACATATTCAAAACCATTTCCTAAAAACTCGACCATAAACATTGGAAAATTGAACAGTCACACACAGGTGTCCTGCTATTTCACCACATTGCAGATGCTAAGAGCTGAAGGAGGCAGATGGTGATTTTGAAGACTGAAGACAGATCGACTGCTTAGTTTAGTTGTTGAAGACTTTAATTTCAAAGTTGTTTAGATAGAATAGAACTGTTTTTATTAAATATAGATCCATGTTTTTAGGATTTGTACAACTGTTTGTAAGGGCTATAAATGCCTGTTTTTGATATCAAACAAGGGTTCGATTCTGGATACAGTAATACTCATTTTTTGTACTCAGACATTTACATTGTTAATACAGATCACAGGTTCCTTTCCATTTTGGTATCAGTTTCCCATATTTCTTCTTCACTGTTATATTGTTGTCAAACCTTTAATAGATGTTATCATATTGTTTGGTTCATGACATTATAATCAATTCCTTTAGTTGTTTATTAGACACTGCTTTGCATTGGTTTATGAACAATGTTTTCTTCATCCACTAAAAGTTATTTTACTGATTAACCAATCTTGGAGAGCATTGTCTATTTGTTTATCATTTTTATGTCTGAAAGTCATAAGCTGAATTGAGTTATCCCATTGATCCATATTTACAAAATACAAAAACATTCATTTCTTAAGTTACCAAGCACCTTTGGTCTGCAACCACAAAGGGTTTCTTGGAGAGATAACAGAATGCTTCATATTTTTGGCATGATCTAGAGTGGTTTTGAATAGAGGTATTATCCTCTCAGCCTTTATGCTTAAGAGATCTCCCTCTACCCCTAACTTTGGGAAAAGCTTTCTCAACATCCTCCCTTTCTTCTTCACATTTTTGGATTCAAAGATTAGGAACATTGTAGTCCACAACCTCTTCTTTCTACCTCTAATCCTTTAATTTTTGGGGTCTACTTCTTCTAGTAGTCTAGATGGCTTTCTTTGTTGTAATCAAGTCATATTCGATTATCCAGGGTGTCTTGCCTTTCTTTATATTGCTTCCTATTTTTGCAACAAACTCCCCTAAATCGGTAGAATGTATGTCTTTCATCTCTCGTCTTTATTCAATTCCACATATAAACATTGTGAAGAGCTAGTGTGAATAACCTTTCATGTACATCATTGTTGGGATCTTTCGTGTACATCATGGTTGGAATCTTCTCCACGACCCTCAATTATAATCACCTACTCCCCTCTCAGTGAAACATACCACGACAAATGGAGTTAGTCGCAACTCCTCACAACATCCTTTAATTCCTTTATGTCCTTTCTGTTGGTCTCCAGTTTTGATCATGTTTTTTGCCTATATTATATCACAAAGACCTCCATTTCCATACCCAGTACCACCCCTTCTGGCTCTGTTTTGACACAGTTAATATCTCTTTACCACTCAATGGGGTTACTCAAGGTATCT
>ML792916.1:132837-165255 GCA_009831015.1 Picea engelmannii | reverse complement strand
GAATACACTGATATGAAGGGAATACACCCTGACACCTGCATTCACCACATCTACATCCAACCAGGGATAACCCCAGTAAGACAGCCACAAAGACGCATGAATCCAATCCTAAAAGACTTTGTAAAAGAAGAATTACAGAAACTACTAAATGTTGGATTCATTTATCCAATTTCTGATAGTAAATGGGTTTCACCTCTTGTTGTGGTACCCAAGAAATTAACAGGAAAATGGAGGATGTGTGTAGACTTTAGGGAGCTAAACAAGGCAACCCTGAAAGACTATTTTCCTTTACCTTTCATAGACCAGGTTTTGGATACCTTGGCTGGAAAAAGATATTTTTCTTTCCTGGATGGATATAGTGGGTACAACCAAATTCAGATTTCTCCTGAAGACCAGGACAAGACAACATTCACATGTCCGTGGGGCACTTATGCCTATAAAGTGTTGCCTTTTGGATTATGTAACGCTCCTGCAACATTTCAGAGAGCTGTCCTTGGTGTCTTTGCTGATCTGATTCATGACTGTGTGGAGGTCTACATGGACGATTTTACTGTCTATGGTAACACCTTTGAAGAAGCCCTAAGTAACCTGGAGAAAGTCCTGATTCGCTGCCAATAATCAAATCTGTCCCTCAGTCACGAGAAGTGCAAAATGTTGTTAACTGAAGGGATTGTGTTGGGACACCATCTGTCTGCTGAAGGAATTAAAGTGGACCCAGCCAAAATCGAGGTTATAGTTAATCTTCCCTCTCCAAAAACCCAGAAAGATGTGAGAAGCTTTTTGGGGCATGCTGGTTATTATCGTCGATTTATCAAAAACTTCACCAAAATAGCCAGCCCCATGTTTAAACTATTGACAAAAGATACAAAATTATGTTGGGATGATCATTGTCAGAGAGCCTTTGAGGATTTAAAAGCAAAACTGTCTATGGCACCTATTCTCAGAGGACCAAACTGGTCCCTTCCTTTCCACATTTCAACTGGTGCCTCAGACACTGCTTTAGGAGGAGTGCTTGGGCAAAAGGAGAACCAACAGAATTATGCAATCTATTTTACCAGCAAAAACCTTACCCCCCCTGAACTGAACTACACAGTAACAGAGAAAGAATTCTTAGCAGTAGTTCATTCCATCAACAAATGTCATCACTACATTACTGGATATGAGATTTTTGTCCACACTGACCACTCTGCAATTAGATTCTTGATGAACAAACCAGTCACTACTGGTAGAATCACCCGATGGCTTTTGCTGCTTCAAGAATTCAACATCACCATAGTTGATCGGCCAGGGAAAGAGAATGTAGTTGTAGATTTTCTTTCTCGTATTCCCCAAGATAGTACTCATATCCCAGTGGATGATGACTTTCCTGATGAACATTTGTTTGCAGTAGCTGCCAAGACCCCTTGGTTTGCAGATACAGCAAATTATTTAGCTACAGGAAGGTTACCAACTCACTTATCACCGCCACAGAAGAAAAGAATTATCCAACAAAGTGCTTACTATTCTTGGGTGGGAAGTGATCTCTTCTATACCATTCCTGATATGATTATTAGGAGATGTGTCCGGGAAGATGAAATTCCCGATATCTTTCAGGCCTGTCATGATGGACCCTATGGAGGACATTTCTCTAACAAGAGAACAACATATAAAGTTTTGCAATCAAGATACTATTGGCCGACACTGTTCAAAGATGCAACGAAATATGTAAGAAGTTGTGACAGTTGTCAAAGGGTGGGAAGGCCCACTACAGCAGACGAGATGCCCTTACGACCACAAGTTGTAATTGAACCATTCGACAAATGGGCATTAGATTTTGTAGGGCCAATTGCTCCAATGTCAAGAAAGAAGAAGTACATCTTGGTGTGCATAGATTTTGTGACCAAGTGGGTAGAGGCAAAATCCCTATATCAAGCAACTGAGAAATCAATGATTGAGTTTATGTATGAAGAGATCTTTACCCGCTTCGGTGTTCCACGAGGAATTGTTATTATCGACCAAGGTGCCCAATTTACTTCCAAACTGATGAAAGAACTCACAGACAAATATGGGATCAAACACTGTAAGTCCTCTCCATACCATCCACAAGCCAATGGGCAAGTGGAATCTACAAACAAAGTTCTGGAAGCGATTCTGACCAAGACCATACACTTACATCATAAAGATTGGGCAGATAGACTTCCAGAAGCTTTATGGGCATACAGGACTACATGGAGAAATACCATTGGTCATACTCCTTACGAATTGGTATTCGGTAAGCAAATTCTCCTTCCCATAGAGTTTCAGATCCATACATTCCGCCTAGCAGCAGAGTTGGGGCTGGATTTGAGTGAAGCACAGAAATGGAGGGTCATGCAACTTAATGAATTAGGAGAGATGAGGCAGGATGCTCTTCAAAGGACCATCCTTGTGCAAAGTCAACGCAGCAAGTGGCATGCCAAATACATCAAGAAAAAGCATTTCCAACCAGGGGATTGGGCATTACTTTTCGATTCCAAATACAAAACTTTCAAAGGGAAACTTACAACAAGATGGTTGGTACCTTATGAAATAGAAATTGTTTTTGACAACGGCTCTGTCAGGATTAAAACCATAGATGATTCTCAGAACTCCTTTGTGGTGAATGGACATCGGTTGAGAGTGTATAACAAACCCTTGTCAAAAGATGATTTCTTGCAGGAAGTTGTCAAGCAAACAGAACTAAGGATAGTGGGAGAAGAGTCTTCTCCTCCTGCTGATATTTGATCATTCATACTGTTTTGAAATTCTGTAAATAATAGATTTTTAGCAGAAAATAAAATAAATATAAAATAAATAAATAAATCAAATAACATATAACAAAAAAAACATTTATTTTCTTTTCTTGGGATGTATTGATCTTTTATTTTCAGTTTTACAGGTTTCTCAGAGCATGTACAGAACTGAATTTTATCACCCTCTCGCAACAGGTAAGAAGGTAAGACTGCTTTATTTCATGGAATTTCCTTGTCAATATAACTGACTTGTTCTGAAACAAATAAATTTGAGTTGTTTGCTCCCTTTGACTGCTCATTAAAGTATGAAAGGGGCATTTATTAGGAAGGATTATTCTTTACTAGACCTGGTGAATTATTATGGGAAAGAAACCCCCCTAGAGTCTTCTTTTAGCATTTCCTCAGACTCTCCAAACATGAGGAAGCAATGAGCATGTACTAACTTGGGCTCATAAAATCCACAAGTAAGTGATTATTGTTCCAAAAATAAAAAAATAAAAAAAATTGTTTGCAAGATCTCCATTTGCACTCGTGTTGGATGATGTGGAATACGTTAAGGTCCACCTTCCAAATAATCTCACTCCATCGACATCAACACCTTATCTGGAGCAGAGATTAGAGATTATTTAGCACCCTGGACTCTACATGCCTCAATGGCAGATGTCCTTGCTGACAACCCTGAGAATACACCAATGTCTCTTGGTTGATAGATCCTACAGGTGACTCGACACCGACACCTCTATTCGTACCTGTTAGGATGCGTTGTAGGTACCTTGAGGCCCATTGACATCACTGGTGGGTCATATCGCATCGGGTAACGGCATTCACTAATGGCCGGTAATCCGATGATTTATGTTTGTGTTCGACTCCAGAACATTCATTCACACAAACCAGAATTGTACCAGGGGAAGAGCTTTGAAGCTGTTGAAGACATGATTTCAGTTCATCTTTTTTCAGGACAGAATAAAAGCCAGGTCCAAGGATCTTTATCAAATAATTTGCTACCATAAACAGGAAGTTTTCTCAGCAGGATATTGGGTAAAATTTCTCTGCAGTTTCCTAAGTGTTCCATCAGTACCAGTTAGTACTAGCTCGGAGTTCATCAGTTACAGGTTCATCAGAAAGACCAGAGCAGCTACAATTTTTGCGCCCTTCAAATCAATACTTGACTTCAAAAGAAATTTTACAGCAAGACTTGCATAACAATGGGGATAAGTAATTTAACTCATGTATGTTTAGTTCGTATTGATTTACTGTATTAATTTGCATACTAATAGTTTGAACTAAGGGTGCCTTGATTACTCCATAACGTTTCATCATTTCCACGACCTGTACATAATAAACTAACCTACCATGACATTTCATGTCATAAAAATGCACCACATTCCCGGAGCTGAGTTTGACATGACTCATATATGATCATACCCTGCACTTACGTACGACTATCATCATTTTTCCACACGCCATCGATCCCCATGACAATTCAAATAATCTCATATGATTTCTCTCCCGACTACATTCCCCATCACATTCTTTCCCTTCGTCGCCCTCGTTCAAATTTCGTTGCTCACCCACATACCTCCCCTGTGATATCAAGTGCAACCATGGTGGAAAATCGCCACGAATCGGAGACATACGCAGACCTAGAGGTCCTCCCAGAGTACGAGGCGACCAGAGGTATTTTTAAGAAAGCGGGTTGGGAGCCGTTTCTGAAGAAATTCGACGGATATAACGACGCCATTACGCTCCAGTTTGCTCTACATTTTGAGGGTGGGCTCGCTGAAGTGGGCGAGCTCGAGTTCGAGGTCACGGAGAAGTTCATTTCAGAGGCAATTCAATTGCCCACCACTGGCCAGAGATGGACAAAGGGTCAGCCTGTGGACAAACATCTCTGCACCCAGCTTTTGAAACCGCAGTACCGGGAGACACAGTGGTCCGAGGGAACCTCGCGGTCATGGCTCGAACCACAGTGGGCTCAATTGTTAGCCATCCTCCAATGTTACCTCACGTGTGAAGGGCGGTACACCATCGTCTTTCCCTGCCATGCCCGACTCCTGTTGCACTTCAAAGGTAATCCTCTGAACATACCTTTCTTTCTGTTGAAAAGTTTGAAAAAGATGGTCGAACAGGTACGAAAGGCCAAAGATTTTCGTGGCAGTTTATTTCATTTCGGTCTTATTAAGATTTTGATAAAGTCTGCACTGTCCAAAAAGCAAGAAACTTGGGACATGTTCACTATCAAAACCCTAGCCTCTGCCAAGTCTAAAGATCAGAGTGTTAAGCCTACTCTCGCGCAAAAGAGATTGAACTCTAGGAAAAAGAGGATTAAAACCCCGACCAAAGTCTGTGCTAACCCTAAGAACCTACCCGATAGCATAGTTGAAGCCAGTACTGGGGACCCGGATTTAGAACATTCAATTGGTGCTCATGGGTCTGACGAAGTAGAGACCAATAATGAAACTGCGAAGAATACCACTCCTATAGAGGCACAGGTTGACATTCCGAGTTCTCCCTTAGCTACTGAGAACATAATTGATGTGGAGGAACTGGCAGAATTGACGGATAAACCCAGGAGGAATCCAAAAAGAAAATGTAAGAGCACGTTGTCCGGTATGGATAACTTTGTACCCAGCTACCCACCACAGGAGAGGTTAGAGAGTGTGGTTGGTCAGGAGGAGGCTCCAGAGCCCTCCGAAATGACGTGGACTCTGTCCCAATTCATTCGAAAAAACCGTAAAGTGGATCGGCAGGCTACTGTGCCCAAAGGAATTGAGCAGAGCGAGCCAATTCAAGTACCACCAGGTACCCCTGCTCGGATACAAAGAGAGTTCACTCCTAAACCCGATCCAGTTGACACTTGTGCACTCAGCCCAGCTCATCCAGATCCAATTGAAACCTATGAACGAAGTCCCAATGAATTCACTCCTGAATTCAGTTCAGACCATAATGCCGATAGAGTTCACACCCCTGCTCAAAGTCCAGACGAGTTTACTCATGCGTCTAGCCCTCAAGCACAGCCAGGACAAGATCAGACATTTGAAACCCACTGTGAGATTTCCTCCAGTCGATCCTTGAAACCGATGGTGGCAAAACTAGAAAGCAAGAATAACAGATTGAAAGATAAGTTACATGAGTACACTGTATTGGATAGACATATTAAAACTGAGAATGAACTCATGAAACTCAGGGTAACTCACCTCTTGTCCAAAATTGAAAGGTTAAAGCAGAGGAATAAGGGTATTTTCAAAAGGAACAGGCAACTTCAGAAGACTGCCAAAAAGCATATTATAATCAACCGAGTCCTCAAGAAAGAAATCAGAAATCTGAAGAAACAAGAGAGACTACAAATGCTGGTTGCAGCCGCTACGACCCTATGATTGCTACCAGTATTTGACTTTTTGTGCCTGAGGACAGGCAAAGACTTCAGTGTGGGGGCATGTTGGTCTCCAGTTTTGATCATGTTTTTTGCCTATATTATATCACAAAGACCTCCATTTCCATACCCAGTACCACCCCTTCTGGCTCTGTTTTGACACAGTTAATATCTCTTTACCACTCAATGGGGTTACTCAAGGTATCTTTATGTTTCAAGTTATTTTTATGCATTTTGATGCTTTAAATTAATAATTGGAACTAATGTGGCTTGAGTTAGGTACTATTTCTATTTACAGGATTTGCCAGTACCAGGTACCAGCTCGTACCCCGTGGAGATACCAATGAAGCCGCTCAAGATCTGTGCGTTATGGTCAGGATGGGAGACAGAGAGATTCACATGACAGATGGAGTCATCACTCATATGATGATGGAAGGCACAATGATAGAACTGAGTCATTATATTTCATGATTCACACTTCGTGACACTACGTGTCACGAAGATGTGAAGATCGTTTAAAACTTGATTTCAAGCTATTTTCGGATCAGGGATCCATTTGGACTTATGTATTTTTGCTTTAGACTGTTATGGAGGAGGATCTATATATAAACAGAAGATCACTCCTAAGAACGGGTTGGATTATGCTATGTTCTGAAATACATTTCCGAATATAATCTATCTTGCGTTATGTTATTCCACTGTCATACGATTTGAGCTATTTCTCTGTGGATGGAACGTGAAGTTTACACAATGTTAGCATAGAATGATAGAGTTAGTTCCGGTTGCTCCTTACAGCGTTTGTACCTTTTGGTTGGGCCTTCCAAACAGGTGCAAGTCGCTGCTTTACTCTGTCGTAGATTTAGTTTATTTTCAGTGTTTTTGAAATTTGCATGCATGATAGTTTAAAGTTTCAGAATTAGCTTGTTCAGAATCGTGCTTAGTTATTCTTCAACAGAATCGTTCCCAGCCTATTGATATCTCTTACGTTGATGAGTATTGAACGCATGTTTGATTCCTGTAGGGTTTAGAGCATGAACTCGGTTTGATTGGTTTCTAGCTTTCAATTCGAACATAACTTAGAGATTGAATGAACTTTACTTTGTTAGATAAATTGGTTACCCTGCTTAGTTAGAGTAGTTAGATTACAGTTAAATTAGAGGAAGCTTCCGGTACCAGTAGGGTAAGTAGAGTGTTTCTTTGTTTTCCTGTAGACAGATTCAGATTCATTTTTTATGTTCAGTTTAAATGCATTTTAGGAGATACTCTTTCTGGCATGGCTTAAATAGAAATGGTGATGGTAGATGATTAAAAGTAGTGGTAGAATAGTCTTGCAAAATCACACTTTTGAGTAGAAATAGAAGCACCAGCATTCAAACATAGGACTAGTTTCTGTTGATGAATTAAATAGGAGATGATAAGATTCAGGATAGTCATTAGGATTCAGTATCTCAGAGTGAGTTTGTGTTTTCTCCTAAAGATAGTTTTTAAGTAGGGACTAGAATCTCACCCGCACATACAGTGTATCAGCTCGAAGTTTACTTACCCTGGTTTGACAATTCAGTGTTTCAGGTCATTAAAAATCTTTAATATTGCAGCCTGACACTTTCCACACATTGTTTCCATATGGTGTTATTAGATAAATCGGTGAATGAGGACATAAACTAATCTCCCTAGATCCACCTGGATCTAGAACAAAACAAGACAGGACATGACGCTTTCCCTAAGTTACAATCATTGAATTTACTACCAAAGAAGGAATGAATGACATACCTTTGAATATCACTTCCTTATATCTTTGTTGTCCTACGCTCTGGTGCTCTTGTGAGATCAGATCTGCAATGACACAAACCAACCAAAGTGAAAGCAACAATAGTATATTCAATGAAAACTTAAACATGTGATCAAGGAGTCATGTAATAAAATGAGAATGATTTTATGGAAAAGAAACATGCCACCATATTATATTAAGTAAAAGTGGAAGATACAACCAAACTTCCTCGATGTTGCAAGTTCCCTTTTAGTGGTCCTTTGCTCCAACACACACATACACTTGCTCCGAAAATTTTCATGAAGATGGTCCACAACAGCTTGATGGACAAATGGAGAGACCTCAAGCATCAATTGAAACAGGATTCCTCACATAGTATTCAGCCTATTCTTTCATCAATTCCTTGCTAAATCTTGCATAACCTTTTCCATGAGAAACCCATCATTATATAGGAGAAGGAGAAGTGGTTAAAGGGATGAGGATGATCCCACCAATTCAAAGAAGCCAGTGGGATCCCAACCATACGGACGCCACCTCACATTCTAGAAGATCCCACTTCTAGAATCTTCGTGAACTTCTTTCTTCTTTTAGCTTCCAAACGTCGTCGCACCCTGCCTATATAGCAGCCTGCGGAAACACTGTGTACTACATGCAGCCCGCGACGTCCTTCTAAAAATCAGTTTTGTAGAGGAAGAAATCAATTATTTTTCTCATGCAAAAGATCCTTTTGAGAGCATGAACACATGATTGTAGAATCATCATCAGGGTGACCAAAATAATGTGTAACAAAATGCCCCCCAAAGTATGAGGCTGGAACTCGTGACAACCGAAATATTTTGTAAAATGCGTGTGTGTGTCAGGAACAAGGAACGCACCAATCAGGAACCTGCAAACAATCAAGTATCTGCACAATATAATACCATTTCTGAGGTAGGCATTCCCATGCTCAGACTACAAGTGATTTAAATCATAAATGTCAGTCATGACCACCAATCATACACCGTGGATCCATGTCATCAGAATGATACATAGCCGCCAGGAATACACTATGGATCTATGTACTAGGAAACTCAAATTCAGACATACCCACGAGACATACAAAGTGGATCTATGTGTCAATACAAATCATGGATACTCCATCGCAACCTGGACCAAAAATGATGAGATCCAGGGTCTTCAATCCTGTCGTCCATAAGTACAAATCTAACCATGCGATTACAGGTGCTGAAGTCGAACATAGTAGAAACCACTTGATTACTGGTGATTGATGAAAATCATTAACAAGTGCGAGGGAAATCACCATTGATGTCAATGACTCCCAAGGTACCTTAGCACAATCCATCGAATGTGAATAAATGAGCTGAAGTCGAACACTCGATGAAATCTCTCGATCAGGGACCAATGATGTGAATCCACTGTCGAAAGCAAAGAAACCTGTCATTGAGGCATGCAGGCTCTAAGGTACTAAATGATTTCTAAGTCTTGTTCCTAGATGTTGAGTTGAAGTCGACAGGAAAAGACTCGTCACAAGAGGGCCTTGATGTATCCCCCATCAATGACACGAAATAAGTAATAGATTTAGGGTAGATCAAAGTATGAAAATGATTTGAAACTGACATAGGGAAGGCCGACATGGTAGGAATTGACAACTGCAGATGGTCGACTCAATAGATAGCTTGTTTGGACTTCTCTTGAACATATGAACGACACGACAATGGTCTTGGCAGCATTAACTCAAAGACAACCCAAGATATGACCTTGCAGAAAGTCAGACGAGAGACAAATGGATTTCCTAACCTGGATTCAAATGATGAAGGGGGGTGTCATGTTCAAGAGCTACTATTACTGCCACTAACACAAATACAGAGACACATTTCTTTCCCAAAATTTCCCCCACCATTTCTGGCGAGTACCTCTTTATTTTTACGCAAGGTTGAGTAGGATAACATATGCTTGTTGATGTAAGCTCATCCTTCGAACGATTCCCTCGGAGTATGTTTAATGAACCCTAAGAAGGAGTGTATCGATCCCGTATGGGTCTTTCGATGTTTGTTTAACGAGTCTAAAGATAGAAAACTCAGAAGTTTTTCATGTTTATAGAGTCTGAAAAACGCTTAAAGAGAACTCTCTCAGTTTATTTTTCATAAAATAGTTTGATGAGACCGAAAAAGTGATAAACTATCGCTCATCAAACGTTTTCTTCAAATACTTTTATGAGCGTGAAAAGAACAAGGTCACTCGACAATCTTTTCGTTTTTATGGAGCGTGAATAGAGCTTAAAGGATACTCCATGGATTTCTCTTTTCGTGTTACCATGACGAATACGAAAAGACGACAAAAGTATACTCGGTTGCATTTTCATTGATTTTCGAGCACAAGAACGAACAAAGACTGAGCTCGAGGTTTTTCCTGAAAAACCTAAAAAGTACTTGTATAAGTGATGAACAGAAAAACAAATCACGAAAAATATCCATACTTCATTGTTTAGGATCCTAGTTCTTCCATCTGCGAGGAAACAAAATACTCACGAGACCATTAGACCTTTAGGTTTTGGAGAAAATGTATAAAATAATATGAAATATTAATAGAAAAAGTAAAAAATGAAATAAATATAGGAAAAGTCTCTTTTTTACTATTTCATTTGCATTTTGTCCAAAACTTGCCTAGAAACCCTATTTTTACCTCAGACTTCGGTTGTCGATTGCAGGAGGCACGGGTGACCATTCAATGAACGGCTTCTGTCAAAATGGTAATCTCTTCGTCCTCTTGCTTTTCAATGGATTGAATTTCATTTTTATCGGTTTAAAATGGCGTTTTGGGTTAAGTTTTAGGCCGATAGGTGCACGCTAGGGCCGTCGCAGGTGACCTGTATCGGGACCTGCGGAAACCATAGGTTTCTGTAGGTGGCTCGTGGTTCACTTGTGGAAACCCCACACTGTGTGTAATACTCCACCTGCAGCGGCCGAAAATAAAAAATTATGTACTTGTGTTTATCCAATAAAAACTTTCCAAAGTTGCAAATGAGGATGTTAACTTCCCTTTATTGTCCCAATGCAAGTTTTTGATCATCAAAATGATGGAGTGGAGAGAGAGGGAACACGAAGATGATGACTACAATGCCCTTAATGACCCGGGCACTGTAGATGCCCTCTAACAGTGTGGGTTACTGAAGTTCTTTAAAATCCAGGGCATGAGGGCCCAACTAAGGTTATTGGAGTACCTAGTCCACATGTGGGATGTGGACCAGCAGGTGTTTCATGTGGGTGCCCATGTTCTTTCCTTATATATCGAGGATATCTATTTTTTGATGGGGTTATCTTGTCGTGGAGACTGTGTGACCTTAACAGGAGGCAGAGGTGGTGGCCTACCAATGAGCGAGTACATCCGTCGATACTGTGATCTCGAGTCCAAGAGATGCAAAGGCAAGTTACCATCAGAGGTGTCCGAGATTTACCTCTCTGGACCATTCTTTTTACCATTGCACGCATGGCAGGGAGTGCATCTTCGCACATGGCCCTCCAAAGTTATTTTCAGTATGTCGTGGAATGCACAGAACCTCGAGTGTTTAACTGGTGCGACAGTGTCCTTCGCAGCATGAAAACACAGCTGACAAAGTGTAAAAACGAGGACGTGAAACAATTCGGGTGTGGATCTATTTTAGTGTCCTTCTTCCTAGAGAGCATCCCCCATTTATGTTTACAGGTAGAGTGGGGCATGCCACCCCCACGAGATATAAGGATGAAGAGGTGGTGCGACCTCATGGCTCGACACGTAGCGGGCCCCATCATCAAATACAACGATGCATTCTTTGACTGGTTGAGGCCTCAGATACTGATGATAGACGATTACGCATATGTTGGTTTGGATTTCAGAGGCGACCTGGACTTGGTTCTACCTGAGGGCTTTCAGTGGGGAGACTTAGGTAAGAAAAACATTTTGCTTTTATGATGTTTTGTGATTTTGATATATAAGATGTTTTTTATGCTTTCAATCCAATGACTAATCAAAAATTTTGTCAATGCAGATGTAGGGCCACACCGACCTCCAGGTACATCCCCTATTTAGAGACGAGGGGAAGCAATCATGGTAGCAGGATGGGATGCTGACAACTATGAGACGATTGAGCAAAACCTAGAGGGTTTGACAACAAATATCGCGGACATCTCAATCAATGAGATTATGAGATGTTATGAGCACCATATTGTGGGCGTATCTGGTTCACTTAGTCGACTACTTCGTAGGGTAGCACGGGCAGTAGTGTGTTACCGTGAGCAGCATCCTTGATGCCATTTTGTAGAAGCCATGGGCTTCATATTTTGATATTTTGGTCTTCGGACGAAAAAACACTCTTTTTGTAAAACACTTTTATCATTATATATACATGAGGCTTTTACCGGCTTACTTTGCTTTATATACAAGTTGTGGTTAGATTTATAAATGTTTCGAATGTTTGTCTAACACGTAATTAGCTAACGCATCAGTTAATGTATTTAGACATCTAGGAATGTGTTGATATTCAATATAATCAAAAGAACGTTCCAAGAGGCGAATTCGTAAATATACCCTAACAAAGTAGGACTTCAGATAGCATAAACATTACTTAACTGTAGTACCACTAACTACGAATCAAGTCGTACAACAAGGTGATAGATTCCAAGTGAAATAGCGTCAGTCAACAATTCGACGACTACACTATATTCTCTGATATTGCTAGTTGCACAACTGAGACAAACATCGTGTAGACTAATAAGTTCATTCGTAGGTGCGTAGATTTCCCAAGCAACAGAAGCTAGGTTCTGAGTACTACGACTAGTGCCATTGACAAAGCCAATGTAAGGTAGCGAAGACACCGACATTCGAAAACCAAGCACAACACAAGGTAAACAGTTGGGGGTGGAAACCAAATAATGAAAACGTACACAAAAGTAGCACACAAGAGTATGATACAGTAATAATACAAGCACTCATGCAAAGATAACCTAAGCATAATACTTCTTCAAGTAAAGCCCATTTCTGGGTGCACTCAAAGGAATGCCATCATAATCCACTAACTCATAGGCTTCCTTCTCCAACACTCATTTGACGATATAAGGGCCTCGCCACATAGCCTCAAATTTTTCATCCCCTAGTAAATCACAATCTTGTTCGTAGAGGAGAACTAGATCACCCTCAGAGAAAACATGTGGCTTGACATGCTTGTCGTATTGGGCTTTGACGCGTTTTTTCTAGGTTTCAATAACCAGGGTGGCATCATGACAGGTTTCATCTAATTGCATCAGAAATAATAAACATTCTTCCTCGACAAAGGTGTTCGGGAGAAGTTCAACGACTAGCTTCAAAGATGGTATCTCACATTCAATCGGCAGGACAACTTCGATACCATACACTAATTGAAAAGGCGTAAATCTCGTGGCAAACTTCAGGGATGTCCGATAGGCCCATAATGTTGAAAACAACATCATGTGCCAACTTGTCTTGTGGATTCCTATTAGCCATCGAAGCATAGTGATAAGAACCTTGTTTATCGCTTCAACTTGGCCATTGGCCTGTGGATAGTAGGGGGGTGAGTTTTCATGTCGAAGACCCAACTTTTCGGTAATCTCGGACATCATGAAATTTCGAAAATGGCTACCGTGATCAGTAACGATAGCTTGTGGGATTCCAAATCAAGTGATGATATGATTGAATATGGATAGGGCTACAGTTTTTTCGGTATTATTGAATGTAGTCATTGCCTCGACCCATTTCGTGAAATAATCCACGACTACGATGATGTATCCATGCCCCCCGACCGAGTGAGGGTTATATGTCATGAAACCAATGCCCCATTTTGCGAAAGGACCAACGGAAACTACAGGGTGTAAAGGAGATGGGTGAGATCTTATCTTGTTATTGTACATTTGACAAGCATGGCAATTCCGGACGACAGTTATAGAGTCTTTAAAAAAAGAAGGCCAGAAATACCTTGCTCGTAAGATCTTTTGGGCAGTGGCATACCCAGACATATGACCACCACATGCTCCAGAGTGGCAGTCATTCAAAGCTTTCTCAGCCTTATTGAAGGTGAGACAATGTCAGAAAATAGAGTCAACACCACATCGATAAAGAGTGTCATTGAGAATTATGTATTGACGAGCTTGATACCATATGCGATGACGGTTTGTACTAGAGAGGTCAGGCCGAAAAGTTTGAGTCTGGAGATAAATGATAGTATCTCCATACCAAGTGTCATTAGAACTGATCAGAAAAAGGGATTCATCAAGCAAGGAGTCCTCTACCACATTTTTTGTTTCAATGGAGGGAAGGTCAAATATCAGTTCGACAAATACCAAAGATTTCTTAGACTTAGCGCATTCAAATTGTAAGTCGAACTCCTGGAGAATCACTATCCATTTGGAGTACTTTCCCCCTAGCAATTGGCATGTAAGGATATGCTGCATAGGGTTGCAATTAGAAATGATAGTGGTCTTGCATAATAGGATATAGTGATGAAAACGTTGGACAACTTGAACAGCTGCCAAGGCCAGTTTTTCCACATGTAGGTATTTGGCTTCGGTAGTCGTGAGACTCTGAATCAAATAATAAATTACATGTTCATCATGCGAATCACCTTCTTAAACTAAAACCATGGCAATGGTAGACTCCGAAGTGGCGATGTAGAGGAAATAGTCTTGATTGTAATCTTGTGGGAAAAGCGGTGGTGTACGTGTGAGGGCCAGTTTCAAAGCTTCAAAGGCTTTGTTGGCAGTCTCGTCCCATATGAACGTGGAACCTTTCTTCAACAGTCGAGTAAATCCTAGCGTTAACTCAGCATAATTAGGAATGAAATGATGCAAAAAGTTTACCTTCCCTTACAAACTTTGGAGATGGCATAATGTGGAAGGAGGAGGTAGAATAAGGATAGCCTCAACCTTCAAAGGGTCCACCCTAATTCCATGAAGTGACACAATAAAACCTAGAATTCGATCGGATTCCACACAAAAACCACATTTGTGTGGGTTTAAACGCATACGATAGTAACGACAATGAAGGAAAATGGCTCGGAGATGAGCCGAGTGATCTTGGCGGCGCATGGAATGGGTCGGTAGATCATCGAGATATGGTTGTACGATGTGCTTGATATCATGAAAAGCATACGACATGGCACTCTGAAAAGTCACACCAACGTTCTTCAAACCAAAAGGTAGTTTCTGGTAGGCAAAGGTACCCCAAGGACAAATGAAAGCATTTTTGTGTTGATCCGCGGGTAAAATGTTAATATGATTATAGCCGGAGAAACCGTCCATTAAAGAGAAGATTTCGCTCCCAGCGCAATCGTCGATGATCTGGTCGACGAAGGGGGTTGGAAAGTTGTCCTTAGGACAAGCTTTATTAATATCCCTATAATCGACGCATACACGAATCGTGCCTTGTTTTTTATTAACCCAAACTAGATTGGATACCCAATCGGTTAAAGCCACATAATAGATAATCCTAGCCTTGAGAAGTTTTTCAACTTTGTGTTTGATAGCGGTGGATTTATGGGGGTGGACTGGGCGAAGTCTCTGTCGAACGGGTTTAGTGTTCGGGTAGGTCTTAATTTCATGCACAAATATATCGGGGTCAATACCCGGCATCTCTTCGTAGCTCCAAATGAAAATGTCATAGAACTCTTGAAAAATAGCTTGATAAGTGACGACTTCATCGTCGAAACAAGCGGCTCCGATGTGAACATTTTCGACAACTCCAGGTTTAATGGATATGTCAATAGGAACGGTGGGTGAAATGTTACTCAGGTTCCCTTCATAAAGCACATCGCGTGTTGACTCGGGAACCGAGGAAATGACAACAACGATCGACGAAGTCGAAATCCATTGGTAACTCTCGATGGTGTGTCGTTCAAGGAAGAGAATGGAACGATGATGTCCATCGTCCCAAGGGGTGTCTTCCATGGACATAAATGACATGATCATCTCATCTGTAGGAAAGACGATGTGAAACGTATCGGGAGATGAATCACCAAGAGAGGGAGTAGAAGGGGTTGCCGATTGAATGGCTTGATAATCGGATTCAACCAAAGTTAATGGCATTTGTTCACCATAGCGAAGATAATCACCGGGGTCGGATACTATCCATGGGTCATAAGACGCAGGGGTTTCACGAATAGAGGTGGAAATCATGTTGATCGAGGCAACAAAAGGACGTGGAATGTTGGGTGGTGGGATTGGGAATGTACCCATCAAAGTTGAATCTTTTAGAAGACCCACACCGACATTCTCGTACCCGGGAGGTGTTTTCAAGATAAACGGTACATTGCTAGTACGAGAATCGGAGTTAAAAAAGGCCAATTGGTCAACAGTAACCACCTTTCCTTGGTGCGGGAAACGTAACATGTGGAAAAGTGTTGACACAACTGCATGCATTGAATCAATCCAACTACGACCAAGTAAGAGGTTATAATCAAGGGGCGCATCGAAGACCTCGACCTCGACATTGACCAATTTGCCTTCCAATGTAATAGGCAACAAGGGAAGAACACCGTAGGGTTTAAAGCCAGAGCCATTAAAGGCCTTAAGCGTGTTGTGTGATTCAGTGAGGGGAGGAGAGCCAATGAATTTCCAATAGATAACAGACATGACGCACGTCGAGGCACCCTCACCAATAACGGTTCTACATATATTCTTGTTCTCTACAACAACTTGTATCTGAAACACTAGCTGACCAGGTAGCCTTGGAGTGTGATCTTCCAGGTCAAAGATTATCAAATTCGTATCTGTGGGATCAATTCCACCAATGGCCTTTAACGGTGCCTTTCGTTGAGCGAGACAACTTTGAAGGACTTTGAAAGCTGACATCGCGGAGGGTGCTTGCGCAAGATCCTCTACAATACTGTAGTTTTGAGTAGCACGTGCATGAGGATTAAAGGCAGACTTTCGAACAACGCCCTTTGGAGGAGGGCGAAGGACTGTATCGAGACCCGGTCATTCGAGATGAAGAGGACCACTGAGAGGTGAAGTTGAGGAAGGTGGTTGAACCAACGAAGGTGGTATATCGTCAACTTTCTCCTTTGAGGGAGAGTAATCTTTGGCTCGAGTGGCAATAACAATGTCATTATTATTTGAATCACCAGTACACATAAGGACATACGAAGTGGTGGAAGGACAGGGTTGGTCATGAATGACCGATTGGGCCTGTTGTTGAGAAGTGAAAGGTTGTGACAAAACAATGGGTGTGGGAGGCTTCGTGGTCCCTTGAAGGAACTTAGTGACCTCGACATGTCTTGGACAATCTTTCGTGTAGTGATCATCACCACAGATAAGGCAAGGATATCGAGGTTTACGCTTATCCTTGCCATCGACAGGTTGTGTTTTGGATTTTTCGGATTGCGGATTATTATTTTTATCCTCTTTATTCATACCCTTTCCTTTTTTAGATTTATTTTTACCGGCAGGGGTAGATTGAACGGAGTTAAGCTCAAAAGTTTTTGTCGGTTGAAAGGGTGGGAGTCGAAGCACTTTGGACATTAGAAGCAATAGATTTGGTATTGGTGTGAGAGGCTTGGGTAGATTGAGGTTGAGCATGGAAGGTGCCAATCACACCATCAACAACATGAGAAGTTGTTGGGGTTGTTGAGGTAGCGGTGGTAGAAGGACGAGGAGCATCAGGGAGCAAGTCGTAAAGAGTGCTCGTTTGCGAATAAATGAGATCTAGGTACTGAGCACGACTAATCGCCTGCTCTTCAATGACAACTCCACCCATGGCAATGTCATGATAGATTTTATTCACGAATGATTTAGTGAACCATTCAGCCAATAACTGATCGAGAAGGTCTAGTTTGATCAAATGTCGTCTTCTTCTCCACTCATGAATGTGATCGAAAATATGAGTGGCCGAATTTTGCTTAAAGGAACTCAAAATCTCGGTTTTGGTCTCATAGCAGATTGGTAGTTCGTAGTGCGTGAGAAAAGCCATGGATAGGGTATTAAAGTTGGTGAAGAAGCCTCGTGGTAGTTCTATATACCACTTTGCAGCCAAACTCGTGAGAGTTCGTTGGAAGAGTCGTAATCGAATGGAGTCGTCCATCAAAGAGTTGGATGAACACCAAAGGTGAAAATTCATAACATGGTTGTTGGGGTCTTCTCCTGATTTATCGTCGAATTTGGGAATGTCATATGGTAATTTGGCAATGGGGAGAAGGTAGGGTAGGGTCATTCAAGATTCTAGACAAGTCAGGTAGATCCAAAGTGGCTAAAAATGTAAATTATCTATTCACTTGAGGGTATTGGTGACTTTGGGGAGGAAGTCCCATCGATATACCAGTAGTACCGTAAGCAGTCTACGTATAAGGCGGAGGTCCTAACAGATTCGGACGTGGATGTGGAGGCATGTAGCCCATAGGGTTGTACTAATTAGGGATGTTCCCTTGAAAAGGGATATTAGAATGAACGTTCGAACCCCAAATAGAATTGGAAGAACCTAGATATGACTGGCCCGAACTAGGGGGTATGAAATAGCTAACTTGAGGTTGTTTCCCCCTAGATGATTGTGGATTTCCTTGGATGAGAAGGTTCCAATATTGGGCTAGCGATCCTGGTATGTTATGTCCATATGGTGGGTTATAACCTCCAAGCGGGGGTTGTCCTCCGAGTGAGGATTGTGTCCCAATTTGAGTTTGACCCCCAAATTGAGTTTGCCCCCCCAGGGTTGGATTTCCCTCCAATGGGAATTTGATAACCAGAAGTGAAAGACTTAGTGGTGCCTCCAATTGGAATGGAGCCACTTGGGCCAGATCCTCCAATAAAAGGCGGATAAGACCCTCCGGAGAGGACCTGGGAAGGTGTCGAAACGAAACTGGAAGCAACATTGTACCCAAGAGGAGTGAAAACTCCAGAAGCTTCGGATGGAACCTGGGTAGGAATGGGGATAGAAGTATTCAAAGCATTGTACCCAGGAGGAACTGATGGGATAGGTCTAGAAGAAAGTGGTGTACCAATGGGAGCTTGGCTAACCACTGTATTTCCGGTGGGAATAGTCATAGCGTGTGGACCATCGTAGAATGGGCCATCTAGAGAGAAATAGTCGAGCTAGGAACAAATGACTGTGTCTGAAACAACGAGGATATAACTAGTTGTACTAGAAAATTGATCTAGAGGTATCGTGTAGGTAACAAATGTTTCGGGCAGTTCAGAGATGACAGGTATATCAGCACCTGCCCTTGAGCCATAAAGGTCTCGCACCGTGCAAGGTGGGCTCCTAAATATGTCAGTAGTCCAAAAGGGATTCTCATTTTCAGGGTCGGTAAGGGGTCCGGTCGGTATTCCAGAAGTATCAACAACAAGTTCTCCAGATGAATTCAGTTGGAGAATACATCTCTCATATCCGGAGGTATTCGGAAAGCATCTAAAGAATCGGAAACAATTCGGAAATTTTCTAAAGAGTCGGTTCTTTCCGCTTGTAAAGTTATGTTGTTCTAGACCTCGCTCGGTTGAGGAGAGCCCTCCAATGGATTAGTAGGCAATGGGTTGAGAACCTTCCAGATCTTCCAGGGGTAGTCCTTGCATCCTACGTGAATGACGTGGAGGGTCAATGTTGGTTGAACCAAATATTTTATCAAAAAAATCTATGGCCAACTATGGAAACAAACAACACTCGCTAATAAAATCTAAGAATCAAACCAAGCAAGCAAAACCTTCTTATTTTGAAGTCACTAGTTGGTGATGAAATCCAACGTCGGGAAGTCAAGACAAGAAGGGGCTAGGATAGAGCGGGTGGAAAAGTTATGTTGACGACCTGCTTAACGAACTTACACCCTGGTGCAAGCTCCCACACATAATCGTGGGTATACCCTCCAAGGAGCCCGAGTGAGTTTGGCCAACGTCGATTCCAGGTACCGTGAAGACTTGCCCCTCCACAGTCACCTTGTGTAAGACCCTAAGAAGATAGGCTAGTAAGGTCACCAAGAACAACAATGATGCCTAGGGAAACAATGGACAGTCCGATCCACGTGCAAAGGCAGGGTATCTAGCCCGAAATCAACTCGAGATGCTTCCACTCATCATTGTGGGTATACCTTTCAAGCAACGCCCATAATACATGCAATCTCTACACCAAGACCAACAAAGCAGGGTGACTAACTCTGCCAGTCTCAATGCGACCTCAGGTTTGACCCTTGTGTGAGAAGGGCTTCCCAGGACAAAATGTTGCCAATGGATTTGAACACTCCCTATCACAAGATGTTATTGTGTGTTTTGTGTTTTGGAGAGTGTGCCTCACAACCTATTCCAAAGCACTAGCCTAGATAATGTTGGTGTAAAAGACCCTAGAAAATAAAAGTTACTAAGTAAATTTTATAATTACGCGATGTTTTAGAGGTTTTTGTTTATGCAAGAGGAAGACAGAAATGAAACCAATGTTGTATGAGACCTTGACCCAATAATATGCAAACATAGATGAATGATGCAATATTTCGTTCAATGAAATCTATCTACAGTATGGTGAAGGTCTTTTTCTGGAATGATGTAAGTTACGAAATGTAATTTCTTTTTCTTGGATGAACTCAATTTCAAACAACCATAAATAATGAAATTTCTCAATTTTTCTCTTCTAAAAAAATTTTTGAATGCAATTTTTTTTCTTATGAATGATTACTCGACGAGAATAAATGGATTTAATTCTTCCTTTCTAAAACTAAATCAGGGGTATAACAAAGAAAGGATAAGTAATCAAAGAAAATTGATACACTCAACAAACACCCAAATCAAACTTTCATTGAAGATAAAAGTAAAAATGACAAGAAAGTGTTTCACCAAATGCAAATGAAAAATGACTTTCCAGTCAATAAGCAATCCAAAAAATGTAATCAATCCAAAACTTTAAATCCAATCAAAAGACTTTTTAATCAATCAAGCACTAAGATGCAAAGTCAGGGATTATATCCTTATTGATAAAAATCAAGAAGTAAAACTGGAAAAGATTAAGAAGAGTTTTCAATCTCCGAAAACCAATCAACAACAAGGTTCAAACTCAACACTCAGTCACATACCGACCTCAAAAGTTCCCCCCAGGTGATCAAGGCAAAACTTGGCATCAAAAGACAATCAAGACCCAATCCAAAAAAATTTACAGACACCGTCACAGGCCAACAGTAGGTTACAGTGCGAAAATCACCAGTTTCCGCAGACTAGCAATGGGTAGGGTGCGGAAAGTTCTCACTGACCTAAATAGTCAGGGTGCGACAATTTAAAGTTTCCGCAGGTGACATATAGAGTATAGTGCAGAAACGTCTGTAAACACAAGAAAATTGGAAGGAGGGTAAAGAAATTTAGGAAGATTTAAGGGCCAGAGAGTCTGGATTGATCCCTTTCAGACACAAAGATGAAACAAAATGAAAAAGATAGGCTAAAAGCAAGAAGCCAACAAAAAACCACAAATAAGTCGTATCCCCAGTGGAGTCACCAATTTTGTTATTGGATAAATCGATGAATGCAGACATAAACTAATCTCCCTAGATCCACCTGGATCTAGAACAAAACATGACGGGACATGACACTTTCCCTAAGTTACAATCATTGAATTTACTACCAAATAAGGAATGAATGACATACCTTTGAATATCGCTTCCTTATATCTTTGTTGTCCCTGCTTTGCTCCGGTGCTCTTGTGAGATCAGATCTACAATGACACAAACCAACCAAAGTGAAAACAACAATAGTGTATTCAATGAAAACTTAAACATGTGATCAAGGAGTCATGTAATAAAATGAGAATGATTTTATGGGAAAGAAACATGCCACCGTATTATATTAAGTAAAAGTGGAAGATACAACCAAACTGCCTTGATGTTGAAAGCTCGCTTTTAGTGGTCCTTTGCTCCAACACACAGATACACTTGCTCCGAAATTTTTCATGAAGATGATCCACAAAAGCTTGATGGACAAATGGAGACCTCAAGCATCAATTGAAACAGGATTCCTCACACAGTCTTCAGCCTATTCCTTCATCAATTCCTTGCTAAATCTTGCTTAACCTTTTCCATGAGAAACCCATCATTATATAGGATAAGTAGAAGTGGTTAAAGCGATGAGGATGATCCCACCAAATCAGAGAAGCCAATGGGATCCCAACCATACGGACGCCACCTCACATTCTAGAAGATCCCCCTTCTAGAATCTTCGTGAACTTCTTTCTTCTTTTAACTTCCAAATGCCGCTGCACCCTGCCTATATAGCAGCCTGTGGAAACCCCGCGAGCCAGGTATAGAGCAGCTTGGGGAAATCAAGGATTTTCGCACTGTGTACTACATGCAGCCTGCGACGTCCTTCTAAAAATCAGTTTTGTAGAGGAAGAAATCAGTTATTTTTCTCATGCAAAAGATCCTTTTGAGAGCCTGAACACATGCTTGTAGAATCATCATTAGGGTGACCAAAATAATGTGTAACATATGGGCTTTGAGAATTTTTAGACGAGTATGTATTAGTCACAATACATGTGTAATGTTAGGAAAAACAATTTTAGTTATTTATGGATATTTATAAGGTTTGCATTCAACACTGCTTTAGTGTTCTTTTAATCTAGTATGGTCGTAGATGCAAGATTGAATACTTAAGAATTTCATGGATTCTTTTGATCATCTATTGTTTGAGAAATCTCTAACATTTGTTTGCTTTTGTTATGTTTGTTTGTGTGTTTTTAACCATAATGAAATTTACAAATGAGATATGAGTATCTCATGATTTTCAAAAGGTCTTATGAGATTCATAGCATCATGACATTGTTACTATAAGCATGAAGATTTTTAAAAATATGCACCTCAACAAACACTAGCATATATCCATATTAACCCTAAATTTCATGTTGTTTATTTTTAACATTCTACAAAATTGGAAGTGCAATATTTTATTTAACATTTTTTTTTATGAAATGTATACTTGATTTAATCTTGTCAATTGAAGTATAACTTTTTTTGCAACTTATCATCGTGGAAGGTTGGATGATTATATACCATTCAAGTTGAAATTAAGACCATCCCTTCAAATTTGATCAGTGTTTGCACCCCTAGTACACCGTACAAGGAGCTTAATAATGCATTGTTGATCATCGCATGTGACATTTGATACTCAAACAATTTTAAACTTGTAGGAGTCGAGGCCTTTTACTTATGATGGTCAAAGAAGAAAAAGATGAATAATTGCTAACCCATAAGTTTGAGATGATGACATTGTAATGCTCTTTGTTCATTGAATGATGATTCTTTAGTTATTTGAATAAATTTTAGTCATGATGATGCATGGAATGTAATCATCATTGGTTTTTAATAAAATGGTGCCCCACATGAAACCGAAGGCATAAAACCCAACTCAATCACCATGACTATTGTTCTTTCTGCATATTTAATTTATTCGACAATTTTTCTATCTATGTTTTGATCCCACTTGCATTGAAAAGCCATATAATAATGCTAAGCAATAGGTGCAATGCTCTTCCAAAAAAAACTACACTAGGATGTGAATAAATAATGAAAAATTTAACATAAAGCCTAATATGAAACTTGAGAAGATGACAAGAGATAATGAACTCCAAGCCACTACAAGTTGTCTTCCCTAGTTTTGATTGTCAATTTATTAACAAAACTTGCATGTTTTTAGATTCTTCAAGTTGATTTCTCCATCGTTTCAAGATAAGCTCCTATGGAAATCTGTGATGCGTGCTTTTCTAATCTCCAACAATTAAAGACATTATTTGTAAATCTCATTCATCAAGTTGATTGGGACTAATGCTTTTTTGGTTTTTAATATAGGGGTCAATAGATACTGTAGATTTGCGGAAGTCTGCTACCACGTCAGATCAACAAGCATTGGGCATTAGAAAACTTGAGAAACAAGTACTATCAAAATTGGTTCATTTATGTTTTAATATTTCATCAATACTTTGATGGTTTATATGAATATGTATTAAATTATGCAATGCACAACAATGCAGGGGTGTCGATGCATAATTACTTTGTCTCAAAAGGTTGTCCATGTTGCTAAGGTTGAGCTTGAGAGTGAAGATCCAAATGCAGTGTTGCACAACATCCCAATTGGAGAGAGGTTTTATAAATAACAGTCCTCAAAAGCATTGTCCTCACTATGCCATTTCCTAATTTGAGCGAGGAGGAACAAATGGCTAAGGATGTAGAGGGAAGGTTCACCAAATGTTGTAGTGGATGATATCATATGGGTGTGAGCCAACATGCATATATATGTGTTGGCCCTTGACCAAGTTTTGTCGTGTTTAACCACTTTTGGGACTTCGACAGGCTGGTCGAAGATGGAGCGCCGAGGCAGAGCTGAGACCGTGGTATCTCACTTGTTTTGCGGGCTTGTGGACCCAACAAAGGGGTTTACTAGGGTTTATGTAATGGGTTAAGGGATGTCGGCCGATGGGTTTACCCATGATTATGCCCTTTTGTAAATCTATAAATAAGTAGTAGCTAAGCAATATAGATTGTCGTTGGCTTATTACATGATTAGTTGGCTTTGTGCAAGAGTATGTTAAGACTTGCGGAGCTAATTGCAAGTGTTTTGTAAGTTGCTTTGTGCACAGACATTGTATGTAAGGCTCTGTGCTACTAAAGAGTTGGCTCTGTGCCTTGACCTAATTTTGGGAAGGAAGATTTGGCGTGCTACGTGCAGATCTCCTGTCCTCTGCGGAGTTTGGCTATGTGGATTTGTGCACAGGAGCATATGAATATAAGAAGCTTGAAGACTAATAAAGAAGAAGAAGAAGTTAGTGGACGTAGCCCCACATTGGGGTGAACCACGTATATCATGTGTCTTAATGTGCTTTGTGCGATGTGATTTATGTTGTTATCGGCTTAGTATTGTTGTTATAATGTATGATGAATGCATCTGATGTTGTTGCTTAGTGCTCACTGATATTAAAGATAAATGAATGATCTGAGCTAATCCTATGTGCTAAGTGATTGAAGGTGCTTGATCTTTATTATTATTGCGCTGATCTGTAATAAGGGTTTAAATCTGCGATGTGAATGAGACTCATGAACTAATGCATATTGTTATCTAAGTGCTCTGCTAAGTGTTGTAATCATAGATCTATGTCTCAGCTTGGTTGTAGACACCTGAGTCCTGCAACCCCCCCCCCGCCTCTACCTTGGGTAAGACTTCATCTGCTTCGCAGGTGTTGTCGAAAGGGCCGGTAGTTAGGGTTTTGTTGGTGTGTTGTTGAAGCATTGAACCCTGGGTCTGCCCCTGTGCCAACAAATGGTTTTGTTGTCGGGACCTAAAACTCTGATCGCTAGGAACTGAAGAAAAGACAAATCTCTGTGCGTAGATTTGTTGCTGTAGTGCGCAGTATTCTAATCGACTTGCGAAGCTCTGTGCTGAGAAAGGAACCCGATCTGAAGAAAAGAGGTAAGATCTTAAACCTTTGTGCTCTGGTAAAGTTAAGATAAGTGGAAATTTTTGCTTCGAAAGTATGAATCTAGGTATGCTTGATAGATTTTGTCCTAGTCTGAAAACTAGGGCACAGTTAGAAGAAAGAGTTGATCTAAATAAATTTGATAGAAATAGAGAAAGATATATTATTCCTATGCATAGAAAGAATTTTTGGACTAATAAGTGGATGTAGGAACCTAGAAAGAATTTTGCAGATTGCAGGTCCAACACTGTGATTCTAGTGTTCAGTATAAGAGAGGTTGGAACTCGTTTAAAAGAAAGTGACGATTGACACTGCATTATAATTGCAGAAGATCGGGGCATCTTGCTACGGAATGCCTTGGTATAGGTCTTATTTTTCTTTGTTGTAAAGCTATTGGTCATGAGGTTGAGGATTGCCCAAGAATGATTGCTAAAGTT
The DNA here is from genome assembly GCA_009831015.1 of Picea engelmannii. Lineage (NCBI taxonomy): Eukaryota > Viridiplantae > Streptophyta > Pinopsida > Pinales > Pinaceae > Picea > Picea engelmannii. The sequence goes on along the minus strand of ML792916.1, from coordinate 139,530 downwards.
GAAAAGATGAACATGAGACAAGAAAACTATAAAGAAGGTCAAAAGACTAAGGATATGTTAGAAAATCATAAAGAGAAAGAGTAAGAGACTATGTTAATATAGTTAAAAGAAGTAATGGATGATCATAGAGACATCAGTTTACCAAAGCTCCTGAAAGAAAAACAACACATAGTTTCAAGAATAGAAGACTTCGACATAGACTGTGTATTAGATGAAGAAACACATGTGAATATTATGCCAGAAAGCACTTGGGAAATTTTGGGAAAGCCTGTTATGATACCTTCATTGGGAAGGATAGGCTTGTTTAAAGGAAAGATGATAACCCTATGTGGAAGAGTTACTAATATACCTATGATTGCCCATGAAACATTGACTGAAGAAGAATTTGAAGTCATTAAATTTGTTGAGAACAACGCCCCTTTTCCACTTTTTTTAGGAAAGACTTGGATTGAGAAGGATCAGATTAGAAGGAAAGCAGAGGAGGAAGCTACATAACAGAAAAAGAAAGAACTAAGGGACCTCATATCTAGGAAAATAGAATGACTAATAGAAGAACAAGAGGATCAGTGGAAGCAACAGAGGGCCAGAGAATTCGTTGTCGAAGTTGGAAGAACGCAGGAAGGCTTGAAGAACCTGTCCATGCAAGAAAGAAGAATACCCACCTTGGAGATAATAAGAGAAGAGGTATTACCTTTGAACCCTTTGAAAGACCATCAATAGTGCGAAGCTACTACGCTAAGAGAAGATAAGAACAAGAATGGAAAGAGGAATCCAGAGACTCAGATCATAGGAAAGAAGGCCAAGAAACTCAATAAGAAGAAAGCCAAGCTAGAAAAACTACAGGAGGCTACAACGAACAGAAGGAAGACTTCGCGTGAGGCAGATCTACAGAACTTGAACCTCACTGGAATAACAGAACCACGCAGAATGGGACTTCGCCACGATGAATCTATACGACTGTTGGAGGCACCCCGGCCATTAGAATGATGCCCCGAAGCGACTAGAAAACGCAGTTAATGAGCAAATGGACCATTGAGACCGCACCATAACGGACTGATTCGTATTAATTGAGGCATTCCTGCCCGTTGGAGGAATCTGTTACGACGTTGCTTATTTAACCCGTCGGACGCTGCGCCGGGAACACTTTTGGCCACCCGTGATTATCCAAGCTAACAAAGAATCGATTGCATATCGCACTGTGATTTTTAGACCTCGTCATCTGGTTGATTACCTCACTTGTTCGTTCGCCTACGCAATCTATTTGGTTACAAGTGTGAATTTTGGGCGAACCTAGCGCGTTCGAGAAGTCTGTGGAAGAGATTCTCGTGGAGCTCATGGCTGAAAAAGTTATGTCCATAGGAATATAGACGTCGTCGACTCGGGGCCCACAAGCATCCCCCTCAACTAGACGTCATTCTAGCTGACCCGCTACTGAGAAGCGAAGCAAGCACCGTGACGATCTCGTTAATGTGAAGCAGATCCCGTCGGTCTTGCCAGACTACATACCGCCTTTGGTTGGCGCGGTGAACCATGACAATATCCCACGCGACTTCAAGTACATGTTGATCATTGTGTACATCCCAAAGGGGATATGCATAGTTGGACCCCAATTAGGACATATCCCAGCTCTAAAGAACAACGACTTTAACCTTGGAGACAAGAAGAACTACGCGATGCTCACGCTGCATAGGTATTTGATGAAGACGACTGGGAAGAAGCCGCACATAGTCTCCCAGCCGTGGATTAAGGAGCTCATGCAGTCGACAATACTGAATGTAATGAAGATCCCTCACTTTGGCCGACATCAGGAGGTTAACGCTTGTGTTAAACTCCTCCTATCATGCTACCACATAGGATATTTGTGGCTTGACATGCACGTCACTGTGGATCTGACGCTAATCCATCTTACTACAGGACTGTGCATGCAGGGACCAGACCCTCAACAGTTCTATCCAGGGAAGACTTCCGATCGCTCCTTGACACAACACATAAAGGAAGATTATGTCGATGTAGAAAAGGGAAAGCGAGGTTACAAAGTAGCCTCCATCTAGGATGGCGTAGTGCGCCTAGCTTGTCAGCTTATAGCTAGTAATTTTGTCAGAAAGAACCGTCCAACACATGTCACAAGATTCGTAGTGAACCTCACAGGGAAGTGCGTAGAAGGAATGCAAATGAACTGGGCGATTTACCTCGTCAACGAGCTTGAAAAAGACTGTTGCGAAGCGCAGGATTAGGGGTATGAATTCCATTTCAGCTGGTTACTGGTGCTGATCGCATTTGTCGCTTGGCAGATGCTGGAAGGAGTGACATTTCCCGAAGTTGAGCCATTTGAGTCGTTGGCCGCAAGGTTTTCCACCTTGTGGTATACAAATGACATGTCGAAGCAGTGGCAGTCGAACACTGTCTTCCATGCCTACTACCAGCAGCTAAAGCGTGCTATTGAGGCTTTTCCACAAATGACACCGAACACACTCCACCAGTACAGACCGCTAGCGAAGTTCCGTGCAGATCGACACTTTATTTATATCACTGCGCGTAGGGACGAGAGTAAGGAGGAGATACAGTCCTATTACAAACTGACTGATGAGGATATGGAGGAGATCATCGAAGAATGGCCAGCATAGTTCCTTGTACCAGTTGACGCCGCAAAACTCTCTGACCTTGACATCATAGGAAGTCCATTAGTCACCCGGGTCGAGCATGATGGATAGGCTAGCGTGAAGAAAAATAAGAAAAAGGAGGAAGTGCAAAACATAGAAACTGATGAGGATGACAGCGCATCGGAGGAAAGTGGGCCTAAATCGCCTATACGAGGAGGAGGAGATGAAGTGAATCAAGAAGAAGAAGGAGGGGAAGAAGGAGACAAACGAGAAAAAGGCGAAGTTACACCGCTGAAGGACCCTCCTACCGAGGCCGAAACATCAAAGAAGAGGTAGGTTTCTCCACATAAACCCTCATCAAGAAAGAAGATGTGCGCTAGTAAGCCCAAGATGAAGGCCAAGCTCACAGTGGACGATGTCGATCTAATCATCGCAGCTGTGGAAGATGCTTCAAAGGATATCTTGCAACGATATGGAGCAAAGTATGAGACGTTGTATGAAAGAATCGAGAAGGATTTGCAGGAGATATAACAAGCCATCCATTCAAGCCGCGCAGTACCTATTGCGCCCTCTTCATCGAAGATTGCAGAATCGGGGGATGAGCCCACCCAATTACGAAGGCTAGGAGATGCAACAGAGGCTCGACTTCGTCGAGTCCATGAAGAGAAGGAGAAGGCTACAAAAGCCTTGAAGCAAGAAAAGGAGGAGGTCTTAGAGCAACTTCGCGTTGCGCAGAAGGAGAAAGATGAAATTTGGGCGATGTTCGAGGAGGACAAAGTAATGATGCAGAAAGAAAAAGACCAGTTGCTCGCAGAGCGAACTGTGGTCAAAGAGGCAATAACTAAAGCACTTCACTCTGTGTCAGGCTTGGCACAGGAGGAACCAGAGTCAGCCGAGATTCAAGTCGGGAAGCTCGTTGAGGCCATTCAACATCTTCAAGCAAGGATAACGGAGCTAGAGATCCAAGTAGTGCCAAGCACTCTGCAGGATGTGCACGACCAAAGGGAGGAAGCAACTAAGAGCGCAGTTGGAAGGATCAAGGTCCTCGCCTTGGAATGTAAACAGTTGAGTGATCAAAGTGCGCAGACCTATGTGCCTCGTAGAAGATCCATAGCTGAGGAAACTGGAAGCACAACTACAGGAGGCACAACAACAGGCATCCACCGTGCAGGCATAGATGAAGTCACTCACTACAGTTGAGAAAATGAATAGATCACAGGAGCAACGCGCAGTCCAACAACATATTACTGTCATCCAGAGCAAAGTCATGAAGGTTACACAGAGACTACAGCTAGTGCAGGATGAAGCTTGAACGATTTTTGAAGAGATTGAAGGACAAGGCTCGTAGCTAGACCAAGTGGTTGCGACAGTGGAACAATGCCTGGAAGGGCATGTTACAGAGCAAGTGATTCAGGAGTTCGTTGAGCAGGAATCTCTGGCAAAGTAACAAGTCAAGGCAGCTCGAGCTAAGATCGAGGCCTTTGAAGCAGCGTTGCCTATATCTAAGTGACTCGGGACGAGTCATGGGTGAATGTTGGGGGCCTATTGGCCCTTTACCAAGTTTTGTCGTGTTTTACCACTTTTGGGACTTCGACATGTTGGTCGAAGACGGAGCGCCCAGGTGGAGCTGAGACCGCGGGATCTCGCTTGTTTTGCGGGATTGTGGACCCAATAAAGGGGTTTACTGGGGTTTATGTAATGGGTTAAGGGATGTCGGCCCATGGGTTTACCCATGATTAGGCCCTTTTGTAAATCTATAAATAAGTAGTAGCTAAGCAATGTAGATTGCCATTGGCTTAGTGCATGACTAGTTGGCTTTGTGAACGAGTATGTTAAGACTTGCAGAGCTAAGTGCAAGCGTTTTGTAAGTTGCTTTGTGCATAGACGTTGTATGTAAGGCTTTGTGCTACTAAGGAGTTGGCTTTATGCCTTGACCTAATTCTGGGAAGGAGGATCTGGCATGCTGCGCATAGATCTCCCATCCTCTGCGGAGTTTGGCTATGTGGCTTTGTGCACAAGAGAAAATGAATGTAAGGAGCTTGAAGAATAATAAAGAATAAGAAGAAGTTGGTGGACGTAGCCCCACATTGGGGTGAACCACGTATAACCTGTGTCTTAATGTGCTATGTACGATGTGATTTATGTTGTTATCTGCTTAGTATTGTTGTTATAATGTATGATGAATGCATCTGATGTTGTTGCTTAGTGCTTACTGATATTAAAGATAAATGAATGATCTGAGCTAATGCTATGTGCTAAGTGATTGAAGGTGCTTGATCTTTATTATTACTGCGTCGATCTGCAATAAGGGTTTAAATCTGCGATGTGAATGAGACTCGTGAACTAATGCATATTGTTATCTAAGTGCTCTGCTAAGTGTTGTAATCATAGATCTGTGTCCTAGCTTGGTTGTAGACACCCGAGTCCTGCAACCCCCTTGCCTCTACCTCGGGTGAGACTTCATCTGCTTCGCAGGTGTTGCCGAAAGCGCCGATAGTTAGGGTTTTGTTGGTGCGTTGTTGAAGCGTTGAACCCTGGGTCTGTTAATATTATGGTAGCTGTGGGAGGTATTTACCTCTACATGTGAACCTGACGAGAATAGAAGACTCCGGGAAGCAAGAGAAACCCTAATGAATTGGCTAATAACCCTAGAAGCCTTGTCGGCTCAAGAATATAATTTATATTAGGCTATTAGCCTCCAAGAGAAGAAGTCGGCCAGAATTAATAATAATATACTGAACAGACACATACCCAGAAGGAGAAGTCGGCCCCAGTAAACTGGCAGGATTACTATAAATACAGGGCGCCAGTTTTTCATTTGTCACATCTCAGGACTGCAGTTTTCCCAGTTGGTTTGCACTGCAGTTGCAGTTGGTGCGCAGGTTTCGAGGAGGGTTGCAGGTGCAGCTGCAGCAACAACTAGTTTCAGTATTGGCTTGAATATCTCTTGGCTAGGGTTTGGGACTATCTGATCAGCTTTTGTGATGCACTATCCTTGGGGATTGATGTGCTACTCTTTGTTTGGCTATCTAGCCTAGGGTTTTCTTCCGGAGGAATTCTCAGTCAATGTTAAGGTGCTCGGAGGGAGGCTTCGGCCTGTGGTTGGGTGACGAGGGTATCGTCAATGGTAAAATGAGCACACCATCTTCTATATTCTAACAGGTTATGGGCACACACCCCTTCAGTCAGCCTAAAACGCTGGAGGGAAACATAGCCGCTATATATTGAGCTCGTTGAGGAACTATCGCTAGGGTTACTAGCAGGAGCAGCTTCCAAAAGCACTACAACTAGGGTTACTAGCAGGAGCAACTTCCAAAAGCACTACAACTAGGGTTACCAGCAGAAGCAGTTGCAGAAACCCTAAACCTCTTGTTGAGGCACCTTAAAGTGACGAGATTGACCTAATCTCTGGATAGATCAGTGCGCCCTAGCCCAACTCATCTCCTGGTACACTCAGAAAGCCAAGACGTGAAGTTTGGATTTCTGGTCAAATCTAGGGTTTGACCAAGTCAAGCAAGCCATGACGAACTCTATGAAGTCTGAGAACAATCTAGAAGGAGCCTCCAACTTTAGAGCATGGAAGACAAGGATTGACCTCATCCTTGCTAAGAATAAAGTGTTGTACATTGTGAAAGGAAAGATCGTGAAGCCATAGTTTAAAGAAGGAGAAGAGAAGGAACCACAAAACGTTGCAACTATGGAGAAGTTCAAAGACGTCGACATCAATGCCATGAGTATCATAGTGGATTCCATAAAAGACCACTTGATACCCTACATCTCCCATATTGACTCATCGAAGAAGATGTATGATGCCCTAACTAATCTCTTCTCAGTTAGAAACATTGGACAAGTTATGAGTCTGAAGAATGAGCGCCGTGACATGAAGATGAATGATGACGACAACATAACATCCTACTTTGTAAGGATCTCCCAGTTAAGAGATGAACTACAAGCTATTGAAGAGATCACTTCAGAAAAGGAATTGGTGAACATAGTACTCAATGGTCTTCCCAAGACATGGGATGCATTTTCCGCAAGCATGAATACAAGGAAGGAGTACCCGACATTTGAAGAAATTTGGACTTGTTGTGCT
>ML792916.1:117934-132787 GCA_009831015.1 Picea engelmannii | reverse complement strand
CAATGACACAAACCAACCAAAGTGAAAACAACAATAGTGTATTCAATGAAAACTTAAACATGTGATCAAGGAGTCATGTAATAAAATGAGAATGATTTTATGGGAAAGAAACATGCCACCGTATTATATTAAGTAAAAGTGGAAGATACAACCAAACTGCCTTGATGTTGAAAGCTCGCTTTTAGTGGTCCTTTGCTCCAACACACAGATACACTTGCTCCGAAATTTTTCATGAAGATGATCCACAAAAGCTTGATGGACAAATGGAGACCTCAAGCATCAATTGAAACAGGATTCCTCACACAGTCTTCAGCCTATTCCTTCATCAATTCCTTGCTAAATCTTGCTTAACCTTTTCCATGAGAAACCCATCATTATATAGGATAAGTAGAAGTGGTTAAAGCGATGAGGATGATCCCACCAAATCAGAGAAGCCAATGGGATCCCAACCATACGGACGCCACCTCACATTCTAGAAGATCCCCCTTCTAGAATCTTCGTGAACTTCTTTCTTCTTTTAACTTCCAAATGCCGCTGCACCCTGCCTATATAGCAGCCTGTGGAAACCCCGCGAGCCAGGTATAGAGCAGCTTGGGGAAATCAAGGATTTTCGCACTGTGTACTACATGCAGCCTGCGACGTCCTTCTAAAAATCAGTTTTGTAGAGGAAGAAATCAGTTATTTTTCTCATGCAAAAGATCCTTTTGAGAGCCTGAACACATGCTTGTAGAATCATCATTAGGGTGACCAAAATAATGTGTAACATATGGGCTTTGAGAATTTTTAGACGAGTATGTATTAGTCACAATACATGTGTAATGTTAGGAAAAACAATTTTAGTTATTTATGGATATTTATAAGGTTTGCATTCAACACTGCTTTAGTGTTCTTTTAATCTAGTATGGTCGTAGATGCAAGATTGAATACTTAAGAATTTCATGGATTCTTTTGATCATCTATTGTTTGAGAAATCTCTAACATTTGTTTGCTTTTGTTATGTTTGTTTGTGTGTTTTTAACCATAATGAAATTTACAAATGAGATATGAGTATCTCATGATTTTCAAAAGGTCTTATGAGATTCATAGCATCATGACATTGTTACTATAAGCATGAAGATTTTTAAAAATATGCACCTCAACAAACACTAGCATATATCCATATTAACCCTAAATTTCATGTTGTTTATTTTTAACATTCTACAAAATTGGAAGTGCAATATTTTATTTAACATTTTTTTTTATGAAATGTATACTTGATTTAATCTTGTCAATTGAAGTATAACTTTTTTTGCAACTTATCATCGTGGAAGGTTGGATGATTATATACCATTCAAGTTGAAATTAAGACCATCCCTTCAAATTTGATCAGTGTTTGCACCCCTAGTACACCGTACAAGGAGCTTAATAATGCATTGTTGATCATCGCATGTGACATTTGATACTCAAACAATTTTAAACTTGTAGGAGTCGAGGCCTTTTACTTATGATGGTCAAAGAAGAAAAAGATGAATAATTGCTAACCCATAAGTTTGAGATGATGACATTGTAATGCTCTTTGTTCATTGAATGATGATTCTTTAGTTATTTGAATAAATTTTAGTCATGATGATGCATGGAATGTAATCATCATTGGTTTTTAATAAAATGGTGCCCCACATGAAACCGAAGGCATAAAACCCAACTCAATCACCATGACTATTGTTCTTTCTGCATATTTAATTTATTCGACAATTTTTCTATCTATGTTTTGATCCCACTTGCATTGAAAAGCCATATAATAATGCTAAGCAATAAGTGCAATGCTCTTCCAAAAAAAACTACACTAGGATGTGAATAAATAACGGAAAATTTAACATAAAGCCTAATATGAAACTCGAGATGATGATAAGAGATAATGAACTCCAAGCCACTACAAGTTGTCTTCCCTAGTTTTGATTGTCATTTTATTAAAAAAACTTGCATGTTTTTAGATTCTTCAAGTTGATTTCTCCATCGTTTCAAGATAAGCTCCTATGGAAATCTGTGATGCGTGCTTTTCTAATCTCCAACAATTAAAGACATTATTTGTAAATCACATTCATCAAGTTGATTGGGACTAATGCTTTTTTGGTTTTTAATATAGGGGTCAATAGATACTATAGATTTGCAGAAGTCTGCTACCACGTCAGATCAACAAGCATTGGGCATTAGAAAACTCGAGAAACAAGTACTATCAAAATTGGTTCATTTATGTTTTAATATTTCATCAATACTTTGATGGTTTATATGAATATGTATTAAATTATGCAATGCACAACAATGTAGGGGTGTAGATGCATAATTACTTTGTCTTAAAAGGTTGTCCATGTTGCTAAGGTCAAGCTTGAGAGTGAAGATCCAAATGCAGTGTTGCACAACATCCCAATTGGAGAGGGGTTTTATAAATCATAGTCCTCAAAAGCATTGTCCTCGCTATGCCATTTCCTAATTTGAGTGAGGAGGAACAAATGGCTAAGGATGTAGAGGGAAGGTTCACCAAATGTTGTAGTGGATGATATCATATGGGTGTGAGCCAACATGTATATATATGTGTTGGCCCTTGACCAAGTTTTGTCGTGTTTAACCACTTTTGGGACTTCGACAGGCTGGTCGAAGATGGAGTGCTGAGGTAGAGCTGAGATCGTGGTATCTCGCTTGTTTTGCGGGCTTATGGACCCAACAAAGGGGTTTACTAGGGTTTATGTAATGGGTTAAGGGATGTCGACCGATGGATTTACCCATGATTAGGCCCTTTTGTAAATCTATAAATAAGTAGTAGCTAAGCAATATAGATTTGCATTGGCTTATTACATGATTAGTTGGCTTTGTGCAAGAGTATGTTAAGACTTTTGGAGCTAATTGCAAGTGTTTTGTAAGTTGCTTTGTGCACATACATTGTATGTAAGGCTTTGTGCTACTAAAGAGTTGGCTCTGTGCCTTGACCTAATTCTGGGAAGGAGGATCTGGCGTGCTACGTGTAGATCTCCTGTCCTCTGCGGAGTTTGGCTCTGTGGATTTGTGCACAGGAGCATACAAATATAAGAAGCTTGAAGACTAATAAAGAAGAAGAAGAAGTTGGTGGACGTAGCCCCACATTGGGGTGAACCACGTATATCCTGTGTCTTAATGTGCTTTGTGCGATGTGATTTATGTTGTTATCTGCTTAGTATTGTTGTTATAATGTATGATGAATGCATCTTATGTTGTTGCTTAGTGCTCACTGGTATTAAAGATAAATGAATGATCTGGGCTAATGCTATGTGCTGAGTGATTGAAGGTGCTTGATCTTTATTATTACTGCATTGATCTGTAATAAGGGTTTAAATTTGCGATGTGAATGAGACTCATGAACTAATGGATATTGTTATCTAAGTGCTCTGCTAAGTGTTGTAATCATAGATCTATGTCTCAGCTTGGTTGTAGACACTTGAGTTCTGCAACCCCCCCTGCCTCTACCTCGGGTAAGACTTCATCTGCTTCATAGGTGTTGCTGAAAGGGTCGGTAGTTAGGGTTTTGTTGGTGTGTTGTTGAAGCATTGAACCCTAGGTCTGCCCCTGTGCCAACAAATGGTTCTTTTGCGATGACCTAAAACTCTGATCGCTGGGAACTGAAGAAAAGACAAATCTCTGTGCGTAGATCTGTTGTTGTAGTGCGCAGTATTCTAATCGACTTGCGAAGCTCTGTTCTGAGAAAGAAACTCGATCTGAAGAAAAGAGGTAAGATCTTAAAGCTTTGTGCTCTGGTAAAGTTAAGATAAGTGGAAATTTTTGCTTCGAAAGTATAAATCTAGGTATGCTTGATAGATTTTGTCCTAGTCTAAAAACTAGGGCACAATTAGAAGAAAGAGTTGATCTAAATAAATTTGATAGAAATAGAGAAAGATATATTATTCCTATGCATAGAAAGAATTTTTGGACTAATAAGTGGATGTAGGTAGAAAGAATTTTGCAGATTGCAGGTCCAACATTGTGATTCTAGTGTTCAGTACAAGAGAGGTTGGAACTCGTTTAAAAGAAAGTGAGGATTGACACTGTGTTATAATTGCAGAAGATCGGGGCATCTTGCTAAGGAATGCCTTGGTATAGGTCTTATTTGTCTTTGTTGTAAATCTATTGGTCACGAGGTTGAGGATTGCCCAAGAATGATTGCTAAAGTTGAAAAGATGAACATGAGACAAGAAAACTATAAAGAAGGTCAAAAGACTAAGGATATGTTAGAAAATCATAAAGAGAAAGAGTAAGAGACTATGTTAATACAGTTAAAAGAAGTAATGGATGATCATAGAGACATCAGTTTACCAAAGCTCCTGAAAGAAAAACAACACATAGTTACAAGAATAGAAGACTTCGACATAGACTGTGTATTAGATGAAGAAACACATGTGAATATTATGCCAGAAAGCACTTGGGAAATTTTGGGAAAGCATGCTATGATACCTTCATTGGGAAGGATAGGCTTGTTTAAAGGAAAGATGATAACCCTATGTGGAAGAGTTACTAATATACCTATGATTGCCCATGAAACATTGATTGAAGAAGAATTTGAAGTCATTAAATTTGTTGAGAACAACGCCCCTTTTCCACTTTTGTTAGGAAAGACTTGGATTGAGAAGGATCGGATTAAAAGGAAAGCAGAGGAGGAAGCCACATAACAGAAAAAGAAAGAACTAAGGGACCTCATAGCTAGGAAAATAGAATGACTAATAGAAGAACAAGAGGATCATTCGAAGCAACAGAGGGCCAGAGAATTCGTTGTCGAAGTTGGAAGAAGGCAGGAAGGCTTGAAGAACCTGTCCATGCAAGAAAGAATAATACCCACCTTGGAGATAATAAGAGAAGAGGTATTACCTTTGAACCCTTTGAAATACCATCAACAGTGCGAAGCTACTACGCTAAGAGAAGATAAGAACAAGAATGGAAAGAGGAATCCAAAGACTCAGATCACAGGAAAGAAGGCCAGGAAACTCAATAAGAAGAAAGCCAAGCTAGAAAAACTACAGGAGGCTACAACGAACAGAAGGAAGACTTCGCGGGAGGCAGATCTACAGAACTTGAACCTCATCGGAATAACAGAACCACGCAGAATGGGACTTCGCCACGATGAGGCTATATGACTGTTGGAGGCACCTCGACCATTAGAATAATGCCCCAAAGCGACTAGAAAACGCAGTTATGAGCAAATGGACCATTGAGACCATGCCATAACGCACTGATTCGTATTAATTGAGGCATTCCTACACGTTGGAGGAATTTGTTATGACGTTGCTTATTTAACCCGTCGGACGCTGCGCCGGGAACACTTTTGGCCACCCATGATTATCCAAGCTAACAAAGAATCGATTGCATATCGTGCTATGATTTTTAGACCTCACCATTTGGTTGATTACCTCACTTATTCATTCGCCTACCCAATCTATTTGGTTACAAGTGTGAATTTCGGGTGAACCTAGCGCGTTCGAGAAATCTGTGGAAGAGATTCTCGTGGAGCTCATGGCTAAAAGAGTTATGTCCATAGGAATACAAACATTGTCGACTCGGGGCCCACAAGCATCCCCCTCAACTAGACGTCGTTCTAGCTGACCCGCTACTGAGAAGCGAAGCAAGCACCGTGACGATCTCGTTAACGTGAAGTAGATCCCGTCGGTCTTGCCAGACTACATACCGCCTTTGGCTGGCGCGGTGAACCACGACAATATCCCACGCGACTTCGAGTACATGTTGATCATTGCGTACATCCCAAAGGGGATATGCGTAGTTGGACCCCAATTAGGACATATCCCAGCTCTAAAGAACAATGACTTTAACCTTGGAGACGAGAAGAACTACGTGATGCTCACGCTGCATAGGTATTTGATGAAGATGACTGGGAAGAAGCCGCACATAGTCTCCCAGTCGTGGATTAAGGAGCTTGTGCAGTCGACAATACTGAATGTAATGAAGATCCCTCACTTTGGCCAACATCAGGAGGTTAACGCTTGTGTTAAACTCCTTCTGTCATGCTACCACATAGGATATTTGTGAATTGACATGCGCGTCACCGTGGATCTGACGCTAATCCATCTTACTACAGGACTGAGCATGCAGGGACCAGACCCTTAGCAATTCTATCCAGGGAAGACTTTCAATCGCCCCCTGACACAGCACATAAAGGAAGATTATGTCGATGTAGAAAAGGGAAAGCGAGGCTACAAAGTAGCCTCCATCTAGGAAGGGGTAGTGCGCCTAGCTTGTCAGCTTATAGTTAGTAAGCTCGTCAGAAAGAACCGTCCAACACATGTCACAAGATTCGTAGTGGACCTCACAGGGAAGTGCGTAGAAGGAATGCAAATGAACTGGGCGATTTACCTCGTCAACGAGCTCGAAAAAGACTATTGCGAAGTGCAGGATCAGGGGTATGGATTCCATTTCAGCTGGTTACTGGTACTGATCGCATTTGTCGCTTGGCAGATGCCGGAAGGAGTGACATTTCCCGAAGTTGAGCCATCCGAGCTGTTGGCCGCAAGGTTTTCCACCTTGTGGTATACAAATGACATGTCGAAGCAGTGGCAGTCAAACACTGCCTTCCATGCCTACTACCAATAGCTAAAGCGTGCTATTGAGGCTTTTCCACGAATGACGCCGAACACACTCCACCAGTACAGACCGCTAGCGAAGTTCCGTGTAGATCGACACTTTATTTATATCACTGCGTGTAGGGACGAGAGTAAGGAGGAGCTACAATCCTATTACAAACTGACTGACGAGGATATGGAGGAGATCACCGAAGAATGGCTGGCATAGTTCCTTGTACCGGTTGACGCCGCAGAGCTCTCTGACCTTGACATCATAGGAAGTCCATTAGTCACCCGGGTCGAGCATGATTGACAGGCTAGCGCGAAGAAAAATAAGAAAAAGGAGGAAGTGCAAAACATAGAAACTGATGAGGATGACAGCGCATCGGAGGAAAGTGGGCCTATATCGCCCGTACGAGGAGGAGGAGACGAAGTGAATCAAGAAGAAGAAGGAGGGGAAGAAGGAGACACACGAGAAAAAAAGCGAAGTTACACTGTTGAAGGACCCTCCTACCGAGGCCGAAACATCAAAGAAGAGGTAGGTTTCTCCACATAAACCCTCATCAAGAAAGAAGATGTGCGCTAGTCAGCCCAAGATGAAGGCCACGCTCATAGTGGACGATGTCGATCTAATCATCGCAGCTGTGGAAGATGCTTCAAAGGATATCTTGCAACGATATGGAGCAAAGTATGAGACGTTGTATGAAAGAATCGAGGAGTTGCAGGAGATATAACAAGCCATCCATTCAAGTCGTGCAGTACCTATTGCGCCCTCTTCGTCGAAGATTGCAGAATTGGGGGATGAGCCCACCCAATTACGAAGGCTAGGAGATGCAACAGAGGCTCGACTTCATCGAGTCCATGAAGAGAAGGAGCATGCTACAAAAGCCTTGAAGCAAGAAAAGGAGGAGGTCTTAGAGCAACTTCGCATTGCGCAAAAGGAGAAAGATGAAATTTGGGCGATGTTCGAGGAGGACAAAGTAATGATGCAGAAAGAAAAAGACTAGTTGCTCACAGAGCGAACTGCGGTCAAAGAGGCAGTAACTAAAGCACTTCACTCTGTGTTGGGCTTGGCACAAGAGGAACCAGAGTCAGCCGAGATTCAAGTGGGGAAGCTCGCTGAGGCCATTCAACAGCTTCAAGCAAGGATAACGGAGCTAGAGATCCAAGCAGTGCCGAGCACTTTGCAGGATGTGCACAACCAAAGGGAGGAAGCAACTAAGAGCGCAGTTGGAAGGATCAAGGTCCTCGCCTTGGAATGTAAACAGTCGAGTGATCAAAGTGCGCAGACCTATGTGCCTCGTAGAAGATCCATAGCTGAGGAAACTGGAAGCACAACTACAGGAGGCACAACAACAGGCATCCATCGTGCAGGCATAGATGAAGTCACTCACTACAGTTGAGAAAATGAAGAGATCACAGGAGCAACGCACAGTCCAACAATAGATTACTGTCATCCATAGCAGAGTCATGGAGGTTACACAGAGACTACAGCCAGTGCAGGACGAAGCCTGAACGATTTTTGAAGAGATTGAAGGACAAGGCTTGCAGCTAGACCAAGTGGTTGTGACAGTGGAACAATGCTTGGAAGGGCCTGTTACAGAGCAAGTGATTCAGGAGTTCGCCAAGCAGGAATCTCTGGCGAAGTAACAAGTCAAGGCAGCTCAAGCTAAGATCGAGGCCTTTGAAGCAGCATTGCCTAGATCTAAGTGACTCGGGACGAGTCACAGGTGAATGTTGGGGGCTTGTTGACCCTTTACCAAGTTTTGTCGTGTTTTACCACTTTTGGGACTTCGACATGTTGGTCGAAGATGGAGCGCCCATGTGGAACTGAGACCGCGGGATCTCGCTTGTTTTGCAGGATTGTGGACCCAACAAATGGGTTTACTGAGGTTTATGTAATGGGTTAAGGGATGTCGGCCCATGGGTTTACCCATGATTAGGCCCTTTTGTAAATCTATAAATAAGTAGTAGCTAAGCAATGTAGATTGCCATTGGCTTAGTGCATGACTAGTTGGCTTTGTGAACAAGTATGTTAAGACTTGCATAGCTAAGTGCAAGCATTTTGTAAGTTGCTTTGTGCATAGACGTTGTATGTAAGGCTTTGTGCTACTAAGGAGTTGGCTCTGTGCCTTGACCTGATTCTGGGATGGAGGATCTGGCGTGCTGTGCACAAATCTCCTGTCCTCTGCGGAGTTTGGCTATGTGGCTTTGTGCACAAGAGCAAATGAATGTAAGGAGCTTGAAGACTAATAAAGAATAAGAAGAAGTTGGTGGACGTAGCCCCACATTGGGGTGAACCACGTATATCCTGTGTCTTAATGTGCTATGCACGATGTGATTTATGTTGTTATCTGCTTAGTATTGTTGTTATAATGTATGATGAATGCATTTGATGTTGTTGCTTAGTGCTTACTGATATTAAAGATAAATGAATGATTTGAGCTAATGCTATGTGCTAAGTGATTGAAGGTGCTTGATCTTTATTATTACTGCACCGATCTGTAATAAGGGTTTAAATCTGCGATGTGAATGAGACTCATGAACTAATGCATATTGTTATCTAAGTGCTCTGCTAAGTGTTGTAATCATAGATCTGTGTCCCAGCTTGGTTGTAGACACCGAGTCCTGCAACCCCCCTGCCTCTACCTCGGGTGAGACTTCATCTGCTTCGTAGGTGTTGCCGAAAGCGCCGATAGTTAGGGTTTTGTTGGTGTGTTGTTGAAGCGTTGAACCCTGGGTCTGCCCCTGTGCCAACAATATGATATCATTATATGCTTATAAAACATTGTATTAATTTATGTAACATTCAATTTTCAAAGTAACGCCTAGCTACCATTCATTTATGTTTATGCAGGTAAATGCACATCATAGAGCTCTACATTCCCACATTGTTTCTCCACCGTAAACTCTTATTTTTTATATTCTTGATTATGATCATGATCCTATGCATAAGCCCATTTATATTGGCATGTGCTGCATATTATTCCTTTACTGGTGACATTGAGATGATACTAAGATTGCTTTAGACTTATATATCTTGACATTGAGCATATACTTGATTGGCTACTTGAATATTATGTATGATACTCAACCATTGTTTGTACGATAAGTGATGTTTTGCTTCCATCCCACTTGATGTTTAATGTTTTTTTAACTTTTGTAATAATGAATTTGTTATGTATAGACAAGCAATTAATGAATTTATTTTCCAAGTAAAATGCGTTCATTCATTAGCTATAAAACTAGGTTTTGAGCTCAAGATAAGGACTTGAGCTTGGGATAAGGATTAGACCTATGATTAAAACCTCACCACTTAAGTAGAGCACGAGACTAGGGCTTGAGCTTAGGTTTGGGATATGACTAGGACCAAGATCTTCTCTATGCTCGAGACCATAATTTGACCTATGACTGGGACCTCGATCTTCCTTAAGCTCAAGAGAAGTATTTGACTTATGACTAGGACCGTGATCTTCCCTTAGCTTAGGACTAGGATCCTTTTTCTTTTTCTTTTTTTCTTAATAAAAAATCGACCTATATCTCCAAATGAACTCTTATATAATTTTTGATCTACCAATAACATTAGTGAATTAAATTTAGACCATATGATCATTTTTCGACCACATTAGTAATGTCCATTGGTGCCAACGTTTTTGACCTAAAATTATGTTGTCATTGACATTTCCAACCTATATTGTAGTGGGTATTTTGACCACTATTGCGTTCATTTTGTTGACCTAAATGTAGTTTGACTATATTGATGATCATAATCTTGACCCATATTAAAAAGTGGGTTGAAAATCATATTACAAATTATGTCAACATTTTGGTTGAAAAAAAACTTCAAAGAACTTTTATGACCTTATTCTTGACCTGTTTTCGAGGCATAAAAACAATAGTTTTTTGACTAGTCTAAGTTTGAGTCGAAAGCGAGGTTGGAAATAAGGCTCATGGTTGTAGTGGCTATTGCCCACAAACCTACTACATTGTTGTGTAAGTATAGTATTCTTTGAAACAATTTTGGCATTGCATGACATTGTTGAGGCAACTCCACCACTATGTTTAGCAAATAGCCCTTGACGCAATTAAGAAGTCAAGGAGGATGATTATATAAGAAACTTCCTTTTCAGCAATGCAATGCACTATTGAGGCAACTCCACCACCATGTTTAGGAAATAGGCATTGATGCACTTCAAAAGTTGAGGGGGATGATTATACAAGAAGCTTCTCGAATGAAGCTAAGATCAAAATGGACGAGTGGGGAGAACTTTGATTGACACCTCTACGAGAGAAGGGGGTGTACATCTCCTTGAATGAGATAATATAGTGTTAGTTGTGCATTTTCATTGAATGTCGTGTCATGTCCTATGAAGATATCCACCGATGTTTATAATACAATTAATATTTCTTTTGGCAGATTGAATATGATTAGAGATAAATACTTATTTTTGTTTGCATAAAATTGACATTTAAAAGCTTTATTATACACTATTTAAAAGTTGTAATATTGAAAATAATATAAATATTTGCAAGACTTAGACTAAACATTGGAATGATGATTTTTTTACATAGAAATTAATG
Organism: Picea engelmannii; assembly: GCA_009831015.1. Classification (NCBI taxonomy): domain Eukaryota; kingdom Viridiplantae; phylum Streptophyta; class Pinopsida; order Pinales; family Pinaceae; genus Picea; species Picea engelmannii. Next base: position 121,637 of record ML792916.1, on the reverse strand, counting down.
AGCAATCAACTAGTGTTTACTGGAAATCGATTACTATTAGCATAACATAAACTTATAATAACTATATATCTAATACAATAGTGAATCCAACTCATCAACACAAAGCAAGTATATCTACCACTCTAGAGTGAAAGGTTGATCAGACAATTTTTATTTTTTATCGATGAAAAAAAATATTACAGAAAACATTGGCACTACTGAGGTAAATTAGGTCACAAACCTCCTCTCACTTTATAAACATTGAATAGTAATATGCAAATTCAATGTGGCTTATGGTCTTGAACCTTAGACTCGTATCGATGGATCTATTCAACATGGACAAAGCATTGTGAGGTATATCTATGCATAGGTTTCTTTATTATACATTTTTCCAATCTTATTGATTATCATAAAGTTTTTGAGGACGGTCCTTGGTTATGGGGAAGAGAGAGTCTTTTCGTTACTCCCTAGTTCCCAACTTTTGATCCTACTAGTATGTACTTGACCAAAATGCCTATTTGGGTTTATCTCCAAAATCAGCCCCTACACTTTTTGAATCTCTTAGTTTTTGAAGATATCAACAATACTTTCCAGCGTAAATACTTAAAAATAGATTTTGATTGGGTTAAATTAGGTTTATTTACACATGCTTGAATATGTGTTGAGATCGACCTCAACAAAGGTCTCTCGAACAAGAAGATACTTTAAAAGACAACTTCTAAATGAACTCAGGTTTTGGATAACGAGAATACAATTTTTTGGTGTCAACTTTGCCACTACACATGACATCTTTAAAGTACTTGTCCCAAGCATTTGCTCTTTCCAAAAGGACTAAAATACATAAACCAAAACCAAAAAGATGACAATCATGTGAGCAAATCAACAACCTATGTTTTCAAAACACGATAAAACTACTTGTCCATAAGTGTAGAATGAGGAATCAAGTCCTCATTCAAAGGGTAGAGAAGACGACAATAATACATGATGGGTGGTAGCTGTCCCTAAAGCTCCACCAGAATGAGTGAAGTGACTTCATGATTCCAACACCTTTGATTCCAACGAGGAATTGGTAATCTATATAAATCTTAACAATCAAAATTCTAACTTAAAGTTCATAAAATGGAAGCTTCTATAAATGAATTTTTTGTTATTTAAAGAAGAACGTTGAAGAGTATGAGAATTTTTCTATTAAAAATTGTGTTTAAACCATTATGACATTAAAAAGAAAGGAAAAAATATCTTTTAATAAAATAAAAATGAAATATACTTTAATTTTGTAAATAAAGTAAGTATCAACTTTTTCCATTGGAACTTTTAGCGTGTTAGGAGAAGGGAATGGCCTTGCACATAATTATTTTCGTTAAGTATTTTAATCACTAATCGATGATAAAGTGTAGAATGTCGGCATGGAGTGTGTAAGCGCCATGGACAATGGGAAAAATAGTAGACGTTCGGGTTCGGCGATGTGTGAGGTAATTACGACAATAAAAACCTAAAACTTTCCCGGCACTAGAATTTTCCAATATGTAGGCTGAGCTCCAAGGGGTTTTAGGGGTTTAAGACGGACACCGACAGAGAAGTTCGCATAATCCCATCGCAGCACAGTAAACTGTTGCGAGGCGTCTGTTTTGTGCCCGCTCACTGTCAATCCGTAGAGATTGATTCAGCAGGCAGCGAAGATGCAAGGAGAAGGCGAAGATCAAGGTTCGGGTGGCGGTCGCACAGAGTTCATGTGGCAAAGAGCGCTGGAGAGATTTGTGGCTCGTAATCCCACTTTGAGGTGCAATCCCGCTATTCTCAATCTTCTTGCGAAGGTCAGTACTTTTTCCACCCAAATCTGTGACGCACTTGCGTTTTCGTTGAGGAATGGATACACCAACAACTGTTACTTTCTGAAGTTAATTTTACCACAGCTCTAACTTCTTTAAACTTGAAATTATTGGTAAATATGGATAAAATCAGACTAGACTAAACCGGTCGTGGGAGGTGTTGTTGGTTATTCCAGACGTCGCCTCAATAGGAGTCAATCTTATCATCATGACTGCTTACAACATGGACCGAGGATGAGAAATGTATGAAACATTTGCAAATGTAGAATCGAACTTATAGCCCTGCCCATAACTTTAGAAACAATAAATAAATTCGTGTTTGTAAAAGACAAACACAGACATATATATATCCATCCTTTATGGCACCAACCTTTTATCACCAAAGTTGTTCAATTCCTCGTAGAAGTGGCGGTGCACCTGCAAGGGGGTGTTGATCATTGAAAACCAAATCATCATGGCCGTCAATTCAGACCGGTGCACTTTACGGGTTGTACACGCCATGATGAAGTATATGGAAACGCCAGCCTCTTCAAAGGCTTCATCATAGGAAGCTTTCTCGAGTTTCCTCCATCACCAAAATTACCTTATAGAGTATCTATCATAGTTCTGAAGCAGAAGAGATAACTCGTAGTGAAGAGATAGCTTGAAAGAACAAGTTCATGCCCTCGCCTCAGAGAAGCAATTACAAAGGCTTTTCTTTTATCTTCTGAAGATTATTTATTCCAGGGATAAACATACATAGTATTATGAATTATTTTTTTGCTCAGCAAAGAAATATTTCTTTGAAAAATGGAAAGACATGTTATGTTAGAAAAATTCAATGGAAAATGTTTTGGCACAGGGAAAGTGAACATACAATTTTGTTTAATGAACACAAATGTATGGAGCATTGTTTGTGATCCGAGATGGATCCGAAAAAGCTAATGGTTGTGAGATTCACAACTGTAATTTGGCAACTAAAGAAGGTTAGATAAACTATTGAATACAATGTAAATGTAAAAGTAAATAAGACAAAAGAGAGAAAAAGAGAGGAATACATGAAAAAAGAAAAATAAAACAGGAGAGAAAAGGCTGAGGAATGGGAAATGAAAGGTCAGGTATGTTGGCCTTTCCATTACCCCAGCTCTCCCTATTTGTTCCTATACTTTCACTCTCAAAGGGCCTTTTGGCCAAGGAGAGGAGGATGCACAAAGAGCCATTACCGCATTGTAAACCAGAGATTATCAAAATGAAAGTTGAGTAACCATTCGAAGTTGGTTTTCCCATTTAGGTTTCCAGGGTAAACAATGACTCATATGTGATGTTTTTCTCCGTGTTTATGTGTTTTTCTGTGTTAAATTGATTAATAAATTGTTTAAAAATTCCTCTGTATGTGTTTTAATTTGTAAATCTCTCCGATATATCGCCGATATTCCGGGATATTCCGAGTTAAACCCCTGACCGATATATCCGAGATATTACGAGTTAGACGTCTTGCGACATTTTCCGAGATATTCTGATATTTTCCACCGTTGTCACCAAGAAGTTACATTCCGGACCCTCGTCGATACTTTCCCTGAGACAAGATTTACAGCATTGATTTTAATGGCTGCCAGTGGGCATTCAGACTGTAGGGAAGGGACATTCTTCATTAGAAGTTAGAACTATCAATTTCTACGTAGTCTGTTTTTGCTGTCGATTAGAGTTTACCAATAGTTAGAAAGTCTCCATTGTTGGATGCCCAATTAGTCCCAGGGTTTGATGTTTTCATTGTAGAGCCATTGCAATAGTTTAGGGAGTTTCTAAATTGGTTGGTTTTGGGCAGTTGGGCGTTTCTCTCTCTCCTATAGGATGCAATTCTTCCCCACAGAGCGTACGTATCCTCCAGGCTGCAATTTCTCCATTGCTAAGTCATA
>ML792916.1:57209-83242 GCA_009831015.1 Picea engelmannii | reverse complement strand
AGAGGTAGGTGAAAGCCAAAAATAATTACCAACTCATGACTTGACGTTCAGTTGACTCAAGTGAGGAGGAATATACTGCTAAACTCATGTGATCCCTCTTTCCAATCATTAATTAATTATCACATGCTCGAATTTTGGGAATATGTGCCCTAGCTTCGGTGGATGCCACATCATTTTGTAGAGATGCCACATGTCGACCTCTGAGGATGCAGTGCATGGATGATCATTGGACCTGCTAAATATAGCGACTGCTAAAAATATCCTTCCGGTCCCAAAAATTTGAAATTTGTCGAAACTGACCCAAACTTTCCACAAATGCTCGACATGACTAGGAGAGCACCATCATGTGTCTACTGCTAAAAATAGACACGACTAAAAATAGAAAATCCTCGCATGTCCATCATATTATACTCATTGAATTCGTTTTTCCGCAATCATAATCGACATGCGAGCCGTGGTGCTCAAGCAACTAAAAATAGAAAGTCATCTAAATTCTCTTGACTTTATACTCATTGATCTTGTTTTTCCCCAAGGGATTCGAATATGCGATTAGAATCGACATGTGAGCCCTGTTGCTCAACCTGCTAAAAATAGTAATTTGGGCCATATCATCTCGGAAAAGGTCCAAAAGACCCTAGATGTCTCAAGGATCAATACTGTGCTCTCAGAATATGAATCTAGGGCTTAGAGCAAAACCTACTAAAATTAGAAACTTTTTGCATGTCACCCAAAAAAGTGTCATCGGGCCTAGAATCCTGCAAGGACTCATACTTTACATATAAAACTGCCTCAAACTATTTGGAGACCCACTCAAACCGTGTCTCCTAAAAATTAGCAACACTGGCATCTCTCTCAAAATGCATGGAAACTAAGTCATCTATGACTCTAAACCAAACTACCATGTACTGATCATGTACTTGCCTCATGTGGGAACCAACCTCCTGCTCAACATAAGTGCTAAACAATGGGAAAATCTCAGTATGCGAACCAAAATGCTGCATGCTCGCTCTTACCCTCAAGATTTTCAAGGGTGAAAATCCAGTGGTTAACAATATGTAAGATATATAATACTCTATAACATATATATATATTTATTACTTTATAACATGTGTATTTAATATATAATATATAAAAACATTTATAACATATATAGTTAATATATAATATATATAACTTTATAACCTATTCACACACACTTATATATATATATATATAAATATATTTATTTAACATGTGCTATATATATCCAATAAAGTATACTTTATACCTATCCTATGAGTCACAACCTATACTATCTAAACAATCAAATTTAAAAAATTAGAGAACTGTCGTTGTTAGGAGGGGAAATAATACTTGCTGCATGGCATGGTTGCATAGTCACAATGACCATCGTTTTCCCATTGCTGTTGAGATGGAAATGAATACACAAAATGCATATGCTTTGGTGAGTTATTGGGTTGTTGGGAGTGAAAGGATTGCACAGGCCAAAGTTAGCAGGTTGACGAGAAGGAAATAATTTGGTGGTGTTGTTTGCAAGTGGTCACATGTCGAACTACATCGCAGGTTGAGGAAAGAATCTAGTGGTATTTTCACTTCGTTTGTTTAATGATATGAAAAACTATAATAGAAAAGGATTTCGCTCTTCAAAACCATATTGTACGGTTCAATGGTGATGAATTTCATCACTCGAACTTCAATGAATTTGAGTCTTTGATGATGTTCACCAAATTTCGAATTTGAGGGTTGAAAATCGATGAACCTTGTGACTTAGGTGAGTAATAAGTCCTCTATAATGAGATCCCAAAACCCTAGATAAAATTCCAGTGTCCAACCATTACGTCTTGGGCCCTTATCAATCTAAAAGGATTGCACAATTGTAACATGCTTCATCAATGGTGCATTTTGGTGGTCATTTAGCCATCCATCGAAGAAGGTAGCAGTTGCCATGATATCTCGATTGTTTTATCTAGGTGGCTTAGTGTACACCTTTTTGTAGTGGGTCACCACTGCTTTGGATTTCGAGTCAAAATCAACGCACTCCGATCTGGAATCATCAAAGATTTTTCGGATGGTGCTGCTTGCTCTTCGAGCCATGGCCTGTTGATGTAAGAAATTTGTATTGTCATCTCCCTTTGATAGCCATGTTATGTTGCTTTTCGTATTCCATGTTGCTTCCTGCCAAGCCAATAACTGATCCTTTTCCTTTTATAGTGAGTCTAGTTCTAGTAAGGCTTCTTCTTGAAACCCTCCATGTGATATGATTCATACATATCGTTTATCCTTTTTTCCATGTTGGTAAGATCCTTTTTTGCCTTCTAAAACGTGGTCTTTGCCCACGTCTTTTTTATTTTTCCCGAATAAGATTCCTTTGAAAACCAATCATTGTTGGTTCCTCTTGGAACGATGACATTGCAACCCAACATTCTCCAATTAACCCCTTGAAACCTTGATATGTAAACCTGTGGGGATTGGATTTGAAGGGGGAAGATGGCTTTGTTCCCTCCATGGACAACTCAAGTAAAATAGGATTGTGGTTGGATGAAGCCTCTTTAGAGTAGTTGGCTTGTAGGCATTTATTCGCATAAGAAGTGACTCCTTAAAAGAAATCATCTAGCCTCTTTGATATGCCCTATTGGCTAGTTTTGTTATTAGTCCATGTTGGTTCCATGACCAAAGGTTTGCCTTTCGCCAACATATATTGTTCTATACTGTTCAAGAAATAGTTTGCTAGAGGCTCAGGTTTGGCTTGAGCTCCCTAGATTTTTGAACGACGAATAGTAAAATTTAGGCTCCCCCAAGGATGAGATGAGGCATATTGAGAATGCCGAATATCTCAAGGTTTGTCCAAAAATGTTTCCTACCATGTGATGGTCCATAGATATTGATGACATTGACATTGATGTTTAATGCTTTTGAGAAGAGGGTTACAAGGATACAATGAGGAGTATATACTGATGAGCATAAGACTAGAGTGGAGTTCCAACCTAATATTAAACCCTCGACTTCCCAATCGAGCTTACTGCCATTAAGGCCCAAAGTGGTGGAGGTTTTCTCAAATAGTTTTTTGCATATGTCTCATAACACATAGTTTCCTTTGATAACAATATACTTGGTTTGTTTTTGAGAAACAACCACTTTAGGGATCTTTGCTTCAGGTAGTCCCTATCCCCCTTACATTATGAGTGAGAATAATTGTCATGTCAACCTATTCGGGGTTGCTCTGCTACGGGTCTAGAATATAGTGAGTTGTCGATATGAGAACACTTCTCGTCCAACATTTTACTTTGCATGAGATAGATAGGTGCATCTACCCCTAACTGTCGAAGGAGTGGTTCCTAATATTGCATCAAGATTACTGCTTGTTGTAAGGCTTCATGAGATTGTGACCTTTTTAGATATCTCCTTGTTGTAGGTGGCATTGACAAGGATCAAGTAGTTCGGCCAAATCGAGGGGCTTTTGCTTGTAATTCAATATTGTTAACGCCTTCTAGACTTGATGGATAGGTCCTTTTGACTCCATTGTTTGCTCTAGCTTGGGATCCATACTAGTGGAAGGATTTCTGTGCACCCTTGTAGAGGGGGTGGGATTAAGTAGTCCTTCTAGGATAGAAATATTCTCATTCAATTTTTTTGTTTACTTCTTTGATTTTTGCATCCATCCTTTTTTGAGATCTCCTCGAACTCTTCGGTTCTGTGGAATCATAATCCATTATCCTTTTACCTCTCCCCTCTTTTCCCTGAAGGATTTCTGCTTTGAACTTTGAAGGACTCATCACTGTATGGGTTCCTCCACCCATCTCTTTCTTCTTGTTGTAAGGATAAGATGTAAATGGCCATGTGAGTGGTAGTATGTGCAACTAAAAGGGATTGAGTCCAATGATTGCATGAATTTACTTTCCCCTACCTCTATCATGATCACATCTGGAAGGCCTTGTAATATATCCATCTCACACATATTACAACTAGCCATGTGAGTGACAGTGTGTGCAACTAAAAGGGACATTCCTAGAGTTCAATGATTGCATGAAGTTATTTTCCCCTACCTCTATCATGATTACATCTGGAAGGCCTTGTGATATATACATCTCCACACATATTACAACTACTGCTATATTCTTCCTCTTCGTTGTCTTTGGGTCGGTTTTTGAGATAGATCCCAAGGTTGTCCGCATTGATTTTGAATATTTGGGGCTCTTGAAACTCTATTGGCAAGCTTGGCATCTTGACTCAGCACCCCAATTTGTGTACACGTTCTTGAATGGGTTCAAAACCAATGTGTCCTTTGAAAATGGTGAGGGTTGCGTTACCTCAAAAACATGTGCCTCCAATCGTAATCTTCTATCTATCCTTCACTGAGTGGAACATAAGTATTATAGCCCTATGCCCTATATGCACGTTTGGTGTATGGCCTAGTATTTGGTCCTAAGTTCATTTTACCCATTTAATAAGCTTTGGCTCATTGTATCTTCTTGCATGGAAGCTTCCTATGATGACCTCATATATCTATCTATCTATCTATCTACATATAATCCTTCACCCACAAAGGAAAACCTTGTGGGGAAACCCAAGAGATGCTTCCCCACATTCGTGGATGGCGTCCCTAGTAAGCCCGTTATGTAGACTAGTGCGCCTAACCTAACCCAAGGGGATTCACATCAGGCATCATGTGGAACAGAACTAGTGAAATGCCTAGCAACATTGGAGATAACTGGTTGAGCTAACCACTTGGCCTTAAATGTTTGGAAACATATTGTCCCACTTTCAAGCATTTAAGCGAGATTGAGATTGCTTCTACTTGCTAGCCCCAATTGTGTACCAAAGGAAAATATGTTGCAAGCAGGATTTTAATTTTGGGTGGGGAGGACAACAACTTTTCATCTTAACTACCCAAGCTGGAACCAATTGACTTTAATGTTTGGAAACATCTCGTCCCATCCTCTAACACTTGGCGAAAGTGAGATAGCTGGTACCTTGCCAGCCCCAATCAGGCCTTGAGGGGCAAACATGTCACGAGCAAGATTTGAACTTGGGTGGGGAGGATAACAACTTATATTGTTAACCACCCAAGCTAGCACCTATTGACTTAAATGTTTGGAAACATCTTGTCCCACCCTCGAGCACTTAAGCAAGAGTGAGATCGTTCACCGTCCCATTGAATAAAACTTAGATAGTACAGTGTAGTATTGGTTGGATTCGATTCACAGTATATATATATATATTTGGCAGGCCAGCTTGCATTGGATAATTGGTTCAGTAATGTGTATTTAGATTGTTTTATTGAGGAAATTGACACAGGGGTGGTGCACGATCAAATCTCTCTCTCTCTCTCTCTCTCTCTCTCTCTCTCTCTCTCTATATATATATATATATATATATATAATGGGGTGAAAGCTTTCTTTCATGTGTTTCACAAGTGGCATATAAGAGAGAGATATTAGTTTCCTTCACTTCGTTACGGGGGGATCATTCAACGCAACGTTTCACATAATGTGTTTCGGGATGTGATTTTGTTCTCCCCTTCTCTTTTGTCTGCTATGGCACTTTCTGATGCCCCAAACCTCGCCTTGAAGTCCTATGGAGTGCAAGATGATGAGAACAAAGGCATATTGAAACAATGTGTAGGCTTTGTCTAAGGATGTCTGGCCAGGTCCTGTCGTAAGTGTTTGTTTCAGGGGTAGTTCGGAATTTGTTATTGGTGTTTTGCTGACTGGAGTTTCATATAGACCGTGCTGCAGTTTCCTGTTGAATCAATGAGTTTCCGTAAAGCAGTAATGGAGTGAATGACTATCTCTCTCTCCTCGTTGAACCTGTTCATCACTGCTGCAAGGATGTGGAAATTTCTGGAATTCTGCACTTTTAAAACACTTCCAAATTTCCTCAATACTTGAGGTCTCTGGATCTGTTTCCTGTGAACTTTCAAACTTATGGATGAATCTGAAATATGAATTACAACAGATTATATTTCACTTTTGTCCAACCAAATTCACTATGCAGCTGAAGAAAACAAGCGCTGAAACAATGGACTTGAAGGGGAGAAGATTCAGAACCCTAATGGCACAATCCGATTCACCAATGAGATCGGGAAATTACTTTGTAGCAGCAGATTTAATACAGCCCTAAATCTGCCCCTCTAGTTCTTAGTTTGTTAAATCACTTGGACAAATTTGCTAATTGTTCATGATAAATTAGCATACCAAACAGCCTTATAAACTGCTCATTAACATGTGAAACATAAGTTTGATTTTCAGATATGCAATGCACAATATTTGGATAGCAAACATACACTTCATATTACAACATAATGAAGATACATGTACATACCACATCTCATCACAAGCTGGTACATGTCCTATCTTCTTATTGCAAGCTAGGACACTCCAAATGCATCCATACTGTAGCTAGGGCATCCAACATCAATGGCAAACCCTAACCAGCAAACACTGCCTAGCAGGGCATCACACCAAGCTACTTGTAGCTGCTCCAAGCTTGGTCTTCCACCCTTCGTCTCTCACTTGCGCCACTCGGTCTTCTAGGAGATTCTCCAAGCTTGCATCACACAAGCTCTCCAAGCCAAGGGTTCCAAGTGTTCTTAAGGGTTTCTTTGCCACAAACCTTAGGTCCTGCTTACATAAGGACCCCAATTCTAGTGCTCCAGGTTTATGTTAATTTTCAGACCATTGTAAGCAGATTCTGCACTTAGAAATAGTAACCTAAATCTCAGGGAGCTGAAAACTTCAATGCTTCTATCAAAACAGTGGATCTAAGTACACTAACCTACAAACACATGCCATTGAAAACTCAAACAACAAATATACAGATCTGAACTCACAATCACATCTCTCTTCTATTGTATAGAAAGAAGAAAATGCACTGCAGTAGCTCAAAACCAAAAACTTGGTAACCACCACAGTGATGCACCAGGTAAGTGTTTGCCGATTGGAGCATGCAAGCATGCATCCCCTCCCTGAGAATTGCGCCCTCTACCTAAACTAGAGCCTTATCATGCAAGAGTGCTTTGATTAACTAGAGATTTTTGTGCTCCTACTAATAATAGATCATGCAAGCAGCATTGTACTGCACTGAACCTGAACTTGAGCAAAACTGGGATTGCTAAATCGAAACAACATCCAAATTGGCATTAACTGAAGGTGGCAAAACTGGAAATATGCTAAGATAGGCACATGCATGCTAAAGGCATGTATGTGCTGTTAAGTTTTCAGTAAATTGAGAAAATTTCTCCTAAACTAGGTAATTGAAAACTTTAATCTTCAATCTAAACTGCAACTCATGAATGCTTTAATCTACACTCAGGACTGAGACTAAGATTTGCATCTCTGTTTTTTATTCAAATCTGAAAACGGTAAGCTAATGCACTCTCAGATTGCTCAATTGTTGGCCCTCTAGGCTCTAACTCCCTTATAGTCTAGGAGAAAGAAAAGGTGCAATGAATATGGACACATGCATGGCATTACCCTAAGTGAAAGTATCAAATCCTAACCCTAATGTGCCTTCCTTTCCTGGATAGACAAGCCAAGTGAAGTGCACCTCGATGGAAGATGAACTCAGGCATGCAAAGCATGCATCTTCGTAGAGATCTGCGCCCTAACTAAGATTGAGAATCCACATGCATAAATGCCTAGTTTTTCTAGGGAACTGCACCTTCTAACTAACTGTGCATGAAACTACTAACTAAAGAAAAACCCAGAAATATAATTGAATTGTTAAATATGGAAAACATCTAAACTGGAACTGAATTGAGGATGGTGCATGCATGCAATCTCTATCTCTTTCTCCTCCATAAATGCCCCTCCACCTGTATTAACTGTTGTGCGAAATTGCTGAAGGAGGGCATACTGCTGTTGTTGTCTACTTTCTTGGAAGAGGAAGGTGCCATAGCTGGAGCATAGTCCAAGCTATACACAGGTAAAGAACTAACACCCTCTACTCTCCTACATAACTACACCTCCTTCACAGTCTATTGTGCATAGGAACTAAGACAAACTGTTGCCATTACTATTTCTATGTGAACCTCCAATAAGTGGGCCCTTACTACCGTTGTATTCATTTGCTATTGTACCTATTCACTAATTGCACCCTGGTACCATGTAGAGACTGTTAGAGCTGAATAAGGTAAAAATCTAACACTCCCTCTTAGTGAGGAAAGTGTTCTCCAGCAAACCCAGTCTCTTCCTAAACATCTTGATCTTACCCTTTGCTAGGGGCTTAGTCAAGATATCTGCAATCCACTGATCTATCTAAACATACTCTAGCATTGAGCCTCTATTCCCTTTTGAACCTCGTCCCAGAGAAAGTGGTCCCTGATGTCAATGTGCTTGGAGTGATCATGGAATACTGGAGTCTTAGAGTCTGATACAGTTCTTGTTGTCATAGTAGAACATATTAAACTCCAACATCTCAGTTATTAGCTTTGCCATCAACTTGCAAAGTTAGATGGCTTCACAACTAATAGTGTTGGCTGCCATGTACTTTGCCTCTGTTGAAATCAATGCCACTGATTCTGGCTTCCTGTTGAACCAAGATATCATTCTTGAACCCAAACTTAAGAAACAATTGAAATAATCTTCTTATCACTAGCATCCCTTACTTAGTCAGAATCAACAAACCCATGCAACATCAACTCACCATCTCTTGCATACCTCAGAGCATAATGTACTATGCCCTTCAAGTAACAGAGCACATGTTTTGTAGCTTCCCAATGAATCTACCTCGACTCAACCATATATTGCCTAAGGTCTGGTATTAACCAGATACATCAAAGATCCAATCCATCATCTATACATCGAAGGATCTACAAAATCTGAATTAAGTCAACATATGCAACTTCAGATTTGGTATCATAGGACTATTGAAGGGCTTATAGTCCATCATCCGAAACCTTTTCAGAATATCAATTGCATACTTACCTTGTTTGAGGAACACCTCACTTGGACTCTACGACACCTCTAGACCTAAGAAATAGTACATTTGTAGTTATGTAATCCAACGGTCACTTTATGCTCGAGACATAAATTGATTTGGTTCATCATATTCTCCTCGTTCCTAACGGCTATATTGATCCGTGGCTTCTCACCCGATTGGTCCATGATCTCTATTTAAAGAGCATGGAAATTCATTTGTTGAAGATTGACTGTGAGAAACTCTTAAGTACAAATTCTCTTTTGCATTAATATATTGCATCAAGTGGCCACAGTGGCTGGGGTTGTGGACTGTTTCCCTCTTCGAAGGTTTTAAGCACGTAAAAACACTGGTGTACTGATTTTTGATCTGGTTGTGTGAGTGGTTGCTTAATGTTTTGTTTTGTGTGGAAATACCCTGTTTTGTCGGACATGGTATCAGAGCCCGTTTTGAAGACCAACTTCCTTTGTTGATTGAGATCTTCGATCTGTGTTGTCGCATACATCAAAATATTTCTGGGTTTTTCTATATCTATCATTTCTGGGTTAAGCAGGCTATTCCATTGCGTCAGGAGTGTTGCTTTCAGTTGGAAACACTTTTTGTTTCACTTAAAAAGGTTTCCGTTTGCTCAAGGTACGACCTTTTTTGTCAGATCCGTAGGTATAAAGTTTGATCACACCTTTTAAATTTTTTTCTGAGTTAATATTTTGGTTTTACTGTTTATATTCCTGGCTTGCCACTATTTCCGATCTGTGTATGCTCTTTGCCGTGTGATTTGTGTGATTTCGGTAAATTAGAAACAAAGTGAAAAGTGTTTTCTTTTCTGCATATTTCCGATCTGTGTATGCTCTTTGCCGCGTCATTTGTGTGATTTCGGTAAATTAGAAACAAAGTGAAAAGTGTTTTCTTTTCTGCATATGCTCTTTGCTCTGCGCATTATGCGAACTCAACAAATAGGAAATAGAGAGAAAACTTGCATTTTTTGGGACCCCATTATTATTAAGGTTCGAAATTAACTGCTTGTCATGGAGTTTGCTTCAGGGATATAATATCATTGTTGCCATGGAATATATAATGTGCTAAATGAATAGGGTATTTTTCTGCTGCTGGCAAAATGTTCTTCCTTGCTGCAATACACATTTGCTGTCAGTATTCTGCTTGATGCTTGATGGCTGTTTAGAAATACTAAGAACATGCTGGTGGGAATATAATATTTGGATTATAATGTTGCTGACTGCTGTCATGTATTTCTGCTGTTGGTCAATTTTATGCTGATGAGCTTGCTATCTGAACAGATGCATATGGGTTTGATTATCTGCCACCATGTCTAGCTTGTATTTTTTTCAGATCCCCAACAACATCTTTCTCAGAAGCTTCATTCTTCTTTATGAGCTTCCTCTTCTTCGCATATTACAATATTTTCGTTGTCTCATTCATGGGCTTATCCCCTGTTCACTGCTGTTTGTGCCCTCAATGGATCCTTCACACAATTGAAATATTGAAGTCACTCTTTCAGGAAAATAGGAGGAAAAGTTCATGGTACTATCAATAAGTGTCTGTTTGACTGACTATTTAGATAATTAACTATTATTGTTTGTTTTGATAGCTTTTTCTGATTCATATACTTTGTTAGTGCAGGTCCATTTTGCAATATTTCACATTTGCTCCTCCACCATTTGAACGACTTCTGAAACTTAATAATTCCATCTCTATGACAGAGAAAGTAAGTTATTTGTAAATTTTGTGAGCATTGGTAGGCAAATGCCTGAGACAGTATTTAGCTATTAGAAGTATCCAGTTTGCAATTAAACAGTAAGTTTAAGTTATTCTGTGTTTACTCAAATAATTTACAAGAACTGTTCTAGATCTTTCTGCAGGAATCTTTTCATTTATTGGATATTGTGCGGGCATCTTATCGTTTTCTGCATCTAGAGCCTAAAGTCTTTTCTGAACTTTGGGATTGGAGTCCATTCTTAGAGTTGCTGCAATGGCCTTGCTATTCTAATAGAGTTGCAATCACTTCAGAAACAGTTTATGATATTAGATGGTGTGCGGTTCAAGTACTTTCAGTAGTACTGAGAATGAGTGATGAGGCGACTCGGGTTCTGGGCTATAAACTATCCAGTCTGACAGAAAAAATGGCTTTTGAATGTTTGCTACGGTAATAATATACTTTTTATTTCTATCCTGCAATATCTCTTCCTTTTAGTAAATATTAGAACTAGAATGGTTGATTAGTGTTGTTATCTTTTTGCTGAAGGGTAATTTGAATGATTTCTTATTGCAGGTGGGAGGAATTTTGTCAAGATGTTGCCTTGGAGAAGGCTGGATGGTATTTAGAATCAAAAGAATCAAGAAATGATGATCTCCTTAAAAGTAACGCAAGTTACTTTGTGGAATGTGATAAGGATGTGGTCAAATCAACGGCAAGCTTGAAAAGTTATGGTTCGGGACTTGCTTCTCATTTGGAGATCTGTGGTATTGAGCTTCCAGTCAGGAAAAGCTTTCAAAGTAAAGGGTTAGTAATATTTGCAGTTCTTTGTAATTTGGCTTTTCTAAATATCACATTATTTATGGAGAAAGTAAGTAGGTAATAATTGCTGGACTCTCAATTTATAGTTGTATTTACTATTTAGTAATTGATAAGTGAATGTTTTTGACAGTCCCAAATCTACAGCAAGCCCCTTCGTGATGACACCAAACATAAAGAAGAGCTTGGAATCAGTTGTCTTAGCAGTCAGTCAAGTCCAGCCTGTCCTTTTGGAAGGTCCTACAGGAGCTGGAAAGACCATGTTAATAAATGAATTGGCCCAGATTACTGGAAATTTTGGTGAGTATAATTGGATATGTATTATGTGTTATTGATATGTAATGGTCTCTGGTTTTAATTCTGATATTTGTCATATTTCTGGGGCTTGGGAATCAATATCCAGCATCAAGTTTGAAAGGTATAGTGTGCTTGCTTGACTGTAACCGACATAATACACCAATAATAATAATACTAATAATGAACATGGGTTACGTGTCTAAAAGGCATGCCTATTCAAGTACATGACCATTCAATGTATACTTATACACATTGTCACATGCTATTGTAATTGTCAATCATATTATATTATTCAATACATTATATTTATCCTATATGGATTTCTCATTGTTGTCCTGTTTATTTTGCATATTCATTATCTGAACCACTTTGGTGCATTACATTGGTATCAGAGCCCCTTTTGTGGCACTTCTGCCGATTTCGGCCTTTGGCTGCACACATTTTTGATAGTTTCTCTGATTCCGGGTCATTGACCACAAACCGGCATTTGGCTACTTAAAGTTTAGAAATTTCGTTGAAGAAAGTATTAATTCCCCTGCCAAATATTGTAACAGAGAATTATTGCTGAATCATTGAGCCAAGATCGCCAAGATTACATACAATAAATCAGTGTGAAAAATAAGTATGAGGCATGTTTGTTAGCAGCCACCAGTTAACCATTCTGCACCCATACAAGCTGCCAAACGTGACAGTGCAGAAAAATAACAAAAGAATTATAAAACAGAACTGCGCTGATCAGTGGAGGAGTCACACTGTGTGGACTGTGGGGGCAATCCAAACTCAGCAAACAATCATAGTGAAGCCATACATGAGTTGCGTAACTATTTGCCAGCAATAGAAATAATATCACCAAACAGAATCACAACCAAGAAAAGAGGAATAATAATGTTAAACTGTTGTGGGAACTATCAATCATCAGATTTCTTAGACAGGAATCTTGTTATAGAGGTTAAAGCACCGCTGAATAGAATAAAATTTCAGGGGCATATGAAGCATCTAACAGAAATAAAAGCCACCACCACCACCAGGCTCATCTGATAGTTCTGGAAGCAGAGAAGCAACTGTTGTCCATTCCACTGTTCCCAACCAAGACACAGCCTGAGTTTCGAGGGGTCTGTTTCCATTCTACGTGTCCACTGTATCTAAACAGTAGCCACTAGACTGATCTTTGCCTTGCATTTTGTTATACAAAGAGAAGATTGCAATCGATTTGCCATCAGAGTGAGATGCGACTAATCAATTGATCTGTCATTAAACCATTCAGCCATCAGAGCAAGCTGCTGCCAATCTGTAACTGCCGCTTGGAGCCATTGAACATGTGTATGATGAAAGAGTAAAACGTTGCCACTTGAATATATAAAAGATCAAAATATAATATAGAATGGAGTTATAAACCACAGATCTCTTTAAACTATCCCCTATGTAGTTCAGCCATTCTTTCAAGTGATCGTGATTGTTGGTCGAATAAGTGTTTGGAAAAGTGATCGTAATCGTGGTAAAAATCCAACCGTGGAAAAGATACATAGTGTTTGGAAGGATGGTTTATCAAGGTACTAAAATAAAGTGAAGATAGAAAGCCATAAAAAAGGTTCATATTAAAATCTCATATTGCTGTGATTTTGGAATGTGTTAACCTAATAAGTGCATAACTTATTTCAAGGGTTAACTTACCAATTTATAAATTGTAAAATTACGTTATATACAAAAGGGTCCACCTTTTTTTCAAAAAGTTTGAAGAGTCAGTTAGCAAGGATTACCTATTGACTATGGCATTAACGATAGAAGCAACTAAGGAATTATTTTCAGAATTTGTAAAAAATTACTTTCGAAATCGATGTGAAGAATGAACAAATGAGTTACAAAAATGTAGAGGAGAGAATCGACACCTTAATGATGATGTTTAAAACATGAGATGACAAATATGAGCAAATTGGTGTAGTATCACAACAACAAATTCAAGATCTCAAGACGAAATTTGACAAGGAGTTATTAGAGAAAGATGAAGAAAAATCATGCTTAAGGAATCATAATCAAAGCCTATTTGCACAAATTAAAAATCTAAAGAACGGGAAAAATACACAACAGAAAAAGCAACTCATCAACAAAGAAACATTAACTGATCTAGTGGATTCATGGGATAAAATCCAAACCACAAATAAAGAAACTCTTAGACTTGATCAAAGTGGAGAAACTAGATGTCACTACTAACGAAATTTTATCAGATGAAGGGCGTCCAGGAATTGAGATGAAGAAACAATTCAATGAGGTTAAAATTCAAACCATGGAAAAGGGAAACGATACAGATCCATTCGACATCATAAATTGAAATAACGCTCATGTTGGAATGTTATTAACCAATAAATCACTAAATGTGACAGATAACAGATGTTCCAACATTGAAATCAAGACACAAGATAAAAAGATGCCTTATCATCATCCAAATCACAAGAGTCATCGTATTGTTCAATGCACTGACCAATGACAAAATCAAAATAAGAATAAATGACATTCTTCATACATTCAGAAGAATCGTAATTCCAAAATAGTGTAGGGAAGAAATCAGCACCCTACTTGGAAACACAAGTCGAGAAGTTCTGTTCAAACAACCAACCAATAAAAAGTTCCAATGAAGATTGACTTGGGATGGATCGATCCATATATAATGCAACCGTTCTCTTCAACACTTTGAAGATCGTATTATTTCGTTTCTTCAACCATGACAACGTCAGCAACAAAGCATCAGGTGAAAGCATTACATGTAAGATAAAACGTAGTTTTTCCAAATTATGCTTTGAGGACAAAGCATCCTTGAAGGGGGAGGCAATGTAACATAGATACACCAACACTAATAAAATAACCAAAGGTCACATGTCTAAAATGCATGTCTATTCAAATACATTACCATTCAATGTATACTTATACACAACGCCACATCCTATTGTAATCATCAATCATATTATTTTATTTGCTACATTATATTTATCCTATATGGATTTCTCATTGTTTTCTTATTTAGTTTTGATATTCATTATATGAACCACTTTGGTTCGTAACATTGACAAATATAGTAAGTTCACTGATTTCTAATTATTCTCCTTATGACTTAATGTTTGAATGACACTGTATTCATTTTAGTACAAAGAAGGTGACAAGTGAGGATATTCCTTATATGAACCACTTTGGTTTATTAAGTTGACAAATATAGTAGGTTCACTGATTTATAATTATTCTCCATATGACTTAATGTTTGAATGACAATGTATTAATTTTAGTACGGATAAGTTTACAAGTGAGGTGCAGCTTTTTTGTATTTACTTAGCAACACCCTTTTGCTGTGCTATTTGAAAATTCTTTTTCTGCGTCCACAGTTTGAAGACATCTAGAAACTAATCTCCACAACTAAAGCTGCAACTTCATATGCCACAAACAAGCTTGAGTGTATTTAAAGTCTAGGCATTGCAGGTGATGTGAAATACTATCGATCTGGAACTAAGTTTTTGAATTGTTAATGTGTTCTTGTCTTAAGAGCAAATTATATGCAGCAACATAACATAATGAAAGAAATTTCTGTCTCCCATTTTAAGCAAATGGAAAGAATATGAATTTTCTTTTTCCTTCTATATGGGACACAGTTACTACACTCACCTGGTTCAACCTGGACTTGGCACCCTTCGCAAGCCATTTTGAAGCCCCGACAACTCACTGACTCGCATTTGATTCCCAAGTACTCATGGGTCATTGATTGGTCAATGATTTTGAGACCAACTGAAAAGCTCGCTGGGCATGTTATAAATACTCAGAAAAGAGCCATGTTGGCTCATTTTCAAATTTCACCACAATTTTCTGCCTAACTTCCTCAGCTCTCCCAGACCTGAAGCAAAAATGAAGTGGGGCTCTTGGCATCCACACCAATGGTTTTTGATCGAAACAAAGCAGGTTTTGGTATACCAATGAGGGCTTCACAATGACAGTTCCAGCAGCAGCAAGGCATCTAGGGCTAAATGTCCCAGCACTCCAACATCAGGGTTTTAAATTTTCACAGCATTTCTACATTTTTGTCATCTCCCAAATCATTTCTGGAGGTAGAAGTGAGCTCCACACATTTTTTTTTATTGCTATTAGGGTTTTTGGGCTTAAACTTCAGGGTTTTAAATTTTTGTATACTGTTTTTTTATATTTTTTTCTGCTGTTTTCTAGTGTTTTTGTCCTGGAGTGTTTTTCAGGAACTTGTAGCCCTATCAAGAAAAGAGCCATGTTGGGTCATTTTCACCCTGTATATTTTTCTAGAGTCCTTCCGATTTCTCCCCTCTTGCGATCTCTGTTGCGATTGACGCCCTCCACACCTCTTTCCTGCCTTTTCTTTTCCGGCGAGGTTGCGTGTGGCACGAACTTCTCCGCGGTGGTCAGGTCTGAGACTTCCACAGATGGGTGGTTCACCCCCATCCCTCATTAACTCATGAGGAGCCTCTTCACCTACCAACCTGGCGAGTAATTCATTTCGGGGCCAGCGAGCCGATCTTGATCTTTGGGCCAGTGAAGACCAAATACGGTATTGGTTTCGGTGGAAGTTAATGCCACCATTCCAGGTGCCTTCCACCACCTTTCATCAGCCATCGTGGTCTCTTTTCAGCACATCCCCCTCCCAACAGTCCTGCCACATATATTCATAACATTATTTACATTCGTCGACCCTTTGTACTAAGGTCCATTCAAAATCACACATTCACGTCTTTGAGTCTGCCATAGTTCTTGGCCAGTATAGTTATTTTTACAGACTGGGGGAAACAGGGTGTTACAATTCCCTCCCCCTTAAAGGAACATCGTCCTCGATGTTCTATCAATCAATATGACATGTATGTACAGAGGTAAACAAAATCGGATATGCCTGTTTCATGGCATCCTCCATTTCCCATGTAGCCTCATTTGGGCCAAAATGTCTCCATTGCACCTTGACCTGTGCAATGGTTTGGTTCCGGAGTGGGGTTTCCTTTCTGTCCAGTATGCATTGAGATTCTGGTAGGAATTCTCCCTCCGGTTTCACCTGGATCACAGACCAGTCAATTATATGATTAGAATCATGTACATATTTCTTCAATAATGAAACATGGAAAACATTATGTGCTTTTACTGTGGGAGGAAGTGTTAGCCTATAGGCTGCAGGTCCCACTCTATCTAGAACCTCAAATGGTCCACAATACCAAGGTGCCAATTTGGCACAAGCCCCCATTTTCAGGGAACTCTTCCTGGGCCTAACTCTGAGATATACATGGTCTCCCGTCTTGAACTCTCTTGGGGTTCTCTTTTGGTCGGCGTAACTTTTTTGTCGATTCCGAGCGACCTTCAGGTTTTGTTTTATCTGAGTCACTTGCTGTTCCATTTCTTTCAACATGTTGGGTCCAAAAGAAATTCTGTTTACAGGATTACTCCAACTGACAGGAGTGTTGCACGGCCTACCATAGAGGACTTCGAAGGGACTCATCTTTAAGGATTCTTGGTAGCCGTTGTTGTAGGCGAACTCCACCAGTGGCAGGTAGTCTTCCCACTTCTTGGGTTGATGCATTACATGCATTCTTAACATGTCTTCTAGTATTTGGTTCACTCTTTCCGTTTGTCCATCGATTTGAGGGTGATAGGCTGTGCTAAATAGTAACTTGGTCTCCAAACCAGCCATCAGTGATTTCCAAAAGTTGGAAGTAAAATTCGTGTCTCTGTCAGATATGATCTCTTTCGGCATACCATGCAGTTTGAATATCTCCTTCATGAATACGTTGGCGATGTCTATTGCCTTACAAGTTGACTTGACGGGGACAAAATTAGCGGACTTGCTCAATTTATCCACCACTACCAGGATGGCGTCATTCTGTTTGGTCGAGCTTGGTAATCCGGTGATGAAATCCATGGAGATGGTTTCCCATTTCCATTCTGGGATTGGCAGAGGTTGTAATAATCCTGCTGGGTGTCGGTGTTCTGCTTTTACCTGCTGGCATTCTATGCATTTGGCTAGGTACTCGGCTATGTCTTTCTTGAACCCAGGCCAGTAGAATTGTTTCCTAGTGGCCGTGATCATTTTCTGGTATCCTGGATGACCAAAATAGGGTCTTTTATGTAGTTCATCCAGTATGAACCTCTTCAAGTCGTCACAATCTGGGATATACAATCTGCTTCGGTAAGTGAGCAGACCTCCTTCCATCATCTGGTAGCTTCCATATTTTATCCCTGTGGGTTCTTGCTGCATGTACGAGGTCACGGTCTGGGAGAATGTGTCTGTCTCTTGTGCATTTCTGACTCTTTCCTTGACATCCGTCTCGCAGGTGCTCATCGTGACCAGGTGAATTGTTTTCATGCTCCTGCTAAGGGCATCAACCACCCTATTTTCTTTTCCTTTAATGTGTTTGATTTCGAAATCAAACTCGCTAAGGAGGGCCATCCACCTAGCTTGTCTGGCATTGATCTTTGGTTGGTCAAACATATATCGCAATCCACAATGGTCTGTCATAAGTACAAATTTTCTTCCCAGGAGGTAATGTCTCCACATTTTTAAGGCGTGCACTATGGCAGCCAACTCTAAATCATGGGTCACATAGTTGGCTTCGTGCTCATTCAATTTTCGGGATTCATAGCAGATCACACTTCCTCCCTGCATAAGGACTCCTTCGATCCCTTCTTTACAGACATCTGTGCACATGAGGAAGTCAGCTTCGGGATTGACGATCTTCAGCACAGGTGCGTGGGTCAGTAGATGTTTCCGGGTTTGAAATCTTTCTTCCCATTTTTGTGTACATGCAAAGTTTGTCCCCTTTTTCTGGAGGGCAGTGATTGGACAACCAATCTTGGAGAATCCTTTTATAAATCTCCTATAGTATCCTGCTAATCCCATAAAGGATCTGATATCCGAAATGTCCTTTGGGGTAGGCCGTTCCATGATAGACCTGATTTTGTCAGGGTCTACTGCTACTCCTTCTTCAGATAGGACATGGCCTAAGTAATGTATTTGCTTCTGGAAGAATTCACATTTGCTGAATTTGGCATAGAGCTGATGCTCTCTTAGCACTTGCAGCAGAAGCCTAAGATGCTCTTCATGCTCTTCTCCATTCTTGGAGTAAATTAATATATCGTCAATAAAAACCAACACAAATTTGTCTAGAAATTTGCTGAGTACATTGTTCATCAAGCACATGAAAGTGGCAGGGGCATTGGTTAACCCAAATGGCACCACCACAAACTCATAGTGACCATACCTCATCCGGAAGGCAGTTTTATGGATGTCTTCACCCTTGATTCAGACTTGATGGTACCCTGACCTCAAGTCAATCTTTGAGAAAATAGACGCACCCCCCAATTGATCGAACAGGTCATCCATCCTGGGCAAGGGGTACTTGTTCTTTATGGTTACCTTATTGAGTTGTCTATAATCTACACACAGTCTAAGGGTACCGTCCTTCTTTTTCACAAATAGGACTGGTGCTCCCCATGGAGACACGCTGGGCCGGATATAGCCCTTATCCATCATTTCTCTCAATTGCAATTTGAGTTCAACTAGTTCAGGTGTGCTCATCCGGTAGGGTGTCCTAGACACCGACACCGCTCCCGGTGCAAGTTCTATCGAGAAGTCAATGTCCCTTCTTGGAGGTAGACCCAGTACCTCTTCCGGAAATACGTCTCTGTATTCTCTCAGGGTAGGGTGGTCTTCGAAGCTTGGTTTGTTGCCTTCAATTGTTTTCAACACCTGTATTGCATATAGGGGACATCCTTTTCGGCAATACCTTCTCATTTATAGAGCTGATATTTGTCTCACTGAGACAGGTTTTTGGATCCCTTGAAGGGTTATCCTTTTTCCTTCTTTACTTACACATTCTAAGGCAGTCCATACCAATCAACAGATCATACGATCCCAGGGGTAGTATGTTAAGGGTTGCTTGGGTGGGGAATTCACCCAACATTAATTGGCAGGCTGTTATGACCTCTGCTACCCTTCTTTTTGTGCCAGTGGCTAACTGTACCAACCATGGCTTGGTAGGTTTATGTGGCTGTAGTTTACACTTATCAACAGTCTTAGGGGCTATATAACTCAAATTTGAACCAGGGTCAATCATAATAGACACTAGATGGTTGGAAATCATACCTTCTATTTCCACCACTGAAGCTTGGTGGTCGGCTTGGTTATTATCCAAAGCTGCATAAATTTGCGGCACACTCCTGGCCACATCATTGACGGTGGTAGCTTCCGGAATGCTGTAAATTATCCGACTATTCTGTTGTCGGTGTGGACAATCTCTCAGTAGATGTTCTTTTCCGTAACCCCAACATTTCAAAGGTTCTCTTTTTGGGTTATCAGCCTTCACTGGTACAGATCCAGAAGTTTTATTTTCGCCCAAGGAGGGATAGTTTTGTTGGTGTACACTCTGGGTTGGGAAGCTCATCCTTGAGTTCTTCTCATAGTTCTTAAATCTTGGGGATTTAATCCCCTTTCTCTGAAATCTCGAACTATTCTTCGGTTTCCAGCCTTCGCGAGGTTCTGTCTGATGTCCAAACTGTTCATGACAATATCTTGCCTTTCGGATAGTGCCTTCTAGGGTCTTTGGCTCTCGGCTTTCGCGATTTGGGAAATCGCGAAACATGTATTCCCCTGTTCCCTGGTTTTCGAGGTGCCGAAACCCGAAAGGAACCAACAATTTGTCACAACTAATAATGCTTCGGATTGAAGCCTGGCACTCCACTTTTCGGGGTTTCGCATACCGGGTTTTCACGGTATAAGAGGGCGAGGGTCTCCTACCCTTCGGTCTTTCGGGTGCCGAAACACCGAAGACCCTATATCCGCCAAACTCAATTCGGGGTTTCATCCATCGGAATTTCGTGTCTAGCGAACATGAGGAAAACTAACCTTTGGAGATCCTGAATACCGAAACACCGAAACCATGTGCGCTAATCCATTTCGGGATTTTGCCTATCGGGATTTTGCGACATGCAAGGACCGGAGGGTTTCACACTTGGGTTTTGCGGGAGCTGAAACTCCGAAACATCATAATCTGTCCATGCTCTATCATTTTAGGATTTCGTAATTCGGGATTTCAGGCTACGCGAAGACAGGAGGTCTCACATCTGGGTTTCCCGGGTGTCGAAACACCGAAACTTATCCATACTATACTTACTTCGACGTTTCACAAGTCGGGATTTCGGGACTTGCGAGTGCAAGGGGTCCCACCACTGAGTTGTCCGGGAGTCGAAGCTTCGAAATGCCGATATATGCATATATATATCTTGAGGCTAAGTTCATTTCGGGATTTCGCAAGTCGGGATTTCGGGACTTGTGAATGCAAGGGAAACTTGCCCTTGAGTATTCCGGGTACCGAAATGCCGAAACGCCGAATCTATACGCGCTAAGCCATTTCGGGATTTCGCAAGTCGGGATTTCGGGACTTGTGAATGCAAGGGAAACTCGCCCTTGAGTATTCCGGGTACCGAAATGCTGAAACGCCGAATCTATACGCGCTAAGCCATTTCGGGATTTCGCAAGTCGGGATTTCGGGACTTGTGAATGGAAGGGGAAACTCGCCCTTGAGTATTCCGGGTACCGAAATGCCGAAACGCCGAATCTATACGCGCTAAGCCATTTCGAGATTTTGCAAGTCGGGGTTTCGGGACTTGTGAGTACAAGAAATCTTACCCTTAGGTGTCCCGGGTGTCGAAACATTGAAATACCGAGCTCTAAGAGACCCACTCTCGCTCGTGCTAGGTTTTCAAAACTTAGGCCTTAAAGTCCTTCATTGGGTTCTTGGGTAGATTTTCACCAGGTTTTATGACCAAACTGAAAGGTCTTGTTAAATCCCCGAGCTGTTAACTTTTGTGATCGGTAATAAGCAAATCCAGGATTTTACTAAGGCGGTAGTCCTTTCAGGGAACTTACCTCGGCTCTGGAATGTAAGGGAATGATCCCGAAAGGGTGTCCCTGTGGGGAAATCTATCCAGGGCATCATGTGAGACAAATAAGGGAAATAAATCTCCCGAGAACAGACTTGAAAACTGAATTCGTTCAAATACATATATCTATGTCTAAATAAACCGAATATGGTCATTCCAACATAAGCATACAACCACCATTTCCGATCAAAACACCATGCAAACATTTCTACACAGAAACCATTTATAAGTGTTCAAACCATGAGCATACATTCCAAGATATTCAATGCAAAACACAAGATATAAACACTTATCAGAAAACACCAGGGGATGCAACTGCTGAGAGGGGTGCTCGTTTCCACCCAACCGTAGGCTTAGCGATTCCGAATGGATTTACCACTAGCCACCCCCGAGCTTAGACCACGATGCTGTGAGACTGAGTCTCTGTTTGTGAGAAGTCGAGAACGAAGGTTACTCTCCTCCTCCTCTGCTTATCAATCACCCTGTATATTTTTCCAGAGTCCTTCCGATTTCTCCCCTCTTGCGATCTCTGTCGCGACTGACGCCCTCCACACCTCTTTCCTGCCTTTTCTTTTCTGGCGAGGTTGCATGTGGCACGAACTTCCCCGCGATGGTTAGGTCAAAGGCTTCCACAGATGGGTGGTTCACCCCCATCCCTCATTAACTCATGAGGAGCCTCTTCACCTACCAACCTGGCGAGTAATTCATTTCAGGGCCAACGAGCCACTCTTGATCTTCGGGCCAGTGAAGACCAAATACAATATTGGTTACGGTGGAAGTTAACGCCACCATTCCAGGTGCCTTCCACCACCTTTCATCAACCATCGTGGTCTCTTTTCAGCACATCCCCGTCCCAACAGTCCTGCAACATATATTCATAACATTATTTACATTCGTCGACCGTTTGTAATAAGGTCCATTCAAAATCACACATTCACGTCTTTGAGTCTGCCATAGTTCTTGGCCAGTATAGTTATTTTTACAGACTGGGGGAAATAGGGTGTTACAAAAGCATCATACATCTCCTTGGTTGTCTTCTTCTAGGAAATATGAGGAATCAAGTGATCCTTGACATAATCCAACAACACCCGCTTGGCCTTCACTTCTTCTTATGGGCTGCCAATTCCTGTGCATCATTTGGATTTGGAATCACCATCTCAATGTAATCTTTGAGATTATTCTCTTCCAAGAGCAAAAGAATCCTAGCCTTCCAGGCCCGGAAATTTGTGGCCCCCTCCAACCTGTCCTCAACTCTAAGAGTGCCCACCATCGCGTCCAAACAAGAACACAATTCTGCAGCAGCACAAATCTACAATAACTTGTGTCTCAAGAATATGATTTTTTCTCTCTAGAGCCTACGCTATGAAACCATGTCAAATTTTAAGCATTCAAAGCATTCAATTTCAGATTTGAAAATTTCTTCCAAGTGACCTCAAACAATAAACTAGGGCTATTATCACTGAATAATTTTACACTGAAATTATAACAGAAAATTATGGCGAAAGCACAAAGATCAAAGAGAAATCGTCCATGCATTAGAGACACAAATTTTATCCAGTAAAAATTTCAGATCGAGAATCTAGAGGACATAAACTAGTCCTCTCAGCAAAATTACAACCTTAGCAAAAAATACGGAAATCTTCCAACTTACAATCTGTTGTACCTTGTTGACGTCACAATCGTACTTGGTCGACGTCACAGTTGTATGGCTGAGTCAGCCTTGCTGTTTGCACGTTTGGCTTGCGGCTGTGCGACCTAGATGTGCGACTGTCCCAGCGTTGAACTGCGACTTCTGTACTGTCCGCACGTGTGCTACAACCTGCAATAAATTCGCTGTATGGATCTCACACATGCGACCTCTTCCTCCTCTCTCTAACACGTGTGAACTCACACGAGCGACTCCTCCTTGGTTTGAAAACTTAGAAAGAAAGACCAGAAAACTCTAGATCAGATTTGCCAAAGTGAAGATTCTCCTTACTGAAATTGCCTCCCCAATCTCCTTGGCAAGAGTGCTCACTAACTCATGCCAACACCATGATGACAAAATAAGATGTGTGGTGTCTCCTCACATTGCCTCTCCTTTTAGAGGAGTCTAAAAGTGAGTTTAGAAACCCTCCACTAAAATCAACATTAAATTAGAATTGTTTATTCCTCCAAGTGGGTGTTAAGCCCCAACAACAACAAGTCTAAGCCCCAACTCCATACAAAAGGGGCTTTCACAAAGTAAAAGTGCAATGTGAGTGCCAACAAAGATTCCCACATGCCCGACACCAAGGCCAATGTGAGAATACCTACCCAATGCTACAAAAAAATCAACAGGTCAATGGTATCCACTGTCGAGTCATCCCATATATGGATAAAATTTCGACCAAGCTTTAGATTCACCTGAACGAGCAAGCAAGTTGACCCAGCTTTCCCAATGTTGTTCCCCCTCGTTTGTCAGTTTTCCAAAGAAGAGGTATAGATTCAAGGTTTTTTTTTGCAATTTGCAATTGCAGACTTTAGTGTATATTTAAATTTCAATAACATCATTGATGATTGGATTTAATCACGATGAAGTTATTCATATATGTTTACTGAACATGATTCTTACTCATATATGTTTATTGATGTTGATTTCTTCTTATTATTTTATGTTATAGTTCATTTTAAAGTTTATATATATATTGGAAAATATATATAGTCGAACCAAATGTTGAACCTCATCCGAACTTTATTGGAAAATTCGAATTGAACCTAATCGTTGTCGAATCCGAACTCAAACCCAAACTGTGTGACATAGACTAAACGGAAAGCTCAAAAGATAAATTCTAGAGTGCACATTGAAGTGATAAATGTTGAGATCAAAGCATTTGTGTCGAGCCAAGAGAGGATGTTAAGGTCGGTTGGAGATGGCTATCGGGTGCAAGAGTGGCTATTGAGGAAGGGTATCCTCCTCTTTAATGTTGTCGACTGCTGTGAAGTGACCAATGTTCTGTTTTATGATATCTCTTGAGGAGTGGTCGGGGTGAATGGGGCCAAGCTATATGATCTTGGGGGAGTGCAACCATGATGAAGTGTGAGTCACCTAGCATCTAGGGCTATGGGGAAGAAGCTTTGGATAGTTGCCTAGATACTTAGGTGGAAATATGGAAGTGTGTAGAGTAGGTAGCATATGATCCTAGGGCCTTCGAGATCTAGTTTGTCTAATATATTGTTGGCGGGTCACTTGAAGCCTAGAGTGGTAGCTCCACACAGGGCTCAAGGGGAGAGGAGGCCCCCAAGCTTTCATTGCTTTGGAATTTGAAGTAGCACTTCTCTCATGTAAAGGGCCAAACACCTTTTGTCTCCGTACAACAAAAAAGTGGAGAGAGTTCTTTCAGTCTCAAAATAAGCAATAATATTGTCCTTTATTCCCATAGTAGATGGGGCAATGAAAAATGAAGTGCTCCTCTATCTTATTCTCCTACGTGTGACAAAGTTGGTATACCCTATTCAAACTTGCGATATGATGGTCGGTTTCAACTCAGAGTTTATGAGAACCCATGCAAAATTGACCAAGAGGGATCTTGAGAGCATGCATTCATTGTTTGCTTGTGTACCACAGTTGAATAATCAAACCATCTCTCATTTCCAAAAAATACTCATAGTAGAAGGCGATCTTTTGGCCCAAATCCTTAGGTGGTGTTGTCCATGTGACTTGGATGTACTGTGTGTAAATGACCTCCTTGAATATCTAGTTTAGGTCTTGGTTAGCTAGCGGGAGGTGACCTAACACATCAATGAGGTACTTGAAAGGGGGTTGATGGTCTGGGGAGATGGCCATAGATTGAAGCAATTGAGAGACCTCTGTGAATCGACAATTGGCCCATCCAAAGGAGTTGGTTGAGGCAATGAATTTAAATGAACAAAGTGCAAGGTAGGGGGTATCAAGGCCTCCAAGGAGTCATTCACCCAAAAGTACAAACCCTATAGAGGAATGAGACTAATTGGAAGACGGTCTCTAGTGGCGTCGACTAGGGGCCCTAGGCTTTGCTTGAATAATGGCCTGAATGATAGTGCACTTGCATTTGATGATGTGCATGAGGAAGAGGATATGGACCCTCTATGTTTGAGCTCATTCAATTTGAAGCAAGCTCGATCACCATATCTCAGAATTGTACAAAACTTTAGGCTTGTTATGTAATGTTCCTGACTTGGCTAGTCTAGGAAATGCTGCTAATGTTCTTGACTTGGCTCTCCCAAGTAGTGTCCTCTAATGGAAGCCCTCTCCATCTGATCAAACACTCTCTGATGACCCTGCTCCTTAGTTTCCTCTCTCGGAATTCCAAAACCTCCTCCGGAACTAACTCCAATTGTCCATCCTCATCCAACGGGGGGAGCTCCTCTGATG
>ML792916.1:30677-46815 GCA_009831015.1 Picea engelmannii | reverse complement strand
GTCACTTTTCATTTTCTAATTTAAAGTTCACTTTACCACGTATAAAGTGACTTTATGAAAAAGACCCACTTTTAAGTTGTGGACCACATCCCTAGGTAAAAGTTTAAAAACCCATAGGAACCACTTGTCCAAGGTACAAATCTTCATTAAAATTCAACATTAAAACCATAGTCCAACCTCCCAACAATCACCAATTGATTAATTCAACATGAACATGTGTGCCAAATGTGAAAATCCCAAGCCCTAGGTGACTAAAGTCCTTATAATCTCATTCAAACAAGTGGATTGCTGAATTTATGTTAGATTTTAGGGAAAAAGAAAAACAGTGATATCTTTTTATTTTAGTTCACTACTGTAGATGTAGATCAGCACTCAAAACAAAATCTGAAGTAGATTAAACATAGACAGTGTAAATCTGAACATGCTAAAATGATTCTTAACAGAAGAGAAAAATTTCTGAATATAAACTAAGTGCAGATTTCAAACAAAACAAATTCTGTACTTACCTTTAGTAAAGCATTTAAAGATGTACCTGATGTTTAGATGCTGTCCTCTTTAGTATGCTCAGAATTTTCTGTTTAAAGATCGTGGATCAAAGACCCCGAGGGTTTGATCTCAACCATGATCTTAAGTGGACTGTTTTGCCAATGAGGACTCAAAAACAATCAGCAAGAATAGGGCTGATACAAACACCCAAAGGCAAACTCATCCAAAACTGTCCAACCTGTACTGTAATGCTACAGCCAATTAGGGCTAGTCAAACCCTACACAAATCTGGTAAGAAGGTACCGGCAGCAGTAGAGGAGGTATCTAGGGCTGCTGATGAGGCTGCGGCAGCCTTAAGGCATCCAACAACATATTGGAATGAGGCAAGGAGGGGCTGCAGCACCTAACTACAACAACGACTCTTTAGAATAGCAGAGGAGGGGCAGCGGCATACATAGAGTAGCAGAGATAGCATCTGTGGTATATTCAGAACAACATGGAGGGCAGCGAAGCAAAGTGTTATCCCCTAGGGATAACTAAGGAGATTATGTCTCGAGGCCCACAGGTCCTAGACATGGAGTACCGAGAGCCAGATCGACTTGAGCATGGCCTTGGAGGGCCCATCCTTTTCTTCTTCAGCGCCTCCACTTTGTCAGCAGCAGCAACATCCATCACATCGGCCTGGACTTGCAGCAAAAATGGGTCTTGCTCCATGAGGTAATGAGTCCAGGTATCATGGTATGTGTCAGTCTGATCCTCAAAACCTTTGGATATGTGCATTTAATTCTTTTTGCTTCTAACGTGTGCTTGGACATTATGCCTTTCCACTTGACCACACCTGGGGGGAATGACAGGATGCCCTAGTAAGCTGGTACCCATAGGGTTTGAGTTGCCACTGGGGGGATTCATGAAAGGTCATCGTCCGTTCCCACCATACTTAACACTTTCCATCTTTTTCCCGCTCATCCGTCCCATTACACTGGTCTGGGCATTGGGTTGGCCAAATATCTAAGGGTTGTACCTTACCTTGTGGGAAGAAGGGGCTAAAGGTCCAGAGGGTAAAAGTAGCTGGCAAAAGATAAAAGCCAAAAGAATGAAACCTTGAGATGCTTCACCCAGGGATCTCCGAGAAAGCAATAAAAGGCTTCTAAGTTCTCAACAAGAAACAGAGGACCCATAAAAAATAATAAATCAAGACCTAGTTGGAGGATAGGGGGTCTCATCATGAGCCAACCTATTAGGTCCATGGGTATGTAGCGGTATGACACTACCAACAGCTGGTCACCATGCCAGGGTAGTGGCTCTTGGTGGCATATCCAAGGGAAAGGGGGTCTCATCACGAGCCAACCTTCTCATTTCCGTGAAATGCTTGTGGGTAACATTGCCACCACTGGTCACCACGCCAGGGCAATGTCCCCCAATTAGTCTCTTGAAAGAAAAAAAACAATAAAGAATAAAAGATAAAAGGCATGAATGGGCTTGGAAACATTTGCATCCATGACAAGGTGCAACTCACCCTCTTTAGAGGCACCCACAGGTAAGCCATACATTTCCCTGCTATCATTGCACCCATTGCCTAGACATCGCTTACCACCTCATCCACTCACATGGCCTGGATTTGACTTCACCCGAGAACTACCCACATCCAATGAGCATTAGCCCAATAGGACGTCCTGGCATCCCCTCCAAACTTGGCTTGTAGAATAACATAACGTCTTTGAGCAATTGTCCGGGTAAAAGGGGTTTCATGCACATGTTTAATAACTTGATGATTAGATGTGATTGACATTGCTATGATCCCTGTGACTTATGAGCCCATGGAGGGCGTATTTGTTGATGTTGTAGGGCCACACTCGATGGATAGGTACATATGGAGAGATGATTAGTTCGGATCTCCATAGGGCTAAAAGCCCACCTGATGGATGTTGAGACCCCAACCAGGGGCATAGATAGATCAGAGGATTGCACAGAGAGAGAGGAGGACGTTTCACCGGGGCCAGTCTGGCAGGCCTGGACCCAGGGGGGTTGTGTCCTTTACACCATGATGTAGGCCTTGGAAGGCCCATGACGTCACCCGGGTCACCCATGATGTCACCTGACGTTTTGGATGTTTTGGAGGCAGTTGTGTGCCAAGTGGCACGTGTGGCAGGATCGTGAGGCTCAAGGAGGCCTAACGTTTTGCTCCAGGAGGCCAACGTTGCCCAAAAAGGGCCTAACGTCACCCTAAAAGGCATGACTTCACCTTTGCAGTTTGATTTAGGGTTTAATTATGACATTTAATGTAAAAACTGGATATTATGTGTAACAGGCCATGTCGGCCTTTTTGACCTAATTCTGGTCATTAGTATTGTATAAATAAGGGTTTAAACTTTAAAGTTCAAGGATCGAATAGGTTCACCCCGTAACCTGTACAAATTATCTTCTCTAATCCCTATTACTTGAGCTGTATTTGGGCTTGGTTCCTTTGATCTAATGAGGACTTGCTGGTTCTTGAACTCCACTGCAAAGCCCTTATCCTCCATGACCAACACTGAGGGCAAATTCCTCTTGATACGTGGAACAAACAAGGCATCATCAAAATCTAAATAATTACCGACTTGAGTTGGAAGGGAATAGTACCAACTCCTGCTACTGGGCACTTGGCATCATCATCTAGTTCAATTTGTACTCCTTGCTTCTTTAGACTAGAAAACAACTACTAGGCTAATGTCATATGCCAAGATGCCCCAATGTTCACATACCACGAATTCCTCGGAATCACACTGGTAGAAAGGCAAGATACCAATGAGAAATCCTTCTTGAACTTGGCAGCAAATTCGTTCATCTTAGTTTCTTTAGAGGTTGCTACCTGCTTTCCTTTACCCTTTCCTAGGTTTGCTAGGACCCAACAAGGGTAAGGGAAAGAGTGAGGAGTCAACCTCATAGGCAGGAAAGAAGGACTTGCGTAAAATCAAGTGCTTCCTTTGTCATAAGAATGGTCATTATGCATATAGTGAATCTCCCACAACCAAAGACCTCCATCAAATGTTCTAGGGCCAAGAAGAGAAAGGCCCCCAAGTTGGTCCAATGCTCGAAGGTACCAGCAACAAATCCCACCAATGTGATGAAAATCACAATGTGGAACCTCACACAATATGGTGTAAGAGGAGGAATTTGGTTAATATCTACAAATCTTTTGTTGTCTAGGGACATCATGAAGCTTGGCTTGAGGAAAGCCTAARAATGGCTTYGTTTTCTCTCCAGTTAATCTATAATGTAGGTTTAGTTGGTTCAAATTTTGCTTGTTATCTGAAAATCGCWATGAG
This sequence comes from Picea engelmannii, assembly GCA_009831015.1. Classification (NCBI taxonomy): domain Eukaryota; kingdom Viridiplantae; phylum Streptophyta; class Pinopsida; order Pinales; family Pinaceae; genus Picea; species Picea engelmannii. The sequence continues at coordinate 43,024 of ML792916.1, read as the reverse complement.
AATTAAGAGGATMTTTATGTGGTTCTGGATTTTGAGCTGGTGAGATTCAGTGMTTAAATATAACACTTGTTAGGCATTCATGTTTCCATTGTGGCTTGGGAGGTTTACACCAGCTGCGTTGTGTGAAAATGTCTATTCACAGTACCCTATGGCATCCTCAGAATTGCCTTGCCTAAGAGCAGTCTCATGAAAAAGCYTATTAGTTCACCTCCATGAGCCATAAAGAAAGGGTAGAACCTACCTGTATGGGTGTTGACACATTCTTGATACTAATGAGTAACATCTAACCGGTATTGATAGTTAGATGGAACTCAATATCAATGAGTATTAAGTAACATATTGTTCCCGCTAACACTCATGCCAGAAATTCATGTCAGCAGCTCATGTTAGCCTTTCTTTGAGAGTTTCCAGCCATTCAGAAGAACATATTTGTTGAAGAAGGGCACTTTCCATGAAGGCATCTTGAGCACATCTGTTGAGGGAGATCTGTGCTTGTTGACTGCCTTGAGAAGACAAATCAGAGTGTGTTACAATGCTTATATTAGATATATCAGACTTATTTTGAGGTGTACTAGCATTGAGGTGCTAGTTTTGGAGACCTTCTTGTGCTTATTTCAGCAGTGGATTAAAGAGAGAAGGCACTTTTGGAGGAGGATTTGCTCTTCTATTTTTGGAAGAGCATGTTGCTAATTTGGGGAGAGTGCTTTTGCTATTTTTAGAATAGCATGTCTCCTAGTTTTAGAAAAACATTACTCATATTTTTAGAAAAGCAAGTTTTTTATTTTTAGAAAATCATGGTGGATATTTTTGAAAAAGCACATTGCTGTATTTATAGAAAAACTACTTGCTGATAAAAGATGTGATATTTTTGAAAAATGAGTTTACTATTTTTGAAAAGCATCATGGCTATTTTTGAAAATGCATGCAGCTAATTATGGAGAGGGTGCTTTCCTAAGTCACCTGACACGAAGACACGGGACATGGAAATATGAATGTCTGACATGTGACACGTCAACCTAGAAAAAGGAGATGGAGGACACATTATATAGATATATATTCGAAAGAATTATATATATTAAAAAAATGAAATATAGACATAAAGATCTATTTTTTTTAGAAAATAGAACATTCACAAAACACTTGGAATCCCTTAAAATCTCAATTTTACCCTTCATCTGCACAATGAAAGACTGTAAGAGCTGAGAATGAGAAAATAACAATGCAAAATGTTTTTTGGAGTCAAACAGGTAGGACACGGCTAGGGCACGTCTCTGACACATTCCAAACATGTGTCCTAGCATATCCGTGTCCAACACATGGGATACAAACACGGAGGCTCTGGGGGCTGTGTCCTATTACAGAGGTGCTTTCTTATTTTTAAAAAAGCAACTTGATGCTGATTTGGGACAATGGTTAAGCATAAAAGGAGGAGCAAGAGGTGAATGAAGTCATCTCTTTTCAGTGTCCTACATCTTCTTCAAGCTTTTCTAACCCTCATTCTTCTTTCAAATGCTGAGTCTATGAGCTGCAGCGAATATTGTCACATATCAACAAGGTTTTGAATAGTGAATCTTGGTCCAAGTCCTTTTCAGTTCCTTGGGGCAAGCTAGTTTGAAATTATTTTAGAACTATATACCCTACATCTCTAATTAATGAAAACTAGTTTGCTTGGTTCGTGAGAATATTTCATTGTTGAGAATTCCTTCATTGCTCTCTCTGTTTAGTGATTTCAGATTCAAAGATTCTTAATTAGAACGATTTAATTATCGATTATCTTGCTGATTTTCATCCTTTTTTGATTATCTTTCATCACTTATTGGTCTTTGCACCATTCACCCAAACAATTTGAAGAATATTTTTTCTGTTGTTTAATTTCTAATACCCAGCACTATGATTAAATTGCCAATAGTCTTTAAATAGTCTTTAAACCCAGAAAAAAAAATGTAAACTATGCTGATTTAATATTGCTGAGTATTTAACACATGCATGCACAGCGGAAAAATAAACAAACACACACATACACAGGAAATTTACCCTAGAAACCCCAGTGTGGGGAAAACCAGCAAACGAGGGGCTTTTATTAAGGCTTCAGAGGTAAAATAATTATAACAGAAAAATACAATTTCCTACAGTCCAGAAATGCTCCACTTCTTGACTGTACGGCCCAGCATACACAGCTGTTCAATGCTGCTGCTGTATGGCCCTGTTTGCTCTCTTAGATGGCTGTTTTACGGCCTTTGAATTGACCTGGGGTCTAATGTTGGCTCTTGAAATCTCTCATTCTTTGGAAGATGCCTGTGTTTTAAAACAACATATTGATTTGGATTTTATTTGCTGCGTGTTCTGGTGCTTTGAATGCAGGCTATATTAGTATTGAGCTTCTTGAATTTGACTAAGACACTAGTACATTATTGAAGGCATCAAATTAATTATTCTTGTGCTGTTAGTTGTTTCAGACAAAATATTGTTCTGGTCAACTGTTTGTTATCTCTGTTATTACAGGATTTGTAGTTGTGCAAAGCCCAACACAATATCACCAAATCTTGCGTAACTATAGGAAATCCTACCACTGTCACCTTAGTAAGAAATCCCCTCCTTTTAGTGATGGAGGAGGTCCACCAGAGGGAGGTTTCCTTGGTGACCTCAAGGGATCAAAGTAGTAAGTTTGATAGTCAAGCCTATCGCCCCCTCTCTTGATCACCTAAGTCAACGTCTAGGTCAAGGAGAAATATAGGTAAAGATGGTTCGAGTACCTGCCCGGAACAAGAACACTTTATAGCATTTATATAATCAATTCCAAGTACAAGTATGCAAGTAATACCTCTTTAAGACACTAGACAATGAAAGATGCTATGGGTGTCATAAAATTGCAGCAGTTAACAGTGGTACAGCAACAATAGATAAATTATAACACAGCAAGAAATACACTTCAGAATTGCAACAATTTACCATGAAAACTTAGCATTTACTCAATAGAACATTGTCCAATCATTAGATGCAATTTCTGGGTATGTTAGGCCACTATTAGAGCAATGTATGCAGCAAATTAATGTATGTTAGTATGGCTGTAACAAACTTTTGCAACAACAACAAGTAAATTAGTGAATTAGCGAATTAGCTCAAGTTAGTGTTAGGAAAGTTAGTAGGAAGCTTGAGAGAATGAAAATTGAACGTTTGTCGATCACTTTCACAACAAGAGAGCTCAAATGATTAGTGCCTTAGGGATATGGAGTCTTTTACAACAAGAATACAATATGTTTGGAGATGATAGTGGTAAGATCTAAGAGGTAGGGTTTGAAATCTAAGGTGCTAGCACATTAGGACCTTAGATTTCAAGCCTTAAAGAGAAGGATTGCTAGAGTGCAAACACTTTTGGGCTCTAGCAACCTTTTCTCCCTTCTTAAGTTCTAGAATTAAGTTACAATCAAGAGTCTAGAATTAAACTCCTAAAGTGCTAGGTATTTAGGAACTTAACCCTAGGTAGGATTTCCTTCACAAATTTATGGATGAAATTAACCTTGTGAGAGGAGGAAGCACTTATGGTCCTCTCTTAGGGTCTTACGAAGCAAAATCTTCAATATGAACAAGTAAAATTTACCATAAACATTCAATAACATGAAATGAAATTGCAGAAATTTACTTACTTCACCAAGATATGACAAGAATAAACCCTAATTGAAGCAACATCATCCAAAAATCAGCAAAAGACATCCACAAATAATCCTCCAAGCAAGTTGCATGAGTGTAGAAGAGAGAGATAGCTAAATAGGACGAAAATTTCAGACTTAGTGCTCTCACCATGGAGAGGAATGTAATAATAAAATGAGTCTTGGCTAGCTATATTTATATGGGAAATCCTAGCCACCAAAAGACTAATGAAAAGTCATGTCTTTACACAAGAGGGTCAACTTCTTTAATTTGCCCGTTCAATTCACAAAAATAAATTTTACATAAAATAAAACCTCAAAGAGTGTGACGTCATGCCCTGGTAGGGTGATGCTAGGCTCACGAGAGAGACGTCAAGGCTGAACAGGTGGCACGTTGGGCCTCCAAAGGCCATACGTCCCTCTCTCAAGTGCCGGGGTCCATGCTACATGCTTCCTCCATCAATCCATCAAGCGATCCATCAAACCCTATCCCCTAGGTGACGTCATGTGATAGGAGGGTGACGTCTAGGCCTCCAAAGGCCAACGTTCAAGTGGAGAAGGGTGGAATCCTATCCTTTAGCCATGCTAAGATGCCTCCAAAGGCAACACCCTTCATCTTCCATGCACAACGCTCATCATCAATGGTGCCCCAGATGTGGGGTCTAGCATCCATCCTGTAGGTAAGGTCTTGCAAAGGCAAACAAATACGCCCTCCAAGGGTCCACAAGTCATATGAATCATGCCAAGTAAGCCAAATCTAAGAAGAGAACCACCCAAACATGTGCATTAAACCCCCCTTTTCAAATTAAACAAATGCTCAAAGACCTTATAAATTTTTTCCAAATTTAGTTATGGGAGGGGTGTCAAGGTGCCCTATTGGTTAGCCAATCCACAAGTCAAGGGTGTTTCCCAAGGAGAACCTATCTAAGTCATGTAGTGAGTGTGAGGTGGATTTGGGGCAAGACTTCTAGGCATGGGGTTCTTGACATACAAGGGTTCGTATTGTCTCATTTATGGGTGCCTTTGTAGAGGGTGTGCTGCCCTTCGTCTGTGATGTAACATTTTTCCAAGCCCTTTATTTCCATTAATTGATTAAGGTCCAAAATATTGAGTAATATGTGAAAAGGAAAGTAAAGTGTATCGCAATGCCACTTGAAGCTAGAAACACATAGGGTGCCATATGCAAATGAAAGTAAGGGACATTGCAAAATTCATTTCCTCAACAAGCGGGACATTTATTAATTATGTGATTTCTTTTGGAGGTCCTTCATTTTTTGGAGAAGCGTTTCATTGTTCCCAGGACTTGAGGGTGAGCATCTAGAAGGATAATATTGGCTTTTATCTTTTTCTAGCTACAACACCTCTGGGCCTTTATCCCCTTCTTCCCATGAAATGAGGTACAATCCCTTCTTGGGTCAATGCACCCGAAAACCCAGAAGATGAGGAAACGAAGGGGAAGAAGGATGGAAGGTGGTAAGTATGGATGGGAATGGTACGATGACCCTTCAAGGAACCACCCAGTAGCAACCCTTTTCCCAAGGGTGACCAACTTGCTAGGACACAATGACAACCACCAAGGAGAAATTAGACAAAAGGCATAATTTCCAAGCAAATGTTCCATAATCAAGAAAGGATTCTTTGCAACATGTTAAAATGATTCAAATATTAAAGAGACACTTACCATGGCACTAGACATGTTACCTCATGAAGCAAGACCTGTTGTCCTCTGGGACCAAGCCAATGTAGTGGATGCTGCTCTACTGTTGGTGATGAGTGGTGATCAACATGAATAGGAGGGACCTTGCAGGCTCTACTGCTCAATCTGACTCTCGACACTCCATGTCTGCTACCTGTGGGCTCGAGACATAATCTCTTTAGTTACCCCTAGACTGAGGGGGTAACAATCTCCAAGTTAGTCTCTTCATCATATATTGTTTTGTAGTCTATTTTGTCTTTAATTACTTAAAAATGTAGTTGATTGAAGTCTTATTATTATTACTATGTGATGCTGTACTTTATTATTTTATGAAGTGGGTCAGCCTATTTTGATTGGAATCACAGCTTCCTGGTAAATCCTTTGTTATATGAATGATGTTGTCATTGTTCACTCTTTCTCTGTTTTTATTCAGGTGACATACACACATTATTTCTTGATCGACTTTATTTTATTGTCATTCCAATTTTGTAACCAAGGGTTGATTTGCTCTCAATATTGCTGTCAATTATAGTCACCATTTTACTTAATGGATCTCGTTACATGCTTTTCCGTTTTCTCTTTCTATGTTTTAACTGCTTGTTTAGGCAATTAATCTTTGTCTGAATTAATGCAGATTTCTTGTAAAATATGTGCGAACAGTTAGACAACTTATCTGTTTTGCTGATTTGTATTGGTTGTTGTGGTTGATCTCTTTCTTATTTAAAGAGGCCACAGTGGGTTTATTTGTTATGAATCTCATGTTTGAGGACTTTCTAAAAAGTACAAATTATATTTTCTGGATCTCTGTTCATGCTTGAAAACTTCTAGTAAAAATGACTCATCAAATATATAGTTCTCATTTTGCTTCAAGTACCTCACTTGTGGAAGTACACATTTCTGATGACCAAATTTTTGGCTGCTTTGGTCTCTAGATGTCTTGTTCATACATTTGGATGACCAAATGGACAGCAAAACATTGATTGGAAGTTATGTTTGTACTGAAATTCCTGGAGAATTCAAGTGGCAGCCTGGTTCTCTGACTCAGGTTGAATTTATCTACTAACTTCATTCAGATAGAGTTCTTTTTCAGAATGTTTCATCAACAATTTGTGCATAAGTATCTTTTTGACACATTAAGTTGTTTTATAAGTTGCAATCTGCATATGGTGTGTTTCTTGTTGCAGGCTGTGGTCAAAGGATTTTGGGTTATTTTTGAAGATATTGACAAGGCACCCTCTGATGTTCTTTCTGTCCTTTCTGCTTTATTGGAAGACAGAAAATTACACATACCTGGTCGAGGAGAGGTATCTACTTGAAATATTTATTGCTATTATATTAGAGATTCTAATTTACATACCGCGGAGTGTAGATTCGTTAGATATGGCAAGTTTGCTGCTGGTTGTGGTTGTTTAATTTTTCAAATTTTGATCAGAGTCAGTCATAATTGAGAAATACTAAATAAGTTTTTATTTTTGTCCTAGCATATTGGAAACTTTTAGCAATAAAGAAACTAGTTCTCTTAATGCTTTACTGTTAGTGGTGTATCAAGGAAATGTTAAGACTGCCTGATTACTTCTCATGGACGTGCATAATAAATCTAATGCTCTACATGTTGTGTTCATAAGCAATGTTGAATGTGAAATTTGAAGTTCATTTTTCTTTATCTCTTAGGCACCAGTTGGTGCGATTACAAGATATTCAGTAGGCATCAGTAGGTGCAATAACAACAGTAGCTTAGTCTGGTATACAATGTTGTACTTGTTCATAAGCAATGTTGTAATATTGGAGTCAGCCCATAGGTTTTCTTTTCCGCATCTTGCTTTTTTTGCATGTCAACATTTACAATGTCATTATGATATCATTAAAATTAAGCCAACAATTACTCATTTTGAAACTTGCCATTGCTGTTATAGTAACTGCCAGTTTTAAAATCTTGCATGAATGTGAATAATATGTTTCATTGGTATCTCATCATTGTTAGTGTCCCACGTGTTTGTTTGATTTCTAAATTGATGATAATAAACTTGCTATATCTATTAATGAAGTCTATGACTGAAGAATTGTTAATTGCGTGGTGAACCAATTCTGAGTCACGAGTTAAATATCCAAAATACTTGGAATATAAAGTAATCCATTTAGGATGGAGTAATAATATATTGAGTAAATGTATAAGAATGAATGAGATATATGAGATGATTGATTACAATGACAATGAGGATCATATATACCCACGCAGGGGTGCCCTTCCATTAATAGACATGTCTTTTGGATAAGACATGTCTTCTGATTATGATGTATAAATTATTATTATTTAAAGATTATTTATTTATATCTATTTATTTATATCTATATATTTTTGTTTGTTACATTGCCTTCCCCTTTAGAAATGCTTTGTCCTCAAAGCGTATTTATGGAGAGACTTACATCTACGTTTTGGCTTGCAATGCTTTCGCACGATTCTCTGTTTTTGGCGTTGTTAAGATTGACGATACGAGACGATATGAGTGACAAAGAGTTGAGCAGAACTGTCGAATTGTGAAATGGTTAGACCATCCTAATTCAATCTTTTGCGGACTATTGCATTCCCACGATGAATGGTTATCATGAGACCGAATTTCGCTAGTATCAATATTTTTCAAACGAAAAGTTAGTCGTTCCTGACCTGAGTGATATTGATACTCTGACTATTTAAGATATCTGCTTTTATGGTTTGGATGTCGATAAGGAGTTCTTATAACATTATTTTCTCTTATCATGCTTCTAGTGTTTTCTTGGTTTAATTTCGATATATGATTTTCTTTACACAACGATGTTGCCTTGTTAATGGATGAATTTTGATTAGTAAGTACACTTGGAGTTCCCATCGTTTATACCCCGACATCCCTATATGTCCTTTCTTCAACTGGCTTTGCATCTTCTTGAGCTGTGATGTGGATTGGATCTATATTTGTTCCTTTTTCTATAACTTGGATTTTTACTCCTGAGCACTTTGATGCTTTCTTCTCGATTTGTTCTAACTTGTCTTCCAACAACTTCTTATCATTCTTAAACTTCTTAATTTGCATCAATAGGTTTTGATTACGATTTTTTAGACGCAAATTTTCTTCATTATCCGATTTTTCGATATCTTTAATGTCTGGATTTTCAAGTTTCTCTTCTTTCAACTTTTTGATTTGTTCTAGTAGCCCTTGATTAAGGTTTTTCAAACGAGAGTTTTCTTCATTGTTTTCTGGTAGGTTCTTCTCGAGATCTTGATTCTTTTGCTCCAACTTTTGAAAGCATTGTTTTCTATCTTTTGACTTCTTGATTTGTGTAAGTAGTTTTTGGCTATGGTCTTTTAAGCGAGAAATTTCTTCATTTTTATTCGTGATAACTTCGTCAAATTCTTTTTGTATTTTTGACACTGACCATCGATTTTCCTGAAGGATCACCTTTGAGAGGTCTTTCAAGTCTTTTGATGATGGTACTATTGAATCTAACTTCATACTAGTGTCTTGAAATGTCATCATCTCCTTCTTGTAGGGAAACATCACAAACTTTTTCTCCATATTTAAGATGAAGGTACCTAGTTTTTTAAACCATGGTAATCCGAGAATGATGCCAATTTCTTTTGTATACATAGTTGTAACATTGAATTGAGATATATATTCATATTCATCAATTGTCACTTGTAACTCCTTAATTTCATATTGTTAGGGATTCTTAATTTGATCCATTTAATTGTGTGTCGAACAATGACTTCAGTTTCACTGAGAGGTAACATTTATTATGCTTTTTTTCATATATGATTCTTCTATAAAATCCTGGTTTTACTATATGAAGATCAAGAATGAAGGCTTTAGTAAGTTTTCAAATCTCTTGTGGATAATCATACAAATAAGAAAATGAAAGTGCTGAGATTTGTCAATGGAGGGGTACACTCCCAAGGAGTTTGATTCTTTTTGCAAGGAAGCAAGGGTCAAAAGGGAGTTGACAGTGGCTTACTACTTGCAGTAGAATGGGGTTGTAGAGAGGAAGAATAGGTCTATCATAGAGACGACCAAGGCTCTGATTCATGATCTAGATTTGTCCATTTGTCTTTGGGTAGAAGCATGTAGTATTAACCTCTATATTCTAAACAAGTGTCCTCACAAAATATTGAAGGACTAGACATGGGAAGAAGCTTTCAATTGTGAGAAAGGAAAAGTATCACACTTTCGTGTATTTGGTTATCCCATGTATATTCATATTCTTGATGAGAAGAAATTTAAGCTTGAACCTTCCTAGCTTGAAGGGTATCTTTGGTGGTTGTTATAGTGAGTCCTCCAAGGCTTTTAGCATCTACATTTCATCATAGGGGAAGACAGTAGTGAGCCGAGATGTGAAATTTGATGAGGATGCTTGGTCCTCCAAGTCTCAGTAGTCTCCAACAGTGGTCGAGGGGGGAGAGAGGCTTGCTGTCCCAAATACTGACCTGCAGAATTAATGGAAATCAGATTCAGATCAGCAGGATTCCAATGCAGTAACAAAGACTATTCTACTCTTTAGTTCAGCTAGGAAGCTGAAGTGGCTTACCTAAACATTATATGAAGTAGAGGAGCAAGGTGGAGCTCTAAACACTTCTTTTTGGCTGAGTCGTCCTAAGAAATTTCCTAACTATCTTGCATTGATGTCTTCCCTCATTGATGCAGAGCCTTCCAGTGACAAGGAGGCAACGGTTGATCAGGTATGGTGGGCTGCCATGATAGAGGAGTATAAATCTATTTTGAAGAACGATGTATGGGAGATTGTGCCAAGACCAGCGGGGAAATCAATGATTAATTATAGGTGGTTGTACAAGGTAAATCGCGCAGCTGATGGCCACATTCAGAAGTACAAGGTCAGGTTTGTAGCAAGAGGATTCTCCCAGAGAGAGGGAGTTGACTATGAAGAGGCCTTTGCTCTAGTTGTTGTTATACCTCCGTCAGAACCATTATGTCTTTAGCATCAGTTTTTGATTGGCCTTTATATTAAATGGATATTAAGACTCTGTTTTTGAAAGGTCTGATAGAGGATGAAGTATACAAAGCCTTTTATGGGTTGAAGCAGGGACACTTGCTTGGTACTCATGGATTGATGAATACTTGTTGAATTTGGGCTTCAACAGGACTGTTGTAGATTCTATTCTTAATTATCTATTTGATTGATCTAATCTGCTTGTCTTCACTCTATATGTAGATGACCTGATACTTACAAGTAGTTCTTATACGCTCATAGCATGGTACAAGACAGAGTTGGTGTGTGAGTTTGACATGTAGGACATCAACCTTATGCGTTATTTCTTGGGTCTGGAGGCTTGGTAGGGTACATGTAAGGTCTTCTATGGACAGGGGAAGTACATAGTGGAGATTCTAAAGAGATTTCAAAGGATGGATTGGCCACTCCTATGGTTCCAAATCTGAAGTTATCAGTAAATTCAGATTCAGATTTGCTAGATTTTTCATTAGACAGGCAGTGGATTGGTTCCATTATGAATATGGTGACTACTAGACCTGATATTTGTTTTGCAGTGAACACCTTGAACTAGTTCATGGTTGATCCTCGACAGATTCATTGGAAGGCTGCAAAGCATGTGCTCTGATACATGAAGGGCACAGTTGTTTAAACTTTATTGTGACAATCGGAGGTGCTTCAGGTTTTCTGAGAATCCAGTGTTTCACAATTTCTCCAAGCACATTGATATCCAGTACCATTTCCTTGGAGACAAAGGTCAGAAGAGAGCAGTGGTCCTTGAGTATGTTTCTTAAGATTCGCAGGTTGCGGACATTTTGACGAAGCCCCTGGCAAAGAGGAAGTTTGAGATGCTGAGGGACTAGGTTTGGTGGAGTACACTTCTGTGCAAGAGGGAGTGTTAATATTTTACTGGTTTGTTGCTTAGTTAGTGTAGCCCAGCCGTGATGGCACGCTTCAGATGCAGATCCAGTTCCTTGGTTCCTATGCAGTCTGTAGGTGCAGTTATGGTGAGGGCACACTAGAGAATTCTCTTAGAGAGGCACACTGTTTTGTAGACAGAAGATGGATAGAGGGAACATGAATGTTGTAGGCATTCATGTGCCAGAGTTAGTTGCTATTCTGATTTAGAGCTGCTGTTCTTAAATTAACTATTTCAGATTTAGGATATGCTTTTCTTAGAAATCGGTTTTAGTGCTGTTCCAGATTTAGCCAAGCTTTTAGGCTGAGGAGTGATTCCTTATTTAGCTTGGGCGCTGATCCTTAGACTAATCTGGGCACTTTATCCTATGAATTCTCTCATGCCAACTTGGGCACTTTTCCCTAGGTAGATTTAGGTTTTTCTCTTCTAATCATGGCACCCCAAAGGGTGGGATAGTTTGTATCTTCCCTGCTTTCTTAGTCTACAAAAGAAAGGTAGGGGTATGTTGTTTATTCATTCCAGTTTTGAAGCTGTAGCATTGTATTCTCTTCTCCTTCAGTTATTAGAATACAGATGTAATATTGAAAGTTCAGATCTGTGTGTAGTTGCTGTTATTATTTTCAGCCTTGTGCGTTTGTAGATTAATGTATTCAGAAGTTGCTGTTTTGATAAGAGCTTTCGTGTTTTAAGCTACCGAGGTTTTGGTTATTTTCTGAGTGCAGAATTCATTTACTATGTGCTGAAAATTAACAGTGGTAAGTAGAATCTTCAGTTGTAGAAGATGTAACCAATGTGCTAGCAAGTCATCCTTGTAGGCCAAAAGATACAAACGTTTATGTACCACTACTTTGACTTGATCATGCTACTAAATGGGAGGTTGTTAGGTAATTGCAGGATGTTGTACATGCGACTGCCACCAACTTCCATGTAAACACTGTTGATTTTTCTGAGTGTTTTCTCACTTCTGCAATTTATCCCAATCCCGGTTTCAGTCACTCCTTATCACTCCAAATGTTTAATGCCCATTCCCAATATTAATGAAATTTGCAGACATTAATATGCATTAAATATTAAAATGAAATTTGACTGAAACACATGAAATAAATGATCTTTT
>ML792915.1:219172-231113 GCA_009831015.1 Picea engelmannii | reverse complement strand
CTTGATGGCCAACATGCCTTGAGTGATGCACAAGAGAGAGCATCCTTGTGAGATTTGTCGGTTGATGAGCTCCTTGAAGCCATATGGTTTTCGTGTGGAAACTAACAACACTAAGACTCAAGAAGAAGGAGGAATCATCACATGTCCAAATTTCGCCAAGGGATCAAACAACCTAGAATAGCTTTAGGCCAAGATTGGGCTATATGACCCCGACAAATTCCATTGTTGGTATTCCATTGAGTTGTGGTTTTGGTCCAACTTTCAAAAATGTAGTAAAAAAGTATTGACCCCATTGGACCAAGTCATTATTTTAGAACAACTATTTTTCTTCTTTGATTACGAGGGATGAAGACTTGTCTAGGTGTTGGGAAAACTTCCTCTGTCTAATCATTGGCCCATTGTTTTCTCCATTTCTTGGGGAAAGGGAGCATGCCCAAAGCAAAGCCCCAAAGACAAGATTCATGCTCAATGTATCCCATCTCAAACAATAAAGGAGTAAGGAAGCGATCAAACACATTTCAAATCGTGTGCCCTGACCCAAAGACCCCAAAGGATGGATAGTTTGTCGGGGGGATGTTATCAATTTTGTCAGTGCATTCATACAAAGCTACTAGAGGAAACTCATAGATGTTAGAATAATGTACAATGTTGTGGCAGAGGAACTGAAACAATTTTATCTACAACAATAGCTTATCCCTTTTAGTGAGTAGACCCAAGGCAAAGCTTCCAAACTATGACATTTTCTAGAAGTAAAAAAAAATTACAAAGCTTGGGGGTGCAAATTTGATCCAAATTACACTGGATTAAAATGGGCAACAAGATAACTAAGGCCCTCTTCAAACCCCTAACAAAGGAGGCAACAAAATAAATGAAATCTCTCAAGACTTCAAAAGGGTGCATAACAAATCAAGAAGCTACTCAAAAAGAGTTTGTAAACCATTATAACATTGTTTTTAGGTGTCAAACACTAACAAAGTGAAGAGTGGCCCGCAAACATGCATCAACATAGTCCTGCATTCTCCATCACTAGATCATCAAAGGCTTTGATATCATGAGTTGACAACGTCTTTGAAAGAGAAAGTTGATGACAAATCCCCAAGCCTAGATGGCTATGCGTGAATTTCAGAAAGCCACGTGGAATTTCTCTGGGGGTACAAGGAGATTGTGCAGAACAAATCATCAGTGAATCACATTAACAAAGGGATTATCAAGGTTACTCCAAACCCTAGTGACCACAAGTTCATTAATAGCGAGCGGCCAATCACATTGCTAAATTTTTTGAACAAATATTAACCAAAGCCCTCACCCTGCAATTGAAGCATATCTTCCTCCCAAAGATTATTAGCCTTGAAAAAACAAGGTACATCAAATGCTATTGTATTTTAGATAATTTCATCATCCATTGAGAAGGGATGGAATGGGATAGAACCTTGGGACTTATTATCCCCCACCCCCCCGGCCCTAGGGGTAACTAAGGAGATCATGTCTCGAGGCCCACAGGTAGTAGACATGGAGTGTCGAGAGCCAGATTGACTAGCAAAGCCCCGCATGGCCCCTCCTATCTTCACTTACACCATCGGTCATCACCAACAGCAACGCAACATCCATCACATCGGCATGGCCCTAGAGTACAGCAGGTCTTGCTTCATGAGGTAATAAGTTTGGTTTCATGGTAAGTGTAACTTTAAGAACTGAAGCATTTAAAATTGTTGCGAAGAACCCTTTCTTGATTACAGAATGCTTGCTTGGAAATCATACCCTTTGCCTTATTTAACCTTGGTGGGTGTCATCACGTCCTAGTAAGTTGGTCACCCTCGTTCCTTGAAGATTCATTGTACCATTCCCCATCATACTTATCACTTTCCATACTTCTTCCATTTTGTCTCCTCATCTTTTAGGTTTTTGGTCTTATTGACTCAAGAATGACATGTACCTCATTTCATGGGAAGAAGGGGTCATTAGGCTCGGAGGTGCCCTAAAAAAAACATCATGCATTAAAAGCTCGCCCTGGGATCCTAAGAACAATGAAACGCTTCTCAAAAAAATGAGGGACCCATAAAATAAATAACTAATTAATCAATCATGCAAACCAAGGTAGAGTGTATGTGGGCTATGCATTTCCTTTTAGTGCCCCTTATTGTCTTCAACTTGGAAAATCATGCAAACCAAGGTAGAGCGTATGTGGGCTATGCATTTCCTTTTAGTGCCCCTTATTGTCTTCAACTTGGAAACACATACAAAATAAAGGGCTAATAAAGGGCTTGGAAAAATATTATTTAAAAACAAAAAGAGGAAAAAGATGTGGGTAGCCCTCAACAAAGACACCAATAAATGAGACAATAGGAGCCCTTGTATGTCATGAAACCCCATACCCATAATTCTTACCCCACTCCACCTCATACTCACACATGCCTTAGATAGGTTTCCCTTGGGAAACAACTTTGAATTGGGGATTGATTGACCCAATAGGATTCCTTGACACCCCTCCTGTTGTTGGACTAATCGGTAAGTGTGGACACAAACAAATCTCCCTAGTTCCACCTGAAACTAGAACAAAACATAACATAATATGAGACTTTCCCTAAGCTCTAATTATTGAGTTTACTAGCTATCAAGAGATAGACAACATACCTTTTAAATGTCGTTTCCTCTTGCCATTGTCATCCTAGCTCCATTCCAATGCTCCCGTGATATTGAACCTGCAAGAGAACACAAGCCAACCAAAGTGAAAGAAACAAAGTATACTCAACAAGAACATATGTATGTGATCAAGGAATCATACAATAAAACAAGACTAGTTTTATGGGAAAGAAACATATCGTTGTATCATATTAAATAGCAAGTAGAGAATACAACCAAAGCCTTGATGTCGCAAGGTCCCCTTTCAATGGCCTTTTTCTCTAACACACGCACCTTTGCTCCAAAGCCTTTGAATGAAGAAGATCCACCATGTAGCTTGTAGAACTAAAGCAAATCTCTCAAGAATAATCTAAAGTAGAACTCTCCATACAAATCTTAGCCTATTCAACCTTATCCTTTTCCATGAGAGATCCCTCCTTATATAGTGTGAAGGAGGGATGGATGAGGAGATTAGGATGATCCCACCAAATCAGAAAAGCGAGTAAGATCTAAACCATTCGGAGGCCACCTCACCTTCTAGAAGATTCCCTTCTAGAACATTCGTGAAGTTTAACTTTTCCTTAGCTTTTAGCATCATCGCACCCTAGGCATATGGAAGCATGTGGAGACGTCGCAGTCTAGCTCTAGAGCAGGATGCGACAATCAGGAATCGTCACACCCCATGCATATTGCAGGGTGTGACGACCTTCCTTAATATGGTTTTTTAGAAAGGAAATAAAATCACTCTTTCATGGATAGACTCTTTTATCTTTTCAGGGAACATGAACACATGTTGTTAGTGGATCACTGGGGTGACCAAAATAATGTGTAAAAGAATGCCCCCCAAAGTATGAAGGTGGAACTTGTGATAGCTGAAATACTTTGTAGAATGTGTGTGTTGAACAAGGAGCGCACCGATAGGGAACCTGCAAACAATCAAGCATATGCATAATAATAAACCATCGTATGAGGTAGGCATTCCCATGCTCAGATTACAAAATTTCAAGTGAGTCATGGCCACTAAATATACACTATGGATCCATGTCATTATGAATCGGCATAGCCACCAAGAATACATTGTGGATATATGCTCTAAAGAATTCAAATTCAAACATAGCCACGAGACATACACAGTGGATCTATGTGTCAGTACTAATTCATGAATACTCCGTCGCAACCTGGATCAGAATGATGGGATCCAGGGTCTTCATTTCCATTGTCCTTAAGTACGAATCTAACCATGTAATTACAGGTGTTGAAGTCGAACATGGTAGAAACCACTTGATTACCGGTCAATGATGAAAACCATTAACAAGTGCGAGGGAAATCTCCATTGATGCCAATGACCCCCAAGGTACCCTAGTACAGTCCAACGAATGTGATAAATGAGTTGAAGTTGAACACTCGATGGAATCTCCCAATTAGGGGTCAATGATTTGAACCCACTGTTGAAAGCGAAGAGACCTGCCATTGAGGCATGCAGGCTCTAAGGTACTAAATGATTTTTAAGTCTAGTTCTTGGATAATGTGTTGAAGTCGACAGGAAAAGACTCATCACAGGAGGGCCTTGATGTATCCCTCATCAATGACATGAAATAAGTAACAGATTTGAAGTAGATCGGAGTATGAAGTGGTTTGGAACTAACTCAGGGAAGGCCGACATGGTAGAAAATTTACGATTGCAGATGGCTGACTCGATAGAGGGTTTGTTTAGGTTGGAATTCTCTTGAACATATGAATGACACGACAATGGTCTTGGTAGCATTGACTCAAGGAGGACCCAACATATGAACTTATAGATGGTCAAATGAGAGACAAGGGTATTTCCCAACTTGTATACAATGATGAAGGGGGTGTCATGCTAAAGAGAGACTATTATTGCCACCAATACGAATATAGACACATATTTATTTCCCAATTTTCCCCCACCATTTCTAGCAAATACCTCTTTATTTTTACGCAAGCTTGAAGAGGATAACATATGCTTGTAAATGTAATCTCATCCTTTAGACGAGTCCCTCGGAGTATATTTAAAGAACCCTAAGAAGGAGTGGTTCGATGTTTGTTTAATGAGTCCAAGGAAAGAAAAATCAGGTGTTTTTCAATTTTAGAGAGTCTGAAAAACACTTAAAGAGAATTCCAACAGGTCCTTTTTCGTAAATTAATCTGATGAGACCGAAAAAGTGATAACCTACTGCTCATCAGATGTTTTCTTTAAATACTTTTATGGGTGTGAAAAAAATAAGGTCGTTCGGCCATCTTTTCATGTTTAGAGAGTCTAAAAAGAGCTTAAAGGGAACTCCAGGGGGTTTCCATTTTCGTGTAACCTTTACGAGTCCGAAAAAGTGATAAAAGTATACTCGGTTACACTCTCATTGAATCACGAGCACGAGAAAGAACAAAGACTAAGCTTGGGGTTTTTCCTGAAAAACCCTAAAAGGATCTATACATACGACAAATATATAAAAACAAACCAAAAAGTGGACCCTTGTTCCAACGTTTCGCCTCTAGACTTTTCAATCTGCGAAAATCAACCACTTGTAAAGTTGTTAAGACTTTAGAATTTGGACAAAGCATAAAAATAATAAAATATACAAATGAAAAGTAATAAAAATGAATAAAATAGGTTACAAACCACATTTTACCATTTCATTTGTAACTTTGCCCAAAAATTGCTCCAAAGCCCTTTTTTCACCTTGATTTTCAACTGTTGATTGTGGAGTGAATGGGGGATCATTTCACGAATCGTCTTCACTAAAGAGGTAATCTCCTTCTCCTTCATCTTTGCATGGTTTTAAAATTGATTTTCATTGGTTAAAATTATGTTTTGGGTTGAGTTTTTGGGGGTTACCCATGCATTGAGGTCGTCGCAAGTGCCCTATATCGAGACTTGCGACGATATAGGATCATCGCAGGTGACCCTATAGATGGGGGGCGATGACGATGCCCTACGATGACCGTGGCCCAAAATTTCAAAAGATGAACCCAACAAGTAAAAAACCCTCAAGAAATAAAATTATGTTTCTAATGTCATATTATGGTCCCTTGGCAGGTTTTCCACGGTTAAGATGTTGGAGTGGCTCGAACGAGAACATGAAGAAGAAGATTACTTCGTTGGGAATGACCCAGTAACAGTGATGGCCCTCCAACAGTGCAGGTTACTAAAATTCTTCAAGATTTAGGGCATGAGGGCCCAACTGAGACTACTGGAATACTTGGTTCACATGTGGGATATGAATAAGCAGACATTTCATGTGGGTGCCCACACACTCACCATGGATATCGAGGATATTTATTTCCTAACAGGACTATCTCATTGTGGTTCACGAGTGACACTTACAGGTAGCAGGGGTGGTGGTGAGTCTATGAACTACTACATCAATCATCATTGTGTACCGGGAACCGAGAAACATAGTGGTAAGGTCGCTATTAGGGATGTATGTGATTTTCCTTTGCATACTATCCTCTATACTATTATTTGCATGGCAGGGATGAAGCTCCCCACATGGGTCTACAGATCCATTTTCAGTATGCATTGGAGTGTATGGAGCCCCGAGTCTTCAACTAGTGTGAAGGGGTCCTTAAAAGTATGAAGAAACAACTTACCAAGTGCAGAAGTGGTGGGTTGAAACAATTCGGATACGAGTCTATTTTAGTATCCTTCTTCCTAGAGAGGGTCCTAGTCTTACGTTGGCAGGTAGAGTGGAGTATACCTGCTCCACAAGATCTGAGGATGAAGAGGAGGGTAGATCTCATGGCCCGACATGGAGGTGGTCACATCGTCAGGTATAACGATGTCTTCTTCGAATAGTTGAGGACTCAAATGCTCATGGTCGATGATTATGCCTACGTCGGATTAGATTTCCGTGGAGATCCGAACCTAGCTCTTCCCGAAGGTTTCCAATGGGGGGACATAGGTAAGAAGGAAATTTTGTTTATATCATGTTTTTGTTATTTTTAATGATATAAAATGTTTTTTGTGTTTTATAAGTCCAATGACTAATCAAATTCTCTCCAAAAAATGCAGATGTGGGACCTTATCGACCACCAGGATCATCCTCTATCCAGAGGCGAGGGGAGAGAGGTGTCGTAGCGGGAGTGGTTGCTTCCGATCTCAAGGCCATAGAACAAAACCTGGAGGGGCTCACTATGAACGTCCCTAATGCCACCATAGATTATATTTCTAGGCATTACCAATGCCACACAGTGGGCGTGTCTGCATCCATCAGTCGACTGTTGCGTAGAATAGCACAGGAAGTCGTTTGTTATAGTGAGCAGCATATGTGATGCTTGTTGTATATGAAGCCATGTGCTTCACATTGTTTACATTTTGGTCTTCGGACAAAAAACATTTTTTGTAAACTTTTATCGTTATATATATAAGGTTTCTACCAGCTTACTTGTTTTATGTACACAGTGTGATTAGATTTTATAAATATCTCAAATGTTTATCTAACACATAATTAGCCAATGCATATGTTAATGTATTTAGACATTTGGGAATGTGTTGATATTCAATGTAATCAAAATTACATTCCAAGAGGCGAATTCATAAATATACCCTTAACAAAGTAGGACTCCAGATAGAATAAACATTACTCAATTGTAGTACTACTAACTGTGAATCGAGTCGTACAATGAGATGACAGATTCCAACTGAAACAACGCCAGTTAACAACTCGATAACTGCACTGTATTCCACAATATTGTTAGTTGCACGACCAAAGCAAACACCATGTAGATTGATTAACTCATATGTAGGTGCATAGATTGCCCAAGCAACAGATGCTAAGTTTTGAGTACTTCGACTAGCGCCATCAGCGAAGCCAATGTAGGGTAGCGAAGACACAGACATCTGGAAACCAAGCACAATGCAAGGTAAGCAACCGAGAGAACGAAACCAAAAAACAAAAAAGTACACAAGAGTATGATACACTAAAAATACACACACTCATGCAAAAATGACTTAAGCATAGTACTTTTTCAAGTAATACCCATTTTTGGGTTTACTCAAAGGAATTCCATCATAATCCACCAGTTCATAAGCCCCTTTCTCCAACACTCGTTTCACAATGTAAGGACCCCACCACATGGGCTCGAATTTACCAGCCCCTAGAAAATCATGATCTTGCTCATAAAGGAGAACTAGATCACCTTCAGAAAAAATATGTGGTTTGACATGCTTGTCATACTAAGCTTTGACGTGCTTTTTCTGAGTTTCAACAACTAAGGCCGCATCACGACGGGTTTCGTCTAATTGCATCAAATACAACAGAATTTCTTCCTCAACCAAAGTGTTAGGGAGAAGTTCGACAGCTAGCTTCAAATATGGAATCTCACATTCAATCGGCAAAATTGCTTTGATACCGTATACTAACTAGAAAGGTGTGAATCTCATGGAAAACTTAATGGATGTTCGATATGCCCACAATGTTGAGAACAACATCGTGTGCCAATTTGACTTATGAATTCCTACCATCCGTCGAAGCATAGTAGTGAAAACTTTGTTGATTGCTTCAACCTGACCATTGGCCTATGGATAGTAAGGTGTTGAGTTTTCATGGCAAATACCCAACTTCTCAGTGAATTCAAACATCATGAAATTACGAAAATGACTACTGTGATCGGTAATCATATCTTGAGAGACACCAAACCGAGTAATGATATGATTGAATATGAATAAGGCTACAGTTTTATCGGTGTTATCAAATGTAGGTAATGCCTCGACCCATTTAGTGAAATAATCCACATCTACAATAATGTATCCATGCCCCCCGATCGAGTGAGGGTTACATGTCATGAAGTCAATGCCCCATTTGGCGAATGGACCAACGAAAACTACAAGGTGAAGAGGAGCAGGGTGAGATCATATCTTGTTGTTGTAGGTTTGAAAAGCATGGCATTTCTGGACGGCAGTAATGCAATCCTTAAACAACGAGGGCCAGAAATAACCCACTCATAAGATCTTTTGGGCAGTGGCATACCCAAACATATGACCGCCACATGCTCCAGAGTGAAATTCATTCAAAGCTTTCTCAGCTTCATCGTAAGTGAGAAATTGTCGAAAGATGGAATCAATACCACGGCGGTAAAGTGTATCTCCAAGGATAATGTATTGATGGGATTGATACCGGATACAACGATGATCTGTACCAGAAATATCAGGTCGAAAAGTTTGGGTCTGGAGATAGATGATGATATCTCCGTACCATATACGTCGTACAAAATTATCAAAAAGAGGGATTTGTCAGGTAAGGAATCCTTTGCCACAGTTTTTGTCTCAGTAGAGGGAAGGTCACAAATCAAATTGGCAAAAACCAAAGATTTCTTTGACTTGGCACGCTCAAACTCCAAATCAAACTCCTAGAGAATAACTATCCATTTAGAGTATTTTGCCCCCAACGACTGTCGGGTAAGGATGTGTTGCATGGGGTTTCAATCGGAAATAACAGCGGCTTTTTGTAATAAGATGTAATGACCAAAACATTGGGCAGCTTGAACAACTGCCAAGGCCAGTTTTTCCACATGTAGATATTTGGTTTTGGTGGTCATGAGACTCTGACTCAAATAGTATACAACATGTTCATCGTGTGAATCATCCTCTTGAACTAATACCATAGCAATGGTAGAGTATGAAGAAGCTAAGTACAGGAAATAATCTTGACTATAATCTGGAGGAAATAGTAGGGGTGTACGGGTTAAGACGAGTTTCAAAGCTTCAAAAGTTTTGTTTGTAGTGTCATCCCATACAAAATCGTAACCTTTCTTCAGAAGCTGAGTAAATCCTTTCGTTAATTCAATGTAGTTGGGAATGAATCGACGTAAAAAGTTTGCTTTCCCTTGCAAACTTTGGAGCTGGTGTAGTGTGGAAGGAGGAGGTAGATTAAGAATGGCCTCAACCTTTAAGGGCTCTACTCTAATCCCATGTATCGACATGATAAAACCAAGTCGTCCAGATTCCACACAAAAAACACATTTGTGAGGATTCAAACGTATGCGATAATAACGACAACGTAGGAAAATGGCATGCAGATGTGTCGGGTGATCTTGGCGACGCATAAAATGCGTCGCTAGATCGTCTAAATAGGGTTGTACAATGTGATTAATATCGTGAAAATCATAAGACATAGCGTGCTGAAAAGTCGCTCCAACGTTATTCAGACCAAAAGGTAGTTTTCGATAGGTGAAGGTTCCCCAAGGGAAAATAAAAGTAGTCTTGTGTTGATCCATGGGTAAAATATTGATTTGATTATAACCAGAGAAACCATCCATCAAAGAAAATATTTCACTCCCGGCACAATCGTCAAAAATATGTTCAACGAAAGGGGTAGGATAATTGTCCTTAAGACAAGCTTTGTTTATATCCCTATAATCAACGCAAACACTAATCGTGCCTTGTTTCTTCATAACGGGAACAAGATTGGATACCCAATTCGTTAAAGCCATGGGATAGATAAAATCGGCTTTAAGAAGTTTTTCAACCTCAAGCTTAATCGCAGTAGATTTATGTGGGTGCACTGGGCGAAGTCGTTGCCGAACGGGTTTAACATCCAAGTATGTCTTAATCTCATGCATAACAATATCGGGATCAATACCAGGCATTTATTCATAACTACGGGCGAAAATGTCACAGAATTCTTGGAAAAGGGATTTATAAGTACGAACTTCATCAGGAGAACATGAAGCACTGACATGAACATTTTCCACGACTCTAGACTTGATCAAAATGTCAAGAGGGACAGTAGGGGAAATATTACGCAAGTTCCCTTCATACAAAATGTCGCCTGTCAACTCGGGAACATAAGAAATAACAACAATGGTAGACGGTGTCAAAATCCGTTGATAACTCTCTATGGTCTCAGGTTCCAGGAAGAGAATAGAACGATGATGCCCATCATCCCATGGAGTTTCTTCCATAGAAATGACTGTCATGATCATCTCGTCAGTAGGAAAGATCACATGAAATGTATTGGGAGACGTATCACAAAGAGAAGGAGGAGAAGAAGTTGTTGATTGAATAGCTTGATAAGCCAATTCTACCGGAATTAAAGGCATGATGTCGTCGTACCGAAGGAAAACACTAGGGATAGGTACTATCCATGGGTCATAAGACTCGGGGGTTTCACTAACAGAAGTCGATATCATGTTGATCAAGGCGACAAAAGGAGAAGGAATATTGGGTGGAGGAATGGGGAAAGTACCCATCAATGTTGAATCTTTGATAAGACCCACACCAACATTCTCATAACCAGGGGGTGTTTTCAAAATAAAAGGGGAGTTGCTAGTATGTGAATCAGAATTAAAGAAGGTCAGTTGATCGACAATAATGACCTTTCCTTGGTGCGGGAAACGTAACACACGAAAAAGGGTAGAAACAACTGTGTGCATGGAAGCAATCCAGCTACGGCCAAGTAAAAGGTTGTAATCAAGAGGTGCATCAAAGACCTCAACCTCGACATTAACCTCTTTACCTTCTAACATAATAGACACTGAAGGAAGAACACCATAAGGTTTGAATCATGCACCATTAAAATCTTTAAGAGTATTGTGTGACTTGGTCAAGGCAGGAGAGCCAATGGATTTCCAACAAGTAATAGACATAACGCAAGTCGAGGCTCCTTCATCAATAACGGTTCAATAAATATTATTTTTTTCCACAACAACTTGGATTTGAAATGCTAATTGAGGAAGAAGCCTTGGAATATGATCTTCCAAATCAAAGATTATCAAATTAGTGTTAGAAAAATAGGACCGCGGAGCAATAAAATAAAACAAATGCAGAAACAAAAAACACAGAAGACACACAATACAAGAGAGTCACAGATTTACGTGGTTCACCCAGTGTGGGCTACGTCCACCAGAGAAATTGCCAGAACCTTCCTTTATTATTATCCAACAAATGAAGGGATACAACCTACAGCAAAACCCGTCGTAACTTCCTCTTCTTTCTCTCACAGTCTCCTCTCTCAGAATACAATATTCACTCTCATACATAGCCGCAATACATTTCCCTCATAAAAGAGGGTTGCCTTCTACTTCAAAAAACCCTAACATAATCTCTATCGTTAGATCTGCGACCTTATAATGAACGGTCTAGATTTACAATGAAATTACAATATACTTTTATAAGGCAATTTTTTCTTCCGGGGCTTCGCCCCCGAACCCCCGCTTGCCCCCAAACCCCCCAGCTGGGGGGATGGACCCCCCAAACCTCGCAGAGGGGGTACCCCCCCTCTTCACTCCCCCGCGTGGAAGATTGTACATACTTCTGGGGTGTAAATACTTCATGGGGTATAGACACGACTGAAAGCAAAGGACCTCT
>ML792915.1:190573-203567 GCA_009831015.1 Picea engelmannii | reverse complement strand
CAAACACTTGTTGACCGCTTCCGTTTGACCATCAGTCTGGGGATGATAGGCTATGATGAGATGCAATTGAGTTCCCTTTAGCTTGAATAATTCTTGCCAAAAATTGTTGGTAATAGTGGGATCACAGTAAAAAACAATAGAACGAGGCATTCCATGGAGTTTGAAGATATTATCCATAAAAATTTGAGCCACCATGGATGTTGTGAACAAGTGTTGAAGGGCACAAAAATGAGCATATTTGTAAAGACAATCCAATACCACCATGAAGATTGACTTATTGCCTGATTTGGGTAAGCCAACAATGAAATCCACATAAATATCCATCCAAATAGTAGGTGGAAGCGGAAGTGGTTGGAGTGTACCAGGAGGTTTGACAATATCTCCCTTATTGCGTTGACATGTATCACATTCGGCCACAAAGGTGCGGATCTCCTATTTCATACCATCCAAGAAGAAGTATTGTCTGACCCGTTCGTAAGTTTTGGTAAAACTTGAATGGCCCACGGTAGGTGAAGCATGAAACTCAGAGAGTACCTTGGATTTAAGGGTCAACTGTTTACTTAAATACAAACGACCTTTATAGCGAAACTCTTCATTGTGCCAAGAGTACACTGGAGCAATTTGGGGATCTTGTTGAAGTTTTTGGATTAGGCTGGAAATTTCGGGGTCTTGCAACCATTCCCGTCGAACAACCTAAATCCAGTCGACGACAATGAATGAGAGGGAAAAGAGGGACCTTTCTTCTTCAAATTTCTTGGAAAAAGAATCAACCACCACATTTTCTTTTCCCTTCTTATAAACAATCTCATAATCATATCCAAACAGCTTGGTCACCCATTTTTGTTGCTTTGGGGATGACATTTTTTTTTATAGGAAGTATTTGAGGCTTTGATGATTCATTTTAATTTGGAAGCATTGTCCCAATAGATAAGGGCGCCAAAGATCCATTGGATGCAAAATCACCAACATTTTATTTTTATAAATCGATTGGCCCAAATGTTGGTCTGACAACTGTTTGTTGGTGAAAGTCAAAGATTGTCCATCTTGCATGAGGACTTCCTCGATTCCTCTCCCTGATACATCACATTCCAGAACAAAGGTCTTGGTGAAGTCAGGTAGGGCTAGTACATGAGTAGTGTACATATCATTTTTCAAGGCTTAGAAGGATTGGTCAGTTGTTGGAGTCCAACTGAAAGCATTCTTTTTAAGGAGAGCTATGAGAGGAGTCACAAATTTTCCATAATTATAAACAAACTTGCGATAATAGTCCGTTAAAACCAAGAAACCACACAAAATTTTAAGATTTTTAGGGTGAGGCCAATTCTGCATAGCTTCAATTTTGTTGGGATCCACCCTTACACCATCCTTGCCAACAATATGACCCAGGTATTCAACTTCAGAGGTGCCAAAAGAACATTTATACAGTTTGAGGAAAATTTGGTGCTTAGAGAGGAGATTGAGAACTTGATCTACATGGGCGAGATGGGTGGGCCACGTTTTACTATAGATGAGAATATCATCAAAGAAAACTAACACAAAGTGACAGAGGAAAGGACATAAGACATGATTCACGAGACTTTTAAAAGTGTAGGGGGAATTACAAAGACCAAAGGGCATGACCAAGAACTCATACTGGCTCTCATGAGTGCGAAATGCAGTTTGGGGATGTCTACCTCTTTCATAGGTATCTAGTGGTATCCCAAACAAAGGTCAAGTTTGGTAAAGTATTGAACCCCATTGAGTTCATCCAGAGGGTCATCTATGACAAGAATGAGAAATTTGTCCTTGATGATAAGTTTGTTAAGGGCACGAAAATTAGGACACATGCGCCAAGTGCCTTCGTGAGGACCATGACAACAGGGGAAGAATAGGGACTAGTACTAGGACAGATAACACCTGCTTCTAACAATTCTTGGACAATTTTCTCAATTTCATTTTTTTGAGCAAAGGAATGACGATAAGAGCGAACGTGAGGAAGAATTCCTAGGATTAAAGGAATGGAATGGTTATGATATCCACAGGAGGGGGGAAGGCGCTAGGGAGTTTGGAAAACAATGGGATGGCGGGAAAGGATAGCTTGAAGGTTGGGGTGTACTGGGGGTGTCTCAATTTCTTGGATGGAATAGAGTTAGGTAATGATGTCATCATGACCTTTTCTAAGTAACTTTTCCATGCAGTGGGAAGTGATGATCTCTGGAGGCCCTGCTATAATGCCTTGGAATTTATATTGTTGTCCTTCCTGTTAGAATTGCATGGTCAAATCCTTAAAATCCATGGTTACGGGGGCCAAGAGTGCATAACCATTCAACACCAAACACAATGTTACAACCACCCATGTCAATAGAAAACATGTGATATTTTAGGTTATACTGACCAATTTGTAGGTGCACATTTTCACAATGCCCCCCACATTTCATGGAACCACCATTGGCAATCATGATTTGAAAATTGTTGACAACATAGATATAACAATTGACTTCTTGAGCAAGGCGGAAATGAATGAAATTATGAGTGCAACCACTGTCAACTAGGATGATGATTTTCTTGTGCTTAATGTAACCAATCAATTTGAGGGTTTGAGGAGTAGAAAAACTAGTGAGAGCAAACAAAATCAATGATTCAAATTCGGGAGGATCAGAGGGCGGTGGTGGATTATCTGTTTGGGGTAGCTCAACTTCAGGAGAAATCTCAACATCTTCATCATCAACATCCTCTGAAATGGCCATACAAATTTTTCGTTCTTTACACTTGTGCCCTATAAAGTATTTGTCATCAGAATTATAGAAGAGACCCTTGAGTTGGCGTTCAATCATTTCCACCCGTGTTCATTTTTGGACCTTGAGAGGAGTGGCCTGAGGGGCACAGGTGGTAGGTTTAGGGTGAGGAACAAAAGTGAGTTTTCTGCTCTAGGCCAATATGACCTATTGTGCCTCCTTGGCACATTTAATTGCTTCCAACCAAGTCTGGGGGCGAGCCATTATGACCTGAGCTTAGATTTCATCCTTGAGGCCACTAATAAAACATTCCTTGAAAAAATCATCTTTCATGCCCTCTGTTCCAAAATCCAACTACGCAAAGGAAGTAATAAAATCTTCCACTATTCTAGACTGTTTCAACTTGGCTAGATGTCCTAAATGGTGGGTGTCCGTGTCAAAGCATTCATACAACTCAACAACAAACTGCGACCAAGCAACATACCCTTGACGTGCATTTCTACGCCATTGCCACCGTTTCCATCGTTCTAGATCCAAATAGAGAATTCTGTAACGAAGCTTGGTCAACTCATTAGTAATGCCATGTAGGGAGAAATAACTTTCATTTGAGTGACCTAGGCTGTTGGATCTAAGACATCAAATTTGTTCACCTCAACTCTGGGAAGATGGGGGTCACGAGGGAGGGAGTTGGAATGAGAGTGCAGAGGCTGGTTGGAGTCAACATCTTCAGTATAAAGAGGTGGGTCGGAGAAGGAAGGACCTTGGAATTTGTTCATGAATTGTTGGAGAGTGGAATTGACTTTAGCAATTTTGCTACCTAGTTGTTTCTGGATGTAGTCCATTTTGGCATGAATGGCAGGAATGACAATATTCACTTGGGCCCGAAGGGCAGTAAGGTCATTATTTAGTTTATGATTGGTTTCTTCTTGGTGGGTGGGATCCATGAGGGGAAGATGGGTGGGTCCATGGACAAAAAAATAGATAAGTGATATATACCACTACGATTAGGGAAACGAGAGAAAATCAGTGGGATAAGTGGGAAATAAAGGTGTCAGGAAGGGTTTGGGTCCATGGGGTAAAAGAATGGGGTTAAAAATGATAGTTATCATAGTGATTGTGACAAAAAGGGGAGTCCAATGAGATAGGTCTCAAATAAGGGTGAGGGGAATTTTTTTTTTGTTCTGCGGAGTTATACTCTGACCTGAATAATACTACACTGTCGAAATGCCCAATTTCTTAACAGGAAAAAAATGTGTAGTAATTTCGCAACCAGAATATAGGAGGCATGGTTGCATGACCAAAATATCCTCTTTGTTCCTTGTCTGGTATCTTCCCCCACGGGTTAGGGTTTGCAGGGTGCCTATGGACAAGGGTTTGCCTTGTGCTATAGCTCTCTAATATACTTGCGAGGTCAAACAATAGTACTCGGCCAAATATCTTAGGGCACCAACTAAGGAGGCTCGAACATACCCTTAGTCGTACTACCCGATTACCTAGGTACTAGAAAATATCTTCTCGAGTGTTGTTCTCGGTGGCATTATAGTAGTCAAGCGGCCAATCGATTGATCTAGGGATGGTTTTAGGAGACCTAGGGGACTCCCTATATACCTGCCGATACGTGGGAATGATGCTCGTGTACAAATTCTGTCTAATGCGGTACTACTCAAGGGGTAATGACATGGGTTACAAAGGTTTCCAACAAGGGAGAAACTTTTGGTTTCTAGGCAACCCCATGAGACCTTTTGTATCGCCTGTGTGTAGTTTTCTCCACTGCAGTGTTACCCGCTGAAGGGAAGATCTCTGTGCTTTAAAGACACTGACAATACATGTCTCTACCCTTAAATTTTTTTTAACCCACAATTCCTACCAAGGAAAGTGATCTGATACCACTTTTAATGTACCAGATGTAATATAAATGCAGAAACATGAATATTTAGCAGATATCAATGGAACAACAAAATATTGAGAATAACGATACTAGAAATGATACCTTTATTCAAAGAAAACAATGTTCACTTGCCTTTTCAAGGGGTCAACCTCCAATAGAGTAGAGCTCTATTACAATAATTCTCAAGACAAGCTTTCTCATGCCTCCTACTCTTATTTATACTAATTCTATCTTCTAAAGAACATTCTAGAGGAAGATATTTCTATAAGTGGAAGCTTCTATTAGGTCTTCTTATATTGACTTGTTCACATTTATTAAATAGGCCTTACTAACTAATGTCGACCTTTATTACATGGAAAATATATTTAGGCCTTATTAACTAATGTCGACCTTTATTACATGGAAAATATATTATTCCATCTACGTGAGAGGTTAGGTCTGTCGATTTTGTTGTTAAACCAAGCACACGACTAACAATCCAAATAAAATCGATTTATTAATTATTAGCACAACTGGGTTTTCAACGAAAATATAAGCAGAAACATAAAGCATAAACCATAACACATTGCACGAGATGTTCGGGTAAGCACCCCTAGAAAAACCCTTGCGGGAAAATTCGTTCTGAGTTTTATTTTATTAGATAAAATCTTGGGCTCCCATCCTGGGATAATGGTCCATAAGAGGATTATAATGCTGCAGCTGATAGCCTAGCCCACCTGGCTGTTATCTCTCTCGTTTCCCCCTAAACCCTTTCCTCAGCCGTGCCCACTCATACACAAGTACATGAACAAGACTCCCTCTAGCTCCTATGCACTCATTGTGTGCCTCTCACTCTCCTTATATATGCTTTTACAATCTCATAATGATTAAAACCCTATCTCCAAAGTGATTAGCGATCAAGATCTAATCTTGATCTCTTGAGATCAACGACTGTGACTTAATCTCTCGTTGAGATGACTTAAATCACTTAAGTCACTCAACTTAATAAGAGTCACTTGAGTCATTAAATAAAATCCCCTATGGAGAGTGTCGCTCAGACACTTCCACATGCTAGGGACCGTCAATGTAGAAGTACCTAACCGAGCTACTCCAAAAACTAACACTCCCTCTTAACGAGGAAGGTACTTCTGGGAGTACCCTTCAGAACCTCTTCTTGGATCAATCTCTAACCCCATCAAATCTTCTACTTCTGTAGCTTCTCCCTCTGAACTAGAAGACCCTCCTGCTACCTCCACTGCACTTGATCTGATTTACAATCCAAGATCCCCTTAGACCCCACTACAGGTTGTCCCATCACCCTGTACATCATACCCTTCCTAATGCCAAGCCTCACTGTTGCATTCTGAGTATTTTCTCCCTCTAAATGTATGAGTACCTGTCCATCCTTGAACGTAACTGCATACCCCATATCCTACAGGGTTGATACAGAAAGAAAATTTACCTTCAGCCTTGAGACATACATCACTTCTACCACCTCCAGAGAAACTCCCGACTCTAGCTGGAAACTGAAACATTTAACCCCCTTCAGTGCATGCATGGTATGCATCCCACTCTTCACATAACAATTTGAGTATTTCTCTAAACACTAAAGAACATCGACCTTATTCCCGTCATATGGTGAGATGTTCCATTATCCAACTCCCATTTATAACTTCCAGTACACGCTGCCCACTGCCCAGACCTGCTGCCCACAGCCTTTTGCTGCTGCCTGGGTATTTTCAGGCTGCCCGAGCCCTTTCCAGGTGCTGCTCGACTATGCTTCGCTGCTTCCTAAAAATTTCTGGGCTGCCCGCTGCTCTTCTGGCCCTGTTCTGGCAACTGCTGTGGTCTGACTAATCCACGGCCTCTGCTAGGTCAGTTTTGTTGGCGGCTGGCTTGCTGACTGGACGATGACTGCTTGCTGGTTGGTTTTCCCAGCCGTCTCTTGCCTTTCCCAGTAGCTACTTTGCCTCCACTTCACCCAACACAACAACTCGACTCCTTTTCCGATTTCCCGCGGCTTACACTTGGTGGCTGGCGGCTTCACTATGACAGCCCGAACACTCTTCATGACTGTCGACGGCTCTACGAAACACCCATGACCGACGACTGTAGGGTTGGCGGCTGTGTTAGCCGTAAAATTTTCCTCCCCGCATCTACTGTATGTCCTCTGTCATCAGCTCCGTTTGGCCGTCAAAACATAGCCCAACGCAAGATCCCTTGTTGCCGACCCGCTCCGTCACTCGCCCCTCTGCCTATGCGGATTCTCCCAGCCAATACAACCGACAGATATCCACGTGGCCTCAATCGTATGCCATCCCACTCGTTGTAGTCACACAATTGCTCACAACTCAGCCACGTCCCGTGCAGCCAGCCTTTACTTCTGCTTGCTAACACACCCGTGTGACGATTTCTTGCCCGCGTCCTTCACACATAGACTCACTCTGCTCGCGCGATTTACGAACCGACTGTTGCAATCCAGGTGCGCCGAACCACCACGATCACTCCCAACTCAAGCTGCAACCTCTGCAACTTTCACACAACACTGATCTAACCTGCCTTCGATCACCTTCAGCTTTGTTCCCTCCACGAGTTGTCTGCCAGTCACTCAACCATACGAATCGTACAAATCTGTACGACTTCCATACAACTGCCGTATAGTTCTTCCCCCACCTCCCCTCTTTTTTTAAATTCTCCGGGTTTATAACTTTTACCTAGCAGCTTTCCATAGAATGAAATTCTCACTGCTAATCTCGATCTAGTGCATCTGGTTTCCTCAGAGTTTTGGGAGTCTTGGCTCTCATACCATGTTGATTTTCCTGTTAAACCCAACACACTACTAACAATTCAAATAAACTCGATTTATTAATTATTAGCACATCTAGGTTGAAGCATTAAACATAAACCATAACACATTGCACAAGATATTCGGGTAAGCACCCGTGGAAAAACCCTTGCGGGAAAACTCATTCTGAGTTTGATTTTATTAGATAAAATCTTGGTCTCCCATCCTAGGATAATGGCCCATTAGAGGATTACAATGCTACGGTTGATAGCCTAGCGCACCTGGCTGCTCTCTCCCTTGTTACCCCTTGCACCCTTTCCTCAGCCCTGCCCACTCAAACACAAGTACATGATCAAGAATCCCTCTAGCTCCTATGCACTTATTGTGTGCCTCTCACTCTCCTTAGATCTGCTTTAATAATCTCCTAATGACGAAACCCTATTTCCAAAGTGATCAACGATCAAGATCTAATCTTGATCTCTTGAGATCAACGACTGTGACTTAGTCTCTCGTTGAGATGACTTAAATTACTTAGTCTTTCGTTGAGATGCCTTAAATTACTTAAGTCACTCAAATTTATAAAAGTCACCTGAGTCATCAAATAAAAACCACTCTATAGAGTGTCTTTCAGACACTTCCACATGTCAGGCACCGCCAATGCAGAAGTACCTATCCGAGCTACTCCAAAAACTAACAAAGTCCCTAACAATCGGCCTTAGTTAATGAGGTTATTAGGGTTCATTTCTTGATTTGTAGAGGATTGTTGGAGCATTTAGAGGAGCCATCCACCTTGGGGAGATCACACGTGTGGCCTAGATGACCCTTTCTTGCTAGCCGTTTGCTCATTTTGAGGGTTGATTCCTTATTTGAGGAGTTTGTTGAGGTGGTTACCTTGCTTGGAGGAGGATATTGGCCATATTCTTCTTATTTTTAGTGAGGACGTCCTCCCTCCTTAGGAGACTTTGTACATGTGACATAACCACTTCATTCTTTATTGTATTGTTGACCATATCTCTCTAGTTAGTTGAGGAGATAATGGTTCTTTATTGATTTCTAAGCTAGATCTAGGATTATATTGTTATTATATTGAGGAGGTTGTTGGTTTTACTCTATATAAGATAAGCTCCTCTTATTGTAAATTTTTCTAGAAGCTTGTGGATAATACAATCTAAATGATTTTGTCTTGTTATTATTTTATTCTATGGATGGTTGATTGGAACACTCAAGTGGAATAGTTATTTTGTGTGGATGCTTAGTTGATGGATAAACTTTCAAATGCAAGATCTTGAGTCTATTTTTGGGTAAGTTATTTATCTAAAATAATGTGGTATTTACTTTTGGAACAGTTAAGTGTGAGCATATCTCTCATTCCATGGTTGTATGCCTCTTAGCTCTTGCTTATTAGATCCCTTCTCAAGAGTTGTGAAGATCTCTATCTAGGTTCTTCCTTTGTTATTTTTGAAATCAACTAAGCAACTAAATAATTGCTAGGGTTTGAATATTTCAACCTTGTCACCCCCCAAGCTAGGGGTAACTAAGGAGATAATGTCTTGAGGCCCACATGTAGTTGACATGGAGTGCCGAGAGTCAGATTGACCAGTAGAGCTCGCAGGGCCCCTTCTATTCATGATTACATCATCACTCATCATGAGCAACAAAGCAACATCCACTACATTAGGGATCCCAGAAGTCAACGGGTCTTGCTTCATGAGGTAACAAGTTTGGTGTCATGGTAAGTGTCACTTTAATATTTGAAGCATTTGAACATGTTGCAAAGAGTCCTTTCTTGATTATGGAATTTTTTCTTGGAAATTATATCTTTTGCCTCATTTCACCTTGGTGGTTGTCATTGTGTCCAAGCAAGTTGGTCACCCTCGGGAAAATGGTTGCTACTGGGTAGTTCCTTGAAGGGTCGTTGTACCATTCCCATTCATACTTACCATTTTCTACATATATTCCCCTTCATATCCTCATCTTTTGGGTTTCTGGGTTCATTGATCCTAAGAAGGGATAATACATCATTTCATGGGAAGAAGGGGCTAAATGCCCAGAGGTGTTGTAGCTGACAAAAGATAAAAGCCAATATTATCCTTCTATATGCTCACCCTGAGGTCTTGGGAACAATAAAATGCTTCTCCAAAAAGAAGGACTTGCAAAAGAAATCACATAATTAATAAATGTCTCACTTGTTGAGGAAATGCATTTTGTGGTGCCCCTTACTTTCCATTGCATATGACACTTTGTGTGTTTCTAGCTTCAAGTGGCATTACAATACTCTTTACTTTTCATTGCACATAGTACTCAATGTTTTGGACCTTAATCAATTAATGACAATAAAAGGGATTGGAAAAATGTTGCATTGCAGATGAAGGTCAACACACCCTCTACAAAGACACCCATAAATGAGACAATACGAACCCTTGTATGTCAAGAACCCCATGCCTAGAAGTCTTTCCCAAATCAACCTCATATTTATTTTATGACTTAGATGGGGTCTTCTTGGGAAACATCCTTTGACTTGGGGAATGAATTACCCAATAGGGCACCTTGACACCCCTCCCATACCTAAATTTGACAAAGTTTATAAGGTCTTTGAGAATTTGTTTAATTTGTAAGGGGGGTTTGATGCACATGTTTGGGTGGTTCTCATATTAGATGTGGCTTACTTGGCTTGATTCATATGACTTGTGGACCCTTGGAGGGTGTACTTGTTTTTCTTTGCAGGACGTTGCCCACATGATGGATACTAGACCCCATGTCTGGGGTACCATTGGATGATTAGCATTGCACCTTGATGATGTAGGATGTTTCCTTTGGAGGAATATTGACATGTCTATATGATGAGATTCCACCCTTATCCATTTGAACGTTTTCCTTTGGAGGCCTAGACGTCACCCTTCTAGCCCTTGACGTCACCTAGGGGATAGGGTTTGATGGATCGCTTGATGGATTAATGGAGGAGGCATGTAGCATGGGCCTTGACACATAAGAGAAGGACACATGGCCTTTGGAGGCCCAACATTCCACCTTTTCTGCCTTGACGTCACTCTTATGAGACTAGTGTCACCCTACTAGGGCATGACATCACTCTCTTTAGGGTTTTATTCCATGTAAATTTAATTTTTCGTATATTGAAAAGACAATTTGAAGGGGTCGGCCCTCTTTTGTAAAGACATGACTTTTCATTAGTCTTTTGGATGGCTAGGGTTTTCATATAAATATAGATATCCAAGACTCATTTTATCATCACATTCCTCTCACACATGTGAGAGACTACTTCTGAAATTTTCGCTATTTAAGGGTTACTAGCTCTTTTTACTCATGCGCTATCTCTTGGAAGTCAAGTTTGGATGCTATTTTGCTGATTTTTGGATGATGTTGCTGCAATTAGGGTTTATTCTTGTCATATCTTGGTGAAGTAAGTAAATTTGTGCAATTTCATTTCATGTTATTGAATGTTTATGGTAAATTTTCCTTGTTCATATTGAATATCTTGCTTGATAAAACCCTAAGAGAGGAGCATAAGTACTTTCTCCTCTCACAAGGTTAATTTCATCCATAATTTGTGAAGAAAATCCTACCTAGGGTTAGACTCCTAAAGCCCTAAAGTGCTAACACTTTAGGGGTTTGATTCTAGACTCTTGATTGTGACCTAGTTGAAGTACTTAAGAAGGGAGGAAATGTTTCTAGAGCCCAAAAGTGCTTGCACTCTAGCAAAACCATTCTCCTCAAGGTTTAAACCCTAAGGCCCTAATGTGCTAGGACCTTATAGTTTAAACCCTACCTCTTAGATCTTTGCTAGTTTCATATCTAAGTGATATCATTGTTGTAAAAGACTCCACAACCCTAAGGCACTAATCATTTTAGCTCTCTTGTGATGAAAGTGATCAACAAACTCTCAATTTTCATTTTCTCAAACTTTCTACTAACTTTACTAACTTTAACTTAAGCTAATTCACTAACATACTTGCCACTGTTGCAAAAGTTCGATACAACCATCCTAACATACACTAATTTGCTGCATACATTGCTGTAATAGTGGTCATACATACTCATAAATTGCATATAACAATTGGTTGATATTCTATTGAGTAAATGCTAAGTTTTCATGCTAAATTGTTGCAATTCTGAAGTGTAATTTTCGCTGCTATTACAATTCACCTATTGCTGTTGTACTACTTTTAACTGCTGCAATTTTACAACAGCCATAGCATTTTTCACTATCCATTGTCTTTAAGAGATATTATTTGCATACTTGTACATGGAAATCATCATATACATGCTATAAGTGTTCTTGTTCTGGGTGGTACTCAAATATCTTCTTACCTCTTATTTCTCCTTGACCTAGACCTTTGACTTAGGTGATCAAGAGAGGGGACACTAGGCTTGGCTAACAAAGTTGCTACTTTGATCCCTTGAGGTCATCATGGAAGCCTTCCTTGTGTTGGACTTCCTCCATCACTAAAATGAGGGTTTTCTTATTAAGGTGACAGTAGTAGGATTTCCTATCGTTACTCAAGATTTAGTGATCTTATGTTGAACTTTGCATAACTACAAATCCTGCGATAACAAGCCCTATCCATTTTTTAGTCTACCTTGAGCTTCAATGAAGAGCCTTAGTTGACCCCTTATGCCCAAAATTGGTAGCTAGGCACTAGTCACTTCTTTTAGCCAAAGAAAAATCATATTTTCATCTTTTCCTTTTGTTTTAAGTAATATGGAAATTTTAGTTACTTCTACATAAAAATTCATCCCCCAAAACCCTAAGTTTCATGATAGGTTGTCTTTATTATTAATGGGAAATTACTTTTTTGAAAATCTATCTTATTGTCCTAGAAAATCTGCATTAAATTAGGGTAGTTAGATCATCTTTCATGGCTGTTTTGTGAATGTAACTTTCAAATTTAGTAAGCAACTATAATTTTCCAGATTAACATGTGTTTTAACCTATGGGTTCACATCTAATTAAAGGCTAAAACAATATGCCGTAATAGACTTTAACACTGGTCCAAATTAACTCACCTTTAAAACAAATTTATAACATCATTAGGCTACTTTTAAGATATGGAATTTAAGGGGACTAAAATATCAATACACACTTCACAAAACCCCCAAACCTTGCTTCAATTAAACATTAAAATCAGATATGAAGTTAAGCCATTAAGAATCAACTTGATTAATAATTGTAAAATACACTTACTTGATTGAAGTAAATAGTAACTTAGCCCATCTCTGACGTTTTCCCCATTGGTGCCATTGGGGATCTATTTGCTATCTAGGGAATCCCCTGGATTATCCAACCTAAAGTGAGGCTAGTAGTTGTTGAGGTAACAATGACAACTCTTTCCCCCTCTTGTTGGATTACCCAACCTAAAGTGAGAGAAGTAGTTGTTAAGGTGACAATGATAACTATTTCTAGTTAAACTTGAGCTTAGGACCTCCTGAAGGCTTTGCACTAAGGGGTGTAAGTTTGGGTGATAACATTGTCCAAAATCATTAAAAGTGAAGAGACAACTAATAAATTTGGCCTTAATCAACAGTTGGGCACACTCGAAACACTATGACATTAAGAGATGTAAAACCCTAGCTGGTTATGGAAATTCAATAGTGATTTGATTCAATTTAAAG
>ML792915.1:100327-162768 GCA_009831015.1 Picea engelmannii | reverse complement strand
AATGCATTATAGTAATGCATGAAGGCGGCTTGGTTTTGAGGGCGGATAAGTTCAGGGATTTGATTATACAACTTGGTGAAACACAAGTTGAAAGACCTGATGGTCTCACCATATTTGTACGTGATGTTATTGTACTCCCTTAACTTCTCATCAGGGATTTTGGGTTGCCCGTAAGTGGATCTGAACCAGTAGATTAATTCCTCCCAGGTAGACAAAATCTTAGGAGGAAGGTCAAAAAAATCGGCCGCATCCTTCCCTTCCAAGGAATTGACAAATAGGCACATGCAAGTATTGTTGTCATTGGCCCTTATGTTATGAAAATCATTAGAAAATGCCACTAAGTGTTCGTTGGTACTGACAGTGTTATTTCCTGAAAACATAGGCAAATTCTCTTTAAATTTTGGAAGTGGACAAGTAGCAGGAGCTAGGTAGAGGAGAGGACACATGCCATGGTGTGGTTGTGGCATCTTCCTCGAATTGAAAAATACCATACTTTTTAATGACTTTGGTGGGTTTTGTAGTAGATTGGACAGGGATATGGTGATTGTACAAGCTAATAATCACTGATGACGATGAATATTGGGAAGATGGGGCACTTTCAGTGCCACCAGATCCACCACTAGATGCCATCTTGTGGATGATAGATGAGGGAAAGAAAGATGAGCTAGATGAATCAGATAAAGTTCTCATTAGAGCACTTGGTTGGGAAGATAACACAATGTTTCTTCTCCCTATTTCAGCAATAAGATTGATTTCAGGTGACAAGCCTCTTCTTCTTCTAGAAGCACGAGAATCTAAGGACATGAAATCAATGCCAAAACTGAAACAAAAAAGTTTACTACTGATTTCTAGGCTGCCTACATCTAGATTCCAATTGTTCTTGAATACTAATATCTCTTTCAATTGCTTCCCAAGAATGGTTAAGCTTAGCACGGGTCCTAGCAGTGTCTAAAATAGTATGAAACAAGTTCAAGGCAATGTTGGTCTGGTCTTGGAGACAGGGCTCAAGATTGGGCTGTCTTGCGACATGAACAATCATAAATAGTAAAACAGTCAAGGAATCAAAGTAGAAAAGAAAGATGTATCGATGAAAATCGAGTATAAATTTTAACCGGAGAGATATCGAAGATCTCCCCAGTATGGTCGCCAAATAAATGTTGAGGAAAATATATGAAATGATCTTACTCAAGACTTTTCAGACTTTACTTGGCTAAAGTAAAGTAGACGGGAATATCACCCTATGTTTATAGAAAAAAATAAATATCTTAACTCACAAGTATTAATTACAAGTGCTTAGGCTATTCTTTTATCAACAAAAAGCTTGCTGGAAATTCTCTTTTTATGTATTTTTCTGAACATATCAGTTGCTGAAATAAATGTAAGAATAGAAGTAAAGACACTAAGATGATACTCAAGATATATGAGACATAAAGAAATCCTTTATTTCATTCCAATTCACCAAAGAGTCATTGTCTTTACAAAACTTCACACAAAAATCTTGGACCAAAGTCAAACTTAGAAATACCCGATGAAACATACAAAAGGACCACTGACAGAAAATCAAAATTGAGCTCTAAAAGCTAGATCAACCTACCACGGATTGCTGCCCACTTGACTCTGCATAATAGTCTTTATCAGTCATGAAAACTGATTCACAAACAGACAATTCTACACAGTCTATCAAAGATAGATCAACACCTCTCAATAACAAGTGTCTGAATGATTTGATTCAGCCCTGAATATTGTTGTCTACAATAAGACCCTGCTATCACAAAAGAGAATTAGGCTATGATGAATATATGAATGAATGAAAACTTAACTATCTGTTGACGGGCGTAAGTGACACACCGTCAACTAGGAGAATATATCCGGACTGGGGTTGTCTAATTAACTCAAGTAGTTTGGTGTAATCTATTCTGATGGGTTTAATGGATTCGTTAGCCAACTAGGGTCCTAAAACAAAGAAGATAAATAAAATACTCTAAAGCTAAAACTATGATACGATATAATTTAATCTAATTATTTACAAGTGTTTCCAGAACTATAAGTATGTGATTGTAAACAAAGTATTTACAAGCTGCAAATTTCTGATCAATGCCTTGCGAAATCAATGTTTGGTAATTTTTTTCGAAAGTAGATAAAGAAAGCACATATTTTTATATTTTTTGTTTTATAATCTAAGATCTAAGAACTTAACAAAAAAAAATGCTAATAAAACATAATCTAAAACAAGGATAGAGAAATGGTCACAACCAATTTAAACTGTCTCGTTTTGCTAATAAACAAAATGATAACAGAAATTGAATGTGGATAAAGCTAACATGAGATTAGTTTCATACCGTGTCTATGTCTCTGTGCACTCCAAACCTCCAACTATCTTGTCTGTGAGAGAAATCTGCGACAGAATTGTACTAACATCTCTTGAATAAACTCAAGGTGTTTATTGACAGTTTGGATATAAGACAGAGTAACACAAATGTAGATCCAATGATCTTGTGATTATGAATGATTACAGTAAAATAAATTTCAATGTGAAACATTCATTGGATACATCAACTATACATCAAACATAAATTATGACATTGAAGTTGAAATGACGATCACATAGATAATATATGAAACGACAAGTTATAGACAAAAGTTTAAAGTACTGAATAAAATGAAACATCGCATGCCTAATGAGACTAGAGCTGCATAACATATCAATCTTCCATAATAAAAAGAGAAAACATAAATGAAACAGTGTCACCCAGGTCTAAAGCCGCAATGTGAATCACTTGTCCATTCAGTTATGAGAATTACATGTCCATATTCTGTTCCAAGAAAAGATGATCCATTTACTAACAAAGTGAACAATATTTAAAGTAACCTGGGATCACATACTCATATCTCACAAGATAGAGATGGATCTCCTAAAATCAATCAGTATTACAAAAACAGTGGATTGGGAACCACTTATAACAAAGTTGGTTTATTAAAAAATAGATCAAAGTTTCTATAAAACATAAAAAAAAGAAACTACTAATCACTTGCATATAATTGAAAGATATTTCCTCCCAGTAATCACCAACAACATCTCCAATTTCCTAAGAAAAAACAAAACCATTTTAATAAATTAGAAAAACAAATAATCATAACTAATTACTAATTTTTATAAAAAAGAGACTTGGCTACAGAATCGAAAATTATGTAGCCAGTCTTAATTTTAGTAAATAAAATCAAACTTCAAATCAATTTATTTTGAATTAGATAACAAAGATAAAACGAAAAATAAAATCAAATTGTTTATCATTAAAAGTTAACTAAAGAGGGGTCGGGTAGTTCATAATTTATTATTGCCTTGACATTGGTTGCATTCTTGATAACTATGTTTCCTGATCTCTTAATACATTTAGCTTTATTCTTGGCGTGTTCCTTGAGATCACGGTTTTCTTGCCTCAAAAAATCATTCTGGGCAGTAAGAGTTTTAATTTTGGACTTTAGGAGAGGAATGTCAGTGTAATACCGCTCAACCCAATGGAAACAAACATCACATCATACAGTAGAGATGGCAGGTCGATGAAGTGCATAGTCAAACATGGATGTATCAGTCTTACCTGTTGTTTTCTTATGATCATGCATAATACCGGATAACCCTTATTTACCTTTAAGGCATGGTGGAAAATTTGTCACGAAATCATAAGGTTCAGAAGGACCGATAACTTCCCTCTTTGAATCCTGCAGTTCTAGATCTTCCCAAACTAGAAAATCCTCTATCTCAGGATCCGAACCCTCATCGATCTCGATCGGACCGATCGAGCTCAAATGAGTATCGTTTCGGTTCCTTAGTTTCCTTTAATTAGGTGACCTGCCTTCTTGTTCTTGAACCCTATGTCTGCGCATTGCTGTTTTGTTCCTTTGCAAGGTTTCTCGATATCCGACTTAATAATAACATTCAGTCTAGCATCAATCTCAGGCACAAGAGCGTCAATTACCTTCAATTCAACAGTCTCTTGCTCAGGAAATCCTGTAGGTGAAGACTTACTCGACATCCCTATGTCTAGAGGGTTTCTGTTGATAAACTCTGGTCCATTGATCGAAATACCAAATTGGTCTTCAATCAGTGGCTTGTCTACATTAGGGTTTTTTGTAGGAATAGTCTGGGAAAAACCATTCCTCATCAAAAAATTTTCCCAACAGTCACCTATGGTCGACAAGTGATACATCAACAATATCTTAACCAATTCATGATGGAACATGATTGAATCAACACCCTGTCTTTTATATCATTTGGACATCTTATAGAGGCTTATCAACAATTAAAATGACATATCTAAATCGAAACCAATGAAATGCATGAGTAAATGGATATGGTAGAGGAAGACCAATCCGTATTGACCTTCGCATTTCACGAATTGTTTGAGAATTAACAACAAACTATGCCATCTAGGTTTTACCAGGGAGATAGAAATATCTTTCTCACAATAGTTGATCTTTCGGGATGTCATAAACAGAATCCACGAGACTCCTTCAATTCAGGTGTTTTTGAACCATTTTTCACCCTTTGATGGAAGCCCTATTGCTTTGCTAAAAAAATCTTCGGTCAATTCTAACTGTGTGTCCCCAATTTTAGCTCTGCAACCATCAAAGGTTTGCGTGAAAGATTTATCCACTTGAAGATTATAACCCTCTAATTTCTTAAGGAAAACATCCCATCCATGGCTTGTTAGGTCCTCAATCGCATCGTTGTGAGAAAGTAAAGCCTGACATCCATTCGGCTCCAAGCAAATGACAGGCGCCATGAAAAATGTAACCAGAATGCGACAAGGGTTTCTCTGGATGGTTTTAGGTTCAAATTGTGTGAGCAACATAAACAATTCCGAATGGAGAGTGGAGACATAAACATAACATAGCTTGTGTGTTATCATAACTCGAATAGTGGGAGTGAAAACCAGGGGTTTGGTTGTAATCCTTACCATCCCTTGTGATGAGAGCCAAACATACAAAGTATTGAAACCCTATGCATGTAATGAATGGCTCATTAATATGTTAAGCCAACAAGGTGAGGTGAGGATGCGAGTATAATAGGTGTGTATTCATTTGTATGACTGTTGGTACGACCACCGAATTCGTGACAAGACTATCAAAAACAAATATCAAAGGCTCTTCACAAATCGAAAACTATCAAACCATTGAAACAATAATCGTATTAACACAAAAAAATGGGTCTAACAACCATTTTATAAGATTTATATTTCAATTTCATATGAATGGTTTGTTGAAAGATATACCTAAGGTAGAAAATTACTAAAACAACAAGCCAAGTTTTATGTTTAATTCATGCTTGCAGTCATGAATTAAAAATAAAACAATCGAAAATCGAAATAGTAAAAATTAATGAAGTAGGCTTTAACCAAATCAGTTATAATAAACTCAGAAAAGTGGTTATAGATGGGTTGATGACAGCTACAGAAAAATGAAAATTCTTTCAATCGTGTACAATATAAAAAATGATGTATTGCTGCCAACAATGGCGACGTATTGGGCGAAGCAGTTATCTCTGCATCACCAAAATTTCATGTTAGGTTGAATAAGAAAAATAAAGATTTGAGAAACAATTTGCAACAAATCAAGCATTCAGATCAAAACTCAGGAAATAACATAGTCTATCATCAGATGTGTTTCTATAAAAAATGTAATCTGGTATCAAATATAGATTACGAGTGAAACGATGCTTTAGGCAACTGCCTCCGATACTGTAGACAACGCCACTGCTGCCAACATACATCCACAGCCTCAAAAGGGATGTCATTTAACCCACTCTAACACCTCTATCCTATCTAAGAGTCGTCCATCCATGATAAAGAACATCTTTACTTTTGATCAATTCCAAAAGGACATACCTGATAATTTTGTTAAACCCGACATTGCTTCGGTGCCAACAGACCTGTTCAGTACCCCGACAAAGTTGCCTTAACATCATGCATGCATTTACTCGCTGCCAACAAACCTGTTCAGTGTCTCGGCGGGTTTACAGACACTTCCCACACCTTGCAGTTCTTTCAACTCTCTAGAATTTGTTTACAAATTTACAAAAAAATTTATGATATTCAAGAGAGTGGGGTGATGCTGAAAATCTCAGATTTGAAAACAAAATTTGATCTTATATAATTCATCTTCTCATTTAATGATATTTACCATGATCTAAACACTTATATTTCTGTTAAGAAAACATCTCAAGGACATGAAGTTATAATTGAGTTGTTTTCTTAAAAAATAGGGACAACGTTAAAAGTCTTATTAATGATAATCGTATCCTCTGGAGATTTTGAAAAGAAACCAACAACACTGTTTTGAGCAGGAATTTTCTTCTGCTGATCTGAGTTTTAGCATTTTCAGCACCGGTGCTTTCAAAAGTCATCAGTTGTTTCTCTTTGGATAAAAATTATGATTTACCTTCCAAAAATGAAATGGTGACTCAGATATAATTATTCATAAACAAATAAAAAACAAGCAAAATAAAAAGAACCAAAAAAAAATAAAAAATAGAAAATTAAAACAAAAACAAAAAAATATGTAGAAAGAGATGGATCTAGAATCATTAGGTGAAATACCTTTGAGAGCCTAGCCATTCACCGGGAAAGTGTCTAGATAGCCCTCCAAATTTTGTAGGTGGAAAGAGCTGGGACCTAATTTTTCAGAAATTACAAATGGTCGCAACCACAGATTCTGGAACTTAGTGTGTTCCCCCTTTCCCTCGTGAGCTTTTTCCCACTTGAGAACCAAATCTTCGACATCGAATTCCTATCTGAAAAAGAATTTGAATCAAACCATATTTTTACAATTCGCTGATGCTGATCCAATTTTTGTTTTGCTTGTGCCCTTACTTCCTCCAATTTTAACAAGGTATTAATTCGACTTTCTAGGGGAGGGCACTCCTCTTCTTGAACTTTCTGCGATAATTGTAGAGAAGGTAGTAGAACATGTGGAGGGAGAATTGCTTCTCTTCCGTAGACGAGAAAGAAAGGGGAATTACCAACAGAGGATTTTGGTGTCACCCTATCAGCCCAAAGTGCCTTACATAGTGCAATGTGCCAGTTCTTATGATTCTCTGAAACTATCCTCTTAATGATCTTGATTAAATTTTTGTTTGCTGATTCTTCTAAACAATTTCCTTGAGGGTAGTAGCTGGCATAATATTTCAGTTTAATCCCTTTTTCCAAAGAAAAAATGTTCATATCGAGGGATGAAAAGTAGGAGGCGTTATCAAAGACAAAACATTTGGGAATGCCGAATCGAGTGACAATATGAGAGTTAAGGAAAAATACCACATGATTTGTGTTTACCACTTTCAAAGGTACAACTTCAGACCATTTGGTAAAATAATTCGTTTTTGTAATGATATACTTGTGTTGCTGTGAAGAAAAAGGATTAATCAGTCCTATCATGTCAAGGCCCCATTGTTGGAAAGGGGAATCTACAGTGACAGGCTGCAAAGGGAATGCTGCCTTTTTCACATGTCCTGCAGCCTTCTAGCATATTATGCATTTACGGCACAAAGCATGGGCATAT
Source organism: Picea engelmannii (assembly GCA_009831015.1). Lineage (NCBI taxonomy): Eukaryota > Viridiplantae > Streptophyta > Pinopsida > Pinales > Pinaceae > Picea > Picea engelmannii. The sequence continues at coordinate 155,217 of ML792915.1, read as the reverse complement.
TTAAACAAAGTGGGCCAATAGTACCCATCTCTTAACACTTTGTGAGCAGTGGTGTCTCCACCGAAGTGACCATCGACTTCACCTGAATGAAGTTCAGATAGCACTTTCTCCGCTTCTTCCTTTTCTAAACAATGCATAAGAACATCATCAAAGTTCTTTCAAAATAATATATCATTAATTAAATGGAAAGATGCAGATTTTAACCTGAGTGCTCTTTTGTTTTTAGGATCAAGATAACGAGTAGCAGATCCATGTATCAAATAAAATTTAATATTCTTATACCAAGAGTTGGCAACAACTTGTGCACAACTGATCTGTTTTTTGTTATGATGATTTATAGTTAAGGTGTTGATTGGACTTTCCTGTTCTTTAACTAAATCAACCACTAATTTACACAGGGTCTGACCTCTAAAAATCTATGCGGGGGTTATTTTGAGGTCATATTCTTGTAACAACGTCATCCAATTTTCCCTTTTCTCACCCAGTTCTTTTTGTACTAACAAGTTTCTTACAGTTGGGTAAGGAACAATAACCTTGGTTCTAGATTTCAGTAGGTAAGATCGAAAGTGTTTTACTACTTTAAAAACAACATATGCCCGTTGATCTACTGCTGGTTAGTTAAGCTCCGCTCCTTTGAAAACTGAGCTCATGAAGGAAATGGGTATCTCATTAATCTCATCGTTTTTCTATGTTAGCATAGCAACATAAGATCAATTAGAAGTAAAGGTATAAAGAGTGAAATCCTGCGAAAAATCGAGACTAATCAAGGAAGGGGCTTCTACTATTGATTTTCTAATGGAATCAAAAGCTTAATTTTCTTGTGGTCCCCAATGGTACAAAACATCCTTTTTAATTAAATTCTGCAATGGTCTTACCATTTCTGAGAAACTTGGGACAAATCTTCTGACGAAATTAATCTTGCCCAAAAAGGACTGCATGACTTTTTTGGAAGAGGGAGGGGAGAGTTTAGAAATATCTTGGGTTCTTTCAGGGTCAATAATCATTCTGTCCTTAGACACTATAAACCCAAGTAGTTTACCTTTCTCTACTGCAAAGACTGATTTCTTAGGGTTGAGAGATATACCAAACTTGCGGCATCGTTGCAGGACAACCCTGAGGTGAGACAAGTGATCTTCCTTGTTTTTAGAGAAGACGGTAACATCATCAAGATAAACCACGACCGATTGGCTTATGAGGCCACAAAAAGAAATATCCATTTCTCTCTGAAAAGTGGCACCAACGTTTATCCATCCAAAAGGCATTTTCCTGTAGGCATAAGTGCCCCATGGGGTGCGAAAGGTGGTTTTAAGCTGATCTGAGGGAGACATGAGGACCTGGTTATATCCCGAAAATCCATCTAACAAAGATAGTCTCTCGGAACCAGACAACTGTTGTAAAATTTGTTCCATTGGAGGAATGGGGTAGTTATCTTTATCAGATGCTCGATTTAGGTTTTGAAAATTGACACAGAGTCAAATTTCACCACTTTTCTTCCTTACAGGAACTAGATTAGACACCCATTGAGTGTGCCTTATCGGGAAAATTATCTTTGCAGTTAGTAATTTATTTAGTTCTTTATTAACGGTGGGTTCTAATTTAGGGTGCATCTTTCTCAATTTCTGTTGAAAAGGTCGAGTCTAGGGTTTCATGGGGATGACATGTTGTATGATGTTAGGGTCGAATGTTTTCAAGTCATTATAGGTCCAAGAAAAAATGTCTTTAAATTATTTAAACAATTTTATGAAAGAAGATTGTTCTTGTTCAGAGCATCCTGTTCCTAGATTAATATTTTGAGGATTATCCTTTGTTCCCAAATTAACCGACTCATAAATCAAAGAAGAACTGTTCGTTTTACAATTAACCGTCCCTCTAAATTTATCATGCAATTCATAAAAATTCTCTAGTCTTACAACAGATCTGGGGATAGAGTTTACCAAATCAGATGTCGATTCAGGAGATCTAGGATCTGATATTACCATGAAGTTTCGAAGGTTCTCATCGTGAGTGCCTTCATCAATGACTGCACCTTGGAAGGTGTCTTCCATATGAAAGAAGTTGATGATCCGCTGGTCATCGTCGAACACTCTCCAATTGGTGATGTTATCCGAGATCGATGACCTGAAAAACAATTCAATCAAAAATGGATTAGGAGAAAGACCTTCTGTGGGCAATAATTTAGAAGCAACATTAGCTAATAAATCAACCTCTGAATTACTTAGTCTAGGAATGGAATTTATGTTAAATGATGAAAATTTTTGCATTAAACTCCATACCTCAGTTTGGTAGCTTTTCATATGTGGTGATAAGCAATGTATGTAGTTTCTTACCTTCCTAACCACGATTTCTGAATCACCAAATACCATCAAATTATTCACATCCATATCCAAAGCTTTCCTGAGCCCTTGTAGAAGTGCTTTGTACTCGACAATGTTATTAGTGCATTCAAACTCTAACCTGCAAGCAATAAAAGTTTTATTACCTGTAGGATCAATGAGTACACAACCTACACGTGCTCCTTCTTTGGATTTGGATCCATCAAAGTAAAATGACCAGATTTGGGTTTTGTCAGCAGTGTTTGGCATACTTGGAAAACTTGATGCTCGAGTATAGGTCATAACTTTTGATTGCTGCCTAAGATCAGTAATAGGAGAAATTTCAGTCAAGAAATTACCAAAGAAGGTATTCATTCCCTGCATTTCAAATGAATTAGCAGATGCAGTGAAAGGTTCATTCGTATCATTTAGATCCGTCATGGTGTGCTTTAGATAATGTTTTCTGTTTATCTTGATCTTGTTGGGCTGTCCATTTTTAGGAAACCACAAATGAGACCAATCTGTGGCAAAATAACCATGTAGCTGTTCGGACCAGTCCCTGCTAAAAAACAAACCATAAAATTCAGGGATTGGAAGATAATCTAACGAGAACATTCTTAAGCTCACCAATTACTTTAACGTTTGTTCGATCAAGCTGAATGATTTTGAGATCAAAAGGTTTAACTTCTGCATTAATTTTTTGACAAATAGATAGAGGCATCACGTTTGAAGATGCACCGAAATCGAGCATACAATTATGTACATTCCTATTGAAAATTTCAAAGGTTAACAAAAAAGGCGGGACATTTTTCCGGGTGTTTACAACGAAATTTTGTTGATTTTTTTTTTTTTTTGTAAGTAAGTGTTTTGTATTATATATAAGAAACCTTCTAAGATCCAAGATCAAGAGTACATAATTGAGTCAAGCAGTTGTAATTACTGAACTTCTCCATAAGGAGAAACCAGTTCAACCAACCGTATTAAGCTAGTTTCAAAATTTACTAACATTCATAAAGAAAAGCAGACAAATTAACTATCATGACTACCATGAGAGCTAGAGTATGGAACTAGTTGTGTGTAATCTGGCACATATTCTAGCAAGAGGCCTTGCCAGGGTTCCTCAATGATAGGTGTCCCACTGCTGAGCGCCCATTGCATGTCCATGGTGTCGTCGGCCTTGTCCGGGTTAGCTTCCAGCTTTACACTTGCCGCTGGGGTAGGCTTCTGGAGTCCGGAGCCTTCCTCGTCCACTGCTGCTACTGCAACTGGATCCTCATCCACTGAGTCGATCATAGGCACAGGTGTGTCTGCCTTCCCTGCAGACTGCAGGCTCCCCTCTGTATCCTCTTGCTGATGGCTGCCCGCGTGGTCGCTAAGAGAAGCATCACTGGAATCCTCAGGGGAGGCGTCAGGGGGATTGGCGAGGAACTGAAGGAGGACGGATAGCCTCCCATCCATTTGTTGAACCCAAAACAGGAGGTCGTTCACTCCATCTCGGAGTTCAAAGACCAAGTCATGTAAAATGGCATAGTTTTCACGTGGGAGGTTGGGGTAGGGCGTTTTGCTGCGTCACCCATGTTCAGACGCCATGGGAGGAGGAGAATGCTGGGCGGAGGGAGACCACCAGGTGTCGAAAACATCAATGACAACCAGACACTCAAGAGCCTGGGTGGAAGAGCCAGAGGGCGAGGAGGGAGTGCGGGGGCACCGGGGGTGCCATGGAGAGCCCCGACGTGGGCGCATTCTCTGTCGTGGCATGGTGTGGGTTGGCTGCTGTAGAGTGTCTACAGAGCCAAGGTGCAAGGTGAGGAACAGTCGAGAGACCATGAAAACTTCTAAGCCAAATTCAGAACCAAACAGCCGAGCGGTAACACAAGAGGGAGACTTCATGATTCTATTCGTAAAGGTGGTTGAGGGAGCGTGAATTAATGCCCCTCCCATCGTTTTGAATGCGTTTTAATGTTCAGGGGTGACGGCTGTAGCAGTCACGAGCCGAGAACGTGGCTCTGTGCTGCGCTGGCCTCCCCTTGCCGCCTCTGCTCGCCAGGTGGTGGGCACTAACACCCCATCCGGGTGAAATTTTGCTGATTTTTAGTTGCTGTCCCTAAAACAGTTTTATCTACATTTGCTATAGTTTTTTCAGCTAAATCCATTTTATCTATAAGTTCAGATGTCGTTTTAGTTGGGATTTTTTTTGCTGTTTTTGAACCAATTTCTGCAGTTTTCTTGCTGCCGGGATCACTGTTTTTACTATTTTCAGCGATACTTTGAAGCATTTTCTGCAAAATAAGGGGGAATTTTAGAAGCTCAAAAACAAAAATATTAGCCCTTAGTTTATTCAGATCTTCAATTAAATCGTATTCTAAAATAAGGGCTGCTAAACTTTATTATTTTAGCTTTCTTTGACTATTTTGGAAACACATTATTACTCACTTCAGAAGAAGGTTTGTTTTGTGTTTTGCTTCTTGTGTTGTAGGGGTGAACAATTTCAAAATTTGCTTGGAAGATATTGTCCAAGAAGTGACCAAAGATATTGGGATATGATTCCTCCTCTTCCGACACGTCTTTCTCAACTACGTCTTCAAAAATTCCAGGAGGGACAGAAGCAGAATTATCATGTGCTTCTAAGATGGATTGCAAAACGTATTGCAAGATTTCGAAATTTAGACCTTCAGTGGTCAGGTTTGGCCGGTTGGTAGGAAAAGGTTTTCTGAAAGGAGGTTTAAAAATTTCTTTTCTTGTGGAGGCATCCTCCGCTGATCTCTTCAAGTCAACGACTTGGTTGGATAGTTTTTGGAAATCTTTCTGCAAGCTTTCTAAGTCTAAAATTTCTGGTTGATTTTTATCTTGAGGAGGCCTAGTAAGGATTTCTATTTTCTTTTTAGAGGATGTAGATGTTTCATCTTAACTATTGAGATTGTCTTTTAAGATTAATATATCCTTTTCAATTTGGCTTGCCTCCTCAAAGGCTTCTAATGGTGTGTTCCTTTTAGACCTTTTGACCCAAATTTCTATGTTATTATGCAGAGCCTTAGTGTAATATGAGACAATTAGGCTTTTAACGGACATTGAATCTGCAAGGATTTTATTTTGTAACGTAAGAAATCTTTGGTTAAAATATTTCACTTTTTCCTTAGGATTCATTTTTAAGTTGGAAAGTTCCATAACCAAGACTTCCAGAGATTTATCATCCCCAAATTTTTCCAAGAAACAAGTTTCAAACTTGTCCCAAGTAACAATGGTTTGGGGATGTTGAGCGAAATACCATGTGGAGGCATTTCCCTCAAAAGTATAAGGAAATAATCTGCATACTACATCCTTGTGTTCAACACTCCAGAGTCTAATGTACAACATAATTTTTTTGATGTGATCTTCAATGGATTGTTTGGAATCCAGATCAAATTTGGGTAACCATTTCTCTAGATGTTTTGATAATGGGTGTTGAGGTCCGGGTATAGCCACGACATCTTGATCGAGCCAAGGTTTGGCATGATTGTTTTGATTTTCCATGGGCGTTGGTGGTGTTAAAGGCTATGATGGTCCTGATGAGGGCCTTCATCTGAAGACTCCCCCCCTGAAGAGGATGGAGATGAATTAGGTGGGGAAGGTGGAATACCAGATCCTCCGGCTCCAAGGATAGGCCTTTCAGTAGGATTGGTAGTATTTTCACCTAACGGGTTTAGGAGCAGACCAGTGCCTTGCAGTTGTTCTCAGATATCTGAGAAATCAAGGGGTTGATTAAGTGGCCTACCTGGTTGTCTAATACGGGGTAAGGCACTATGCATTCTTATAAGTGATTGACGAAAAATTTCTTATACGTCGGCCCCTTGAGGAAATGGTGTCACTGGTTCAATGGGAAACTTAGGGTTATGGTTTGGGGTAGTTGTTGTTTCAAATGTAACGTTGTTTTCTGAGCAACTACGCGTTACGACAGGGGAGAAAGTGTGTGGGGGAGGATTCTTGCGACCTCCACGTGCCATCAATTGAATTCAGGCCCTCCTTCTAGTGCCATTTGTTGATGGAAGTAAGTGACACACTGTCAAATAGGAGAATAGATCTGGACTGGGGTTGTCTAATTAACTCAAGCCGTTTGGTGCAATCTATTTTGACGGGTTTAATGGCTCCGTTAGCCAACTAGGGTCCTAAAACAAAGAAAAGAAATAAACTACTCTAAAGCTAAAACTATGATACAATATACTTTAATCTCATTATTTACAAGTGTTTCTAGAACTATAAATATGTGATTATAAACATAGTATTTACAATTTGCAAGTTTCTGATGAATGCCTTGCGAAATCAATGTTTGGTAATTGTTTTTGAAAGTAAATAAAGAAAACACATATTTTTATATTTTCTGTTTTATAATCTAAGATCTAAGAACTTAACAAAAAAAAAATGCTAATAAAACATAATCTGAAACAAGGATAGAGAAATGGTCACAACCAATTTAAACTATCCTGTTTTTCTAATAAACAAACTGATAACATAAATTGAATGCAAATAAAGCTAACCTGAGATTAGTTTCATACTGTGTCTATGTCTCTGTGCACTCCAAACCTCCAACTATCTTGTCTGTGAGAGAAATTTGCGGCAGACTTGTACTAACATCTCTTGAATAAACTCAAGGTGTTTATTGACAGTTTGGATATAGGACAAAGTAACAAAAATGTAGATCCAATGATCTTGTGATTACGAATGATTACAGTAAAATAAATTTCAATGTTAAACATTCATTGGATACATCAACTATACATCAAGCATAAATTATGACATTGAAGTTGAAATGACGATCACATAGATAATATATGAAACAACAAGTTATAGACAAAAAATTAAAGTACTGAATAAAATGAAACATCGCATGCTAATGAGACTAAAGATGCATAACATATCAATCTTCCATAATAAAAAACAAAACATAAATGGAACAATGTCACCCAGGTCTAAATCCACAATGTGAATCACTTGTCCTTTCAGTTATGAGAATTACATGTCCATAATCTGTTGCAAGAAAAGATGATACATTTACTAACAAAGTGAACAATATTTAAAGTAACCTGGGATCACATACTCATATCTCACAGGATAGAGATGGATCTCCTAAAATCAAGCAGTGTTACAAAAATAGTGGATTGGGAACCACTTATAACAAAGTTGGTTTATTCAAAAATAGATCAAAGTTTCTATAAAACATAAAAAAAAGAAACTACTAATCACTTGCGTATAATTGAAAGATATTTCCTCCCAGTAATCACCAACAACATATCCAATTTCCTAAAAAAAAAAAAAACTATTTTAATAAATTAGAAGAACAATTAATCATAACTAATTACTAATTTTTATTAAAAAAAAGACTTGGCTACAGAATCCTACAGAATCGAAGATTCTGTAGCCAGTCTTAATTTTAATAAATAAAATCAAACTTTAAATCGATTTATTTTGAATTAGATAACAAAGATAAAACGAAAAAGAAAATCAAATTGTTTACCATTAAAAGTTAACTAAAGAGGGGTCATGTAGTTTAGAATTTATTATCGCCTTGACACTGGTTGCATTCTTGATGACTATGTTTCCTGATCTCTTAATACGTTTATCTTTCCTCTCAGCATGCTCCTTGAGATCATGGTTCTCTTGCCTCAACAAATCATTTTGGGAAGTAAGAGTTTTAATTCTGGACTGTAGGAGAGGAATGTTGGTGTAATACCGTTCGACCCAATGGAAACAAACATCACATTGTACAGGAGAGATGGAATGCCGATGAAGTGCATTGTAAAACAAGGATGTATCAGTCTTACCTATTGTTTTCTTGTGATCATGCATAATACTGGAGAACCCTTCTTTACCTTTAAGTCATGGTGGCAAATTTGTCACGAAATCATAAGGTTCAGTAGGACCGATAACTTCCCTCTTGGAACCCTGCAGTTCTGGATCTTCCCGAACTAGAAAATCATCTATCTCAGGATCCAAACCCTCATCGATCTCGATCAGACCGATCGAGCTCAGATGCATATTGTTTTGGTTCCTTAGTTTCCTCGAAATTAGGTGACCTGCCTTCTTGTTATTGAACCCTAAGTTTGCGCATTGTTGTTTTGTTCCTTTGCAAGGTTTCTTGATATCCGAATTAATATTAACGTTCAGGCTAGCTTCAATTCTAGGCACAAGAGGGTCAATTACCTTCAATTCAACAGTCTCTTGCTCAGAAAATCCTATAGGTAAAGACTTACTCGACATTCCTAAGTCTAGAGGGTTTCTGTTGATAAACTCTGGTCCATTGATCGAAATACCGAACTGGTCTTCAATCAATATCTTGTCTACATTAGGGTTTGTTGTAGGAACAGTCGAGGCAAAACTATTCCTCATAAAAAAAAATTCCCAAAAATTTAGCCACTTGAAGATTATAACCCTCAAATTTCTTAAGGAAAACATCCTAGCCATGGCTTTTTAGGTCCTCAATTGCATTGTCGTGAGAAAGTAAAGCCTGGCATCCATTTAGCTCCAAGCGAACGACATGCGCCATGACAAATGTAACCAAAATGCGACAGGGGTAACTCTGGATAGTTTTAGGTTCGAATCGTGTGAGAAACAAAAACAATTCCGAATGGAGAGTGGAGACATAAAAATAACATAGCCTGTGTGTTTTCATAACTCGAATAGTGGGAATGAAAACCAGGGGTTTGATTGTAATCCTTACCATCCCTTGTGATGAGATCCAAACATACAGAGTACCGAAACCCTATGCATGTAATGAATACATCATTAATATGTTAAGCCAACAAGGTGAGGTGAGGATGCAAGTACAACATGTGTGTATTCATTTGTATGAATTTTGGTAGGACCACCGAATTCGTGACAAGACTATAAAAAAAAAATATCAAAGGCTCTTCACAAATCGAAAACTATCAAACCATTGAAACAATAATCGTATTGACACCAAAAAATGGGTCTAACAACCATTTTATAAGATTTATATTTCAATTTCATATGAATGGTTTGTTGAACGATATACCTAAGGCATAAAATTACTAAAACAATAAGCCATGTTTTATGTTTAATTCATGCTTGCAGTCATGAATTAAAAATAAAACAATTGAAAATTGAAATAGTAAAAATTAATGAAGTAGGCTTTAACCCAATCAGTCATAATAAACTCAGAAAAGTGTTTATAGACGGGTTGATGGCAGCTACAGAAAAATGCAAATTCTTTCAATCGTGTACAATATCAAAAATGATGTATTGATGCCAACACTATCTCAACATCAACTCAAAGAGAAAACCTTAGCATGCTTTGTGCTTCTATCCCCCCTTGTTTCTCCCCTTACTTCTTCTTTTAACAAATTAGGATTGATTGAAGTAGTTGAACCAACTTATTATTTAAGCTAACTAAAGACTCAACTAACTTTAGTTGGGGGGGGGTAATCATAATAGGGTCATAGATAAATAATAACTAGTAGGTGGGACCCCTTGTGACTCCCTCTAGTTCATAACAATCATAATCATTATAACATAATCCATTAGTTAAGAAAACACACCACCTTGTGCCTCCCATCAACATATTTACTTTTGGCAATTTTATCTCATGAAAATTGAAATTATTTCAAAAATAATACTCATATATCCAAAATAAAACATGTTGTCCAAAATACCCGAAGTCCACTGTCATAAAACAATAAACAACATAAAATTCAAAAGCCATATTTTTCAGTCTGTGATGCAACCCTTTCTTGGTTTCCGCTGTCACCTCTTGAATTTCCTGAATTTGCCTTGGGTTGGGCAGAGCCTTTAGGCTTTATCTCACTGATCACATGGGAACAATCATCCCTCGAATGCATCCGCGAAGACACAAATTTGTCAGAGTCATCAGAGGGTGAGGAAGGGGTAGAAATATCTTTTCATTTATCAACTGCATGGTGGGATTCAATATTTAATGTCTTGCTGGCATGGGAGGATTGCACTGGTGAGTGGTTAGGGGTAGCTTGGAAAATGGGGTTCAAAGGTGGGGGAGCAGGCAAAGTTAAGTTTGGCTAGCCATGGTGTTGGGAGATTTTCGGGTGAATAATCTCCCGCCACCCATCATTTTCCTGGACTTCAGGCTGTAAAGAGACACGAGGAGGCACATGGATGTTGGGGGCTTGAGAGGCTTGGAAAGGAGGCCTTTCAAGCCTCGGTTGGACTATTCCCTATCCAATCCAATTAAAGAATCCATCATGAAACAAATGGCCAAGATATACTGAATCAACATCAAAATGTATAGAGAACCTAGGCCTTCTTGGGCCTTGGTTCAAGTTACCTCTACCTCTGTTTCCTCAGCCATGGCTTCCCCGACTGAAAAAAGTCATCCTGCGTATGTTAACAATTAACAAATAGTCTTTTAAATAACCATGCATGACAACTCCTTAAAAATAAAAAATAGATTTGGCTCAGAATGTAACAGGCTCACGCAATCCAATCCATATAAATTGTTCTAACATTAATCAACGAGCAGGGGGGTGAAACAGTGTTCTGGGAAACATGAAGGGTTTGTATTGGGAGAAAACATGATATAATGAGAGGGGAGAAGAAATTGTCACTGCTCAATGATAACAATAATCAACTGTAAATCAACCAAGTAAAACCTCACAAAAATCCACTCAAGACACTGTCACTTCATCCACTTAACACATAAATTCTCTTAGCTGTAATCAATATCAGAACATGGAGTGAATAAAATGAATATGGGATATGTGAGGGGGTTGTAATTAGCGAAAAATGAGATAATGAGGGAAAAAAAAAACGTTTACTGTTCATGAGATTAATCAAGAAATCCATAACATATTTTGCAGTAAGAAAAATATGCATCAACCAACAATCAAATGACTGAGTAAAATTCCTGTGTATTTTCTTAATTTCATTGTCCATTTACATCCCACAACCATTACAAAACAGAAGTAATTCACACAATCTGTAAGAGGTTTTGTTTCCTCTATTCGCACATTCTGCACTATATATCAGTCAACCACAATACTCGTTCTCAATCTGTAGTTATTAACATCCATCACTGCCATACGTTTCCCAAATCCACATCTATAATTCAAAGTAGTATTTCTAGAGATAACAATGAAGTCACTATTTTGTGATAGATCTATTCAAGATCTGTAATGATATTCGTTCCCATACATATGCGTAGTAAAATAATCAAGACCAAAATAACCAAACTTTTCATGTCATGTCTGAAATGACACTTTACCTATACAACCAACAACCAACACTTTGACACAGGCTATGCAGGGGAAAACATCCTAGGCTATGTAACAATGCCACTATAAAACAAGACATCTCAATGCAACTTGAAAGCCAGGTCAAATACCCAACGCGACCGTCATTAACCATGGTCGATTTTGGTAAATAACAAGCGGTCAATTTCAATAAATAACATGCTAAATTTTGTTTTCTGAGGGTATCACTTATTATAAGAACCAACCATCCATACTACAACAGAGCGCAACCAACCAAACAACACAATACAACAGTTCAAATCATCACAACAAACACCAGTCATGTTAATAACTCAACATATCATGCAGAGACTGTGTATGTTACTAAATGGTTAGTTGTTTAAGTCGCATCGTGATTAACCAAGGTGTGTATACTCAGACTACAACCAATGACGGATGCTTTGTATATGCCTTTGATAGATACCCAGTTCGATTATCATCTGGCCTCAGAGAGAACATAGTTATCATGCCCCATGTTTCAATTTCAAAACACCACACAGAACACGACCTGCGTGAGCAACACTAAACATTCGTGAACCAATTCAGTCATCAACCAAAACACCACAAGTGCCAACTAGTGACTGTACATCAACCAAACATTTTCCATTGTCATAAAAAAAAACAATCAACTGAGTAAGTCATGGTATCTGTGCATAACCATGCATCTAATCGACATGGCAGAGGCCTTTCCATTAAAAAACAACTGAGTTTCATTGATATCAGGTGGGTGGCTTGTGAGCTTTAGAAACACTAACTGTCAATGTAAGGTTCATACTCTATCATAGAGGCAATGATGAAGACCAAAACCATAGGACCACCGTATGACCAACAGATGAGCCCGCATTCGAAGTCATAGACCACAACAATCCAGAAAAACTTAACAGGCTCGACCAACTCTCTATGCAGCTCCCGTCTGGAGGGTTAAGGTTTTTCACAGTAGTCATCACAAGAGGAAAGGCACCAACTATAGTGAAACCTCGAGGCTAAAGGCATATGCACAGGGAGGACTGTGACACTTGTGAACATGAGGCAGTTCCTTGACAGGGTCAAATAGGAAAACAAGGCTCTAATTAGACCCAAAGAATCACGAAGACAACCATCCAACCATGATTTGAAACCCTTTAACCAAACACAGTGGTAACCAAAACTACCACTCAGGAATACCACCGAATCCAATGAACCCAAAACAATTATAAGCAGAACCATCCATATTCAAAAACAAATCCACATAGTTGCAGTACTCAGGACAAACACAAACCCACACAACTGAGCCAAAAAAATATTTTGTAACCAGAGTGAAGTAAAGAATGGCCAAAAGAGACATACCTGTTAATCGAAACCTTAAGATGGGAGGTGGCCGAGCGGTTTCACCCTGCCAAAATTCCAGAGCGCAATCACAACAACCAGATCAAAGAATAGTTCGACGAGGGTGGTGGCCAACGGGAAGGGTAAAGGTGACGTGCAGTAAATGCACGTCCCCTCCACCCATATCACATTTACTCCATAGTACATGTCAATGAGACCCCATTAACACCATTAATCAACCAATGCATTGAGAATATCAACACATTTAAACCATAACATAATCCAAGTTCCACAATTTAACCATTTGCATCGTTACTTTGCCAAATGCGCCACCCATGTCATAACTCAAATAAATCGCTTGACAACTATACAATAGAATCATTACTAATAGCATAATCACCGTAAAAATGTAAATCCATTACTTCCACGAGACACCAAGGTTTATAACATATGCACATCAGCTACCGATTGCATCAACCGATGCATAACCATTGTATTATCTCCTTGTCAAAATGTGCCACTAAAATTTCCACCATATGCATATAAAATGTAACTTAACAATATTTCATAGCCATTTCCTTGTTAGTTAGGAGTTAACCACTATCAACACGCATTTTCATGCACATAGTATCGCAGAGCTAGGTCTCTTTTGCATTAGATATAGTATTTTGTTTTTCCTCAAAATGCATGTTTGCAATTTTCACTAATGTTTGTTGTGCAGGTGCATGAAGAGAAAATACCATAATGAATAGCAGGCTGCAGTATCATGAAAGAACATCATTCCAAAGCTTAACTAATGAAAACCATATTCTCATCAACCGTAAAAACCCTTGTAGCTCATCATCATAAAATGAACTGACCTGATCTTCAAAATTTCAAGAGGGTCCCACCTACTAGCGTTATTTATTCTTATATAATAATAGGCTTTAGCAACACTTTGCGGGCGAAATTACGTTGACGTTTTCAATCGTCAACAAACATGATCCATTTTCTTTCCTTGACTTGTTGAATTCATAGAACTTGTACACTCTGTCCTTGGGGCTAAGAAATAATTTAACAACATTTAAATTATCATTTGTATCTTTCACAACAAAGTTACCATGGAAAAAGTCAAAGTTCTTTCCATTTAAAGTGAGTTGTGGAACAAACCACAAATTTGCACTAAGTTGGGGAACATGGTAATATTAGTGATCACACCATGTTCACCCTACTGCTACTAACAATAGTAAATGCATAATCATTTGCAACAAAAAAATTCTCTCTTTAGCTTTAAATAAAGAAGAAAATTGAGAAGCATCCTTGGCCATGTGATGTGAATGATGAGAGTTCACTATCCATTCCCTTCCAGAGGTATAAGCACAAAAAACTAAAAAGAACTAATAGAAAAGGGATAATTACCACCTTTACCTTTTTGAAAATGGCTCCATTGATTACTTGGTTGATTGGTCCATTGTTCACTTTCAATCTTCTTAACCTTCTCCTTGATCACTAGTCTTCATCCAACAAGTATTTTCAATAGACCCTTTCTTACCACAATGACATAAAATATTATTTTTCTTTCCCTTCTTAGTTAATTTCTCATTGTTAGTGGGTTGGTTCCATTTCTCAACTGGAACATCATGATTCAAACCATGGTCTCCAAAATGGCTTCTTTTTAGATTTCCAGCATGACCTCTTTCCTTGTAATTCTGTCTTCCTTTTCCTTTCATGAAAAACACCTGCAACATATCACTAAGATTTATTTCATCAAGAAGTTTCTCTTGTGCCCTAATAAACAAACTACAAAAGGAGTCAAATGTATAATCCTTACTATCTTCCTTCCTTAAAGCCCAATTTTCCATGTATGTGGAACACAAATCATCATAGGGTGTTTTCGAATTCATCAAAATAAATTTTATCAATCAATCTTCCTTCTCTGGGAAGTCTTTTCCACATTTGTCTAGCTTCAAGTGAAACTCCTTAATGCCTACTAGATAATCCTCAACCCCATTGAACGAGAGGGGTTCCATAGATATCAAATTTCTCAAGTTACATACTTTTTTCATTGACTTTGTCAAATAACTTCTTTAGCTTGTTCCATTCTTCATTTCGATAGTGGATCCCACTAATATGGAACCAAATATCCCTTAAGATGTAGGTTGTCATGACACCTATATTGTCATCCTTCTTTCCATTTAGCAAAGACTTCTCATGGTCATCTTCAGGGTTAGGATTGCAATTTTGGTACACTACCATAGACCTTTTCTCTTTAGAAAAGTCTCCATATAACGCATCCACATGCCATCATTATGGCCATAACAACTGGTTCATGTTAAGAAGCCATATTACTTCTACAAACCTTGATTGAAAATCCCACAAGTCCAAACGAGTCAATTCCTTGAGAGATTCGACTTATTAAGAGCACAAATACCATCCACAATTTTCCTATGGATGCAACAACGTTCAAATTCCTTGCAACTATTATAACTGAGCTAAGACTTTCAAGCCCTAGATCTCTAAAACCATATTATAATTCACAAGGGCATTGCAGAAGTAAACAAATGGATCCAAGCTAGGATTTAGTGGTTTCTAAAGACACCATTACAACACTGAAGCATATAACATACAATGTATATTCACTATAATTTTTCATATGTCAGAGTCAATCATTACACAAGCTCATATAGTTATAATCAGGTATCTAATAGATTTCCCTAGATCATGGTAAGTCTAATCAACCTTAATTACTTAAGAAAATCTGAGTCACTTAGTTGACCACGGTTCATGTGCCAATGGGAGCCCATTGTGTTAGTTGACCAATTGGTCCCAATCAATTTGGGCAAGACCACTCAATGGATTAGTCCACTGATACACTTCAAGTTGGATTCACACATTACAACATTAACAATAGACATTTCATGGGGTAGGGTATGTACAAATCACCCTTAGCTTTTTGTTGCATTAGATTCATTTGTCATTGTATCTTCTTAACACAATTGTTTAATGCCAAAGGACAACCAATTTGCAAGGGATTAGGCACACAAAAAGTAGAATATGCATTTGTGGTAGATATACAACAAAAGAATAGACATATGTAGTTATCAAATTATACTATGGACATACGATTCATACAATACATGGAGCTTTGTGTTAGAAGTGTTATGAACCAAATGTGTTGTGTAATATTCAAGTGCTCTATTCTAGCGATAAACAAGTGGGAGTTTTCCTACACTGGTCTAGGTTCAATTCTTAGTGGGTGGTTCTCTTGCACTTTACCCAGGAGTCCTCAAAGTGACATGTCCCTGGGGTGCATTTTCCTTAACTCCAACCTAATCTCAATAGATACAAATAGATTCTAGTAATGGGTTTGGGGGGAAAATAAGTCCCAAACTCCGACAAAAAATAAGGGGTGTTAAACATTCAAAAAAATAAAAAAATTCAAGTCTGTAAGAAAATAAAGTTTGATGTGATGATAAATATGTCATCTACACATTGGTCACATGGAATAAATGCACAAGAACAAGCCATATTGGATAAATTCACAAGTCATATGGAATAAATGCATGCACAAGAAGGTTGACTCACACAACTATTTCATTATAACACCTTGCCAACACATTCACCAATGTCATTAAGTTTTATTTAAATATTAAAAAGGAGTTAAATGTTTTACATGTCAAAAAATAAACAAATCTTTTTTTTTTAAATAGTAATTCTAGGAAGTATATTTTTCAAAATTTATTTTTTTTACAGAAAATATAAACATTATTAATTTGATCATTACATACAACTTGTCATCATGTTTAATGTCTTTCTTTTTTCCCAAGGAAAACTTCATGGGAAACCTAGGAGATGCTTCCCCACACTCGTGGATGACATCCTTAGAAACCGTTGGAATAGATTATTGTGCCTCACCCAGTGGGATTTCAATTAAATGTCTATTGGCACACAACTAATAAAATGCCTAACAACTTTAGTGACAACCAATTGAGCTAACCCGTATGCTACAATAAATATCCATATACATAAAGGATATTGGAATTCCAACAATAATGTTGAAAACCAAAAAATGCATGTTGAGACATGCCTTGTATTTGTAAACATGCCATGAATGATAACAAATAGATATGTAAAATTTTCAATTATTGTAAGCATACATCCTTTTGCTTGAAGAGTTACTAAGGTGAATAAAAAACTCAATTGTTGTGAAGGACGAGGTATTCTTTGTTTATTTCATTTAGGTAGCCCAAAGTTCAATATATAAAATATTCTTTTCACTTGGAATATAAATCTTAATATCATCCATTCAATTTATTTATTTCACAAAAATCCCAAAAATCGTATCAATAGAGTTCATGTGACAAATGCAAGACATTTTAGCTTTGCTCTTCTAAAGGTGATATAATGAGTGCTTACATAGGAGAGAATTCAAATGGAAGTCACTCAACTTCAGCTCTACAATTCAAAGGAAAATGAGTTCACTGGTCACTAGAAAAAACACAATAAACACAAATATATATATATATATATATATATATATATATATATATATATATAACATTAAAAAATTAACAAATAATTAAAGGAAATTTTATTCTATGTCATTTAGACATAAAAAAAACACACACATGTAAATAGGAAAATGAAATAGTATATATAGATTATAAGGTTATGATCTTCAAAATCCTTCCATCACACCTATTACAAAAATTAATAATTAAAATAAAAATTACTCAAAAAAAAATTATATCAAAATTCAAAAGCATAGCATTGTAAATTGTATTGCATATAATGCCAATTATAATTATTATGTAAATCAAGTTACTTGGTAAGATGACATAGCCACTATCTTGAGGTATCTTTCTACTTAATAGATAAAGAAAAAATCCTACAATTTTGAGATAGTAGAAAACAACCTCACATAATCTACAATCACAAATTTCAGTGAAAGAGCTCCAATGCATTTGTATTTATTAATGCACACATCATAGTTTATGAAGTTTTCATGATGGCTTGACCAAGCTCTAAAATTCACTATTTCTTCTTGTTGCTCTGCCTCTCTATACGCTTATTTCCACACATTTTAGTATTTTCTACAATTGTTACAAGACTCTTTAGTTTCTACCTTGGTGCTCTTTTACATTCCATTGTATGTTCATTTCCTATCACAATTCATCTTCCTCAAATTCATTAGCTTCCTCCAAATTCAATTCAGGGGGTCTCCACTCAATGAATATGTGCACATTCATTCATGGGATATTAAAGAATACCCCTAATTTCACTAGATATTGATAAATAATTCCCCAAATCCTTTTGTTTAACCCCCCTCCTAATACATTTTTCCAATTAAAAAAACCTATTTTTACTAGATATTTCACAATTTTCCCAAATACTCTTTTAAAACTCCCCAATACCTATAACCCCCCCATACCCCCATACCCTCCAATACCTACAATATATTAACTCTATTTTTCATAATTAAAAAACCCCCTTTATGAATGAACATGATAAGATATTGGTCAATAAGGTGAAGTCCCCATAATTCAAGTGTACTCAAAATTGTGTCTCAAAAACTACAAAGTTTGAAAACTTTAAATCTCCTCAAAATTATGGCTTCATAAAAATGTCACTTCTCCTTAAAACTGCACATGCATCCATCATTGATGCTCATGGATCAAAAGACATGCTTTTGGGCTTGGACTACTAAATCATAACCAAATAATTCATCAACTTCTTTTGTTGATGTACTTAATCATGTACCCTCCTATTTATAAGGAACTTCAGTGCATATGAAGAGTCCTTCCATAATATTTGAATCAACAATAAAGTTTCCAGAGAAATGATAGGTTATAATATAACTTAATTGTATATAAAGACATGTACAATTGACCTTGCCACTTAGAATTGGTGATTTACCAAAAAGACACACTTTTTTTCCCTTATTACATTGAGAGAAATGAGGCACATTCTACAACCAAATATTGAAGAGATTGTATTGTACATCCCATTCAAGGTCAGACCAATATAAAATTTTGTAAAATATAAAAAATGTAGTGATAATAAATCTTTCTTTATATATATATATATATATATATATATATATAGAGAGAGAGAGAGAGAGAGAGAGAGAGAGAGAGAGAGAGAGAGAGAGAGAGAGAGAGAGATGAAATCATATCAACTCTTATAAGAAGATGAATAGGAGGTAATTTTGTTTCCCACATGGAGTTTATTTCTGTACACCATTCTTAATACTCTAAGGAATGGTTTTGAAACTTTTATGAACTCACTAACAACCCTTCATAAAGGATCATTGAAGACCAATTTAACTATATCAATTACATATCACTACTTATTGTACTTTAACTTGAATCCATTATATCCTCACAAACATTCTCTAGAGCACATAATGTTTGGAAATAAATGGAATTAATTGTAAATAGAGTAATAAAAAACTATACTAGCTCCTTGTTTGAGATAATTTTCCTTAGGAAAATTATGATCTATACACAAATTAAATAGAATTGGTTAATGATTTGGCCTTGTCCACAACAAATTCTACCCATGAGTGTTTCCATGCATCCATTAATTGGGATCAATATAATGGTGAACACATTAGGTCCAAAAAATGCTGGGGTGTCTCTTCATAACAAGTCCCCTAGTTAAACATAATTGGAAGCATACCAATCCTAGATAGGTTGATCAAGGCCTTATTGGGTTCACCAAGACATTATTGAATACAAATCACACAACATTTTGTACTCCATCTTCAAAATAACACTAACAAATTACATAACAAGTGAGCACTCTTGAGTTGATTATATATATTAACATTTCTAAGAACACAATGCCTTTAGTACAAGAGACAAGGAAATTTATAGTGCTTAATTTTTTTCCATCATTCCACCCATAAGACATAATGTGGTCTTGGGCATCATATGAAGCACATTGCTCAACTACTATTCTATAAGCAACTTTACCATCATCAAAATCTTACCCCTAAGATATAAAAAAAGAAGGTGCTCTAATGCTACAAACAACAAGAAGATTAACCATGGACCACTGACATGGATATCTAAAAACATTGAAGAGAAACACTATATAAAATCAAAATGTGTTTATGGCTTCCTAAGTAGCCTCATGAACAATGCTTCACCATTTCCTATTTTCCTAGGGTGGTTGAAATCTAGGTTGGGTTGGAGTGAAATAGGTATTGTCTTGTAGTATAGAAGGGGTAACAAAGACTTTGGGTCCAAAAGAAATTTAGTGTGGAGAACTAATAACAATGTCACTAGCATCGTCAATATAAGCAACATGTATTTGTCCCATTGTTTTAGCCACTGTTTTGTGCTTAACAACAAATATTACATGTAAGTTGATCATGGTTTGTTTATTTCACTTAACAAGACTTTGTTTGTGCCCAAGTTATTGCGATATGCCTAATCAAACCCCCTACTCCCCACCTCGTGTAATTTTTAATAGGATTCTAGCATAGGAGTCCACCTCCCCTCAAAAAAAGAATTAAAGGACAAAAAAATCCAAATACTTTCTTCAATGCCTTCTTCATCTAACATCTAGTTAAAAAAGAAAACCTGTAAAAATAACCATAACCCACTACAAACCCTTATTTGACAAAAAAACACTCTAACCATTCAAAATCTAAAAATATCCTAGGTAGAGAAGGGAAATTATCCCACCACATAACTCTTCCCAATCTCTAAAACTAGTTAAAATTTCATTTTAATAGAACAAAACTCTATATTGTTGAAAACTCCTCTTCCACAGTTTATAAAATTGTTCAAAATTTCATTTCAATGGATTAAAAGCCATTGATATAGTTGTTTGGAGTGGCAAATACAAAGTAGTGCTTAATTAAATTGACTAAAAATACACAATAGAACACTGAAAACAAGATATTTTATAGTTAATTTAGATGAACATTTTTTTCCAAGTGAAAAAAGTCTACTCGTTTTATTTACGACATGAGTACTTATGAAAGAATTCATAGCCTAAAGCATCATATATAATTGCATGTATAGTGGTCGGTCCATAATGATAGTTAAGTACGACGTCTCAACCCAAATGTACAATTAATAATCCAAAATGACAATTCCAATAATTGTTCATATCAACAAGGTATTCAAGTGAAGTGGCCGGTCCATAATGATAGTTAAGTACGACTTCTCAACCAAAATGTACAATTAATAGTCCAAAATGACAATTCCAATAAATGTTCATATCAACAAGGTATTCAGGTGATGATTGTTCATAAGAACAATACTCCCCACCCAAGAAGTAAACTATACAAAACATGCTTCACATCCCAAAGGGGTGAACTACACTATTGGCATAGTTTCCATAAAACTTTGGAAGAAAAAAATGTTTCCCTATTTGCACACCTCGAGTCTATTCTTTGCTATGCAACTGAGTTCAAAGATAAAAAAACTAACCCCAAATAGACCAAAGGTTAGGGTTGAAAAGGAGTTGAAAACCCTAAGAGGCCCTACCTCAAAGGCTTTTCACATATGCTCGAGCCCAAAAAAATCCCCAAGATCCCAATAGGAGCTACCCAACTCAAATCCTCCAACGATTATGTACATAGTGTTCCCAATGAATAAAACCCTAAGAAGTTCTACATGGTTTGTTTAGGTCAAGACAAGGTCGAAGCCCTCAACCTCCAACCAAACATTGAGAGAGAGGGTCAACCACCAAGAATATTTTTCCACTGAAACAAGGACCAACAAATCGATGAGCACATCAAAGTTGAGTCCCAAATCACCACTAAATTGAGCCATCAACACTAAATCTCATGGAGCTGAGGAAGAAACCCGCAAAACACCACCATCATTGAAGAAACCTCCCACCACCAACACCCATAGCATATCACCAACAATACCTCCCTTGTCATCAATGAACTTGGGGATCCATATAATACCATCCTTGGCCAAACTAGACACAATACTGCACACAGAGGTGGTGGGAGCTTGCTCCTAACTAGCAAAATATAAATGATGGCACTCATAGCAACAAAGAAAGGGAATGCAAGAGGGACTACTAGTGGATAATATGGAGCAACAAGGGTAAAATTGTAACCTAGCTTCCCCTCCTAGAGTGTGATCCTCCTCATCCCTCATTGTGACATCGATTTAGATGAACATATAACACTAAAAACAATTATTTTTTAGTGAAGTTAGATGAGAAAAAAAATTATAGTCAATTTAGATGGAAAAGGCACAGTTTCTTGATGAAGATCAACATATAATTTTAAATTAAAACTTTGCATAGATGGAAGGCTTCAAAATTGTTATATATTGGATGGATAATATAAGTGGTAATATTCACAAGGGGAACCCTTGGGTTAATAGAAAGATTAAATCATATTCACAATACCTTGAGAAAGAGGAATTAAACAAATGACACAATAACTCGATGAAGAAAAATGAAACCATAGATAAATTAGTGAATCTAGTATATATCTCTCCCTTAAATCTTAGGAGTGCAGTCTAATTGATTTGCTCATATAAAAAACATAATAATAATATACAACATCTTCAAAATTTCACTTAAATAAAATTATGTTGGCCCAACCTATTAAAACTGATCTCCAAGGTAGGAGGGTGAATGTGAAGGGGGAGCAACAATATCAATCTAAACAAAATGCAAAATGACAGAGTTATAACGAAAGTACCCATTGTTTTTTCATATTGGTCGAAGAATGTGGCAAAGTTACAATTATATGGGAGATGTAAGATTTGGGGAGATCATAATAACAAGGAACAACCACAATTTTTTGTCCAAGATCCAAGGAGACAATCATAGGGTTGGAACATTGAATTGGAGCATGGTGCATTCAAGACTCCACATTTTACAATAACATTGGCTCACTAGAGATTCTAGCATGGAAAGAGGAAGGAGAGAGATAAGGGGATAACTAAGGAAATCCTTCAAAGCAGTTTAGACAAGAAGAAAAAAGACTCTACAATGACATGTGGAATGGAAACAAGATGAATTTTAAGAGATATATCTCTCTCATAATAAGGTAAGGATTATTTGGAGAAAGGAAAGGATATGGTTATTGTGAAAACTTGTGAAACGATAAAATGATGAAATCTAAATGGAACAGGGAAAATAGTTTATTGATGGTCCTAATAATACCATTGACTTCTTAAATATCTATATTCTTGTAATTGTAATTAGCTTAGAGTTGAAGCAAATGCATATGGGCTTTGGAGTATCACTTTATAAGGATATCAATGGTTTATAGGAGTAAGTACCTATGATACACAAACAATTCCCATATTAAAAAACCTAAATAGAAGCTCATATTGCTTATTCTATTGGAAATGTTTGTGTAGAGATAATGGAGATGATAAAAATATTAGAAGATCATCTTGGTTCACTTCCGGGCCTTTGCTTAGCCCATATTCATGAAGATAAATGAAATGGAAATAATGAAGATGACAATAAATAATTAAGTTGAACTAGAAAACATTACTTGAGGAATTATAGGGGTCATTTAATGACTAGCAAAGCTTTGAAGAAGTGCTGAAATTTCAAATCCTATCGTTCTATTCACACAAAAAAAAATCCATATAATGTAACAACTAAAATTAAACTTAGTTTCACAACTTGTAAATAGTTATACATAGTAAATATTTCCATAACATTTTTGTATATAAATACATTTCTTATATTATAAGTATATCTTTTTAACAATCAATTCTCAAGTCACATGTCAATCCTGACATATTTGAAAAACAATTACATGTTTTCTATGACAAACCCTAAAAACATGCACACAATTATAAACTTTCAACTATTCTTAAATTAACATTGTTGAGCATTATTTCAAAAAGAAAAATTGTGAGATACATTAATCTCTTTCAAATTTCGTTACTGTATCAAAAATTCATCATTAGAGATGTAAACACGTTGCCTATCCCTATGGTTGTCCATGCCATTTTGTTCTTAAATAAAACTCTAAATGCAATGAATGTTACTTAAAATCCAATTGAAAGAGAGAAACATATCCTTACATTTTTCATAGGAATATTGCCATTGATATGTGTTGTTTTCAATAATCAAATTTTCTATAGTTTTTATAGACTTATAGAAAAATAATATCTTCAAAATTTCTCAATAATACATGCAAATTAACTATAATTTTTCTTGGTAAATTAAGAGTATTTTTGTAAATCTATAGGAAGAGTTACATGGATTTTCACTTGATCCATTGACATGGATTTTAAACATGTTTTAGGCTCCCATTTACACTGAATCTGAATCACTTGAACAAGAAACCCATTACAATGATAGGTGATGACTTACAAGAGTGACTTCCCAAAATTCACATTCATAAATTCTAGAGCAAACTCTACTCTCAATATAAGATTTACAATAATTATTCAAGCCTATTCTATCAAAAGAAAGAAAGACCAATATTATCCTTTTGTTATATACAAATTCTATAAACTAAACTTGATCAAAATACTTATCATTCTCTACTTGTTCCTTATAATAAAGATAGGACGAAAACATTCAAAAATAAAATATTCAATCTTCACTGAAATACCATTACATTGTGTTTTAGGTGATGAATTCCAAAAATATTTCCCAAGTTCACATTCATAAATTCTAGATGAAACTCTACTTTATACATAAATCCAACTCTATCAAAAGAAAAGCAAGACTATATTATCCTCTTTCTATATAAAAATTATATATATTAAATATGAATAAAATCCCTATTATCCTCTACATTGTGCTTTTTTTTTTCCAATAGAAAATTTGCTCAATTATATTAGTAAAATATAATTTTTTACATTTGCTAGACCATAGCTATAATCAAGAGCTAGTTACATAACTTTCCACAACAACAATTGTAAGATTCAAAAAAGTTTACATCCGGGAGTTATCCATACGGGAACAACACTTCAAAAGGAGGATAAACTTGAGGCATATATACCCTTTGGAAACCCACAATCTGGAGGCAATTTAAATACAAAAAACTGGCAGGATAATCATATCTGGAAGACTTTTTGCAAAAAAGAAGGATTAGAAGATTGTAGCTAGTAAATATTGATGTGCCTCCTTTGGCCCTCCGATCCATTTGTCCATTTGTAATAATAAATTACTCCTTCAGGTTCATGTAAAACTTTCTTTGAGAGAAGATCCACCTCCTCATTAAATTCACAGTAGATTTGCTCGAAGATGATTTCATGAAACTTACTTCTTAAGGCCATGATTATTTGCTTCCACCCTTCAATAGCGCAAGCCCACAAATCACCTATTTTGTTTAGCCAATCTATTATAACTTTTGAATCTACCAAAATCTGAATCTTGTGAATAGACAC
Source organism: Picea engelmannii (assembly GCA_009831015.1). Classification (NCBI taxonomy): domain Eukaryota; kingdom Viridiplantae; phylum Streptophyta; class Pinopsida; order Pinales; family Pinaceae; genus Picea; species Picea engelmannii. The sequence goes on along the minus strand of ML792915.1, from coordinate 130,020 downwards.
ATGATTTGCCAACAATAAGGTTGCCCAAACGCCCAATAACTCTGCCTTCGTATTTGTGCCTTCCCCGCAATTGAAGTACCGCCTGTAAACCGTTGAATCTGGTGTTTTTACGACTCCTCCCACCCCACTGCATTTTTCATTTGTATGTGTTGCCCCATCAAAATAGGCAACATTCAAATCATGTTGTTGTGCAATCAAGAAACAAACGAATAGGAGGAGGAAATTTAGAGACCTATGGATTTTTTAGTGAGCCAAGAGTCTTGATGACAACTGCTTGAGTAGATGGATCTTTTCCTTCAAAGATAACATAATTCCTTTCTAACCAAATATACCAACATATAAGTGCAGCTAAATAGGAGGGTTGAGTCTTGTCCGCTATCCAATTTGTGAGACATTCTTCTATAGAATTCCCTTTCCATACATTTTTAAAATTTTTGATAGTTTGTATTTTTTCCAAAATAACTTTTGTAAAAGAACAGTGAATGAAAAGGTGAGTAGTATCTTCTATATCTTCCTTACATAACTGGAAATGACCTGGGCCTATCCATCCTCTTTGTTGTAGATTTTTCCAAGTCAAAATTTTATTCTCCGTTGCCAGCCACATAAATAACTTTATTTTTTGTTGGATGTCCCACTTCCATAAAATTTTTCTCCACCCTTTTAATATCGACAAGTTTTGTGTAGATAATAGTGCCAAATATGCATTTTTGACTGTGAGATAACCTGAGGAGTCACCCCCAATCCACATTAAAATATCTTCTTTATCCTGGATAGTTTCTCCTGTAGCTTGCAGTGCATGACGAAATCGCTCCCACTCCGCTGCCATCTCACCAGTAATATCCAAATCCATACTACCGACCCAATAAGTGAATTGGGAAGCTTGTTCTTGATGTCTCTAGGCTTGAGCTAATACTGTAATTTGTTTCTGTCTAAGTGTATCAATAAGTGATTGAGAGAGAATATATTTTTTTCCCATTCCCATAATTCTATCTCTTCCAAGAACCACATGATGCCCCGAACAAAGATTCCAGCTCAACCAGTTTGTAATCAGGTGTACTGACTTTAAAAGACTGTTCCAAATTTTTGATGCCGTTGGCTGGTGGAAAGAAGCTGATTTGAACTAGTTTTTGACTATAGTGTAAGGGAGATATTTATCCTTTATAACCTTTTTCCAAATTCCATCCTTCATTAGTACTCGCCAAAGAGTAGTGGCAACCAACGCTTTACTGAAGGAGAAAATATTTTTAAATCCCCAACCACCACTGTGTTTTTGTTTGGCGAGAGTCTCCCATCGACATAGATGATAATGGTGAGTCTCACCATTCCCATTCCAGAGAAAATTATAAACTGTTTTCCTTAGTTTGTTTAAAATGGAGAAAGGTTTGGCTGCTAGTGATAGCCAATATACCGGTTGACTTTCCAGAACAGACTTACATAAAATATATCTCCCTCCCAAGGATAACCACCTGTAGGTCTAGTGCCCTATATTATTTTCCACCTTGGCCAAAATCCATCTCCAGTCTTTCGCTTTCTGTAATCCAACCTTTAAAAATTAACCGAGGTATTTGAAGCCCAAGGAGAGATTTGAGAAATTATATGGGAGTAAATTCTTGAAAGGGAAAAGTTTTGCCTCTGAAAGACCTACATAATGTACTACAGAATTTGTTTCATTTACCTTTAATCCATAAGAATTACAAAACATGTCTATAAGACTCTCAATCTCCACCCACTCCTGCAAGGATGCATTTGTCAATATTAAAACATCATCACCAAAAAATAAGTGAAGGATTTTGATAAGTTTGGAGACTTTTATGCCCGATAGCTTCCCCTCTCGAAGACTTTCTTTTAATAATAAGCTCAGACCCTCCATAATGAGCATAAACAAAAAAGGGGACAAAGGGAACCCTTGTCGTAATACTCTTCCACCTATGAAAAAATCAATGGCATCCCCATTAATTAATACAACAAAGGACACTGACTCCACACAAATCATAATCCAGTTTGTCAATGGAGTGCAAAAATCCACTTGGATTAAAATTATCCTTAGAAAATCCCAATTAATACAGACATATGCTTTCTGTAGGTACAATTTCAGAATGAGAGACTTAGAATTTTTATTTTTGATGTTGTGTAAGCATTCGTGTGTTGTTCCAATAGCGTCTTGGATCTGGCGACCTTCTAGGAAACCCAACTGCTCGACCGAAAGAGACTTGGAAAGAATCGGTTTAATCCAGATTGCTATAACTTTCGAGATAACTTTATAAACAAGATTACACAAAGAAATAGGCCTGAAGTCCCCAAAGTTGGCTGGTTTATTAACTTTTGGAATTAGAGCTAAAAAGGTAGAATTTAGGCTTCCAGTAATATGGCCCCTAGATCACGATTCCTCAACCATCGCCAAAAGATCCTCGCCAACCAAATCAAATAAGTGAATGAAAAATTCCACTGTCTAGCCATCAAGTCTTGGGATTTTGTCTTTTTTAAACATGGATAAAACCTCTTTCAATTCCTCCAACGTAACTGGTCTATGGAGAGCACTCGCTTCCTCCTCATTTATCAAACTGGAAAAAAGGCCTGCTACCCTAACTTGTTCGGCTGGATGAGACTGATCCAGGGACTTAAAGAAGTTTTTGAAATATTTCATTGCCTCCTCTTTTATAGCCTCTTGGCCACTGTGAACAATCCCATTGTCGTCTCGAATCTCCCAAAAATGTTTACTGTTTCTCCTGTGACTGGAAAACTGGTGGAAGAACTTCGTGTTTTGGTCACCACTTTGTACCCAAATAGCCCGACCTCGTTGACACCAAAGTTCCTCCTTTTCTTTTAGATACTTATTCCTCTCAAATTCAAGATTTATGAGACTATTTTCCACCTCCGGCAGCATAGTGCCTCCCATCAATATCTGCAATGTCTCTTTTATTTTACCTTCCAACTCCTCCATACATTTCAAATCCCGACTCTTGATTTCTTTTATCCAGAGTTTAGTACAAGATTTTATATCCTTCAATTTCCATATTAAACAATGTTGTCTCCCTCTTTCCGATAAATATTTCTGATCACTCCAGACTCTATATACCATACTATTAAAATATGTGTCTAAGAGCCACTGTGAATTGAATTTAAAGGGATGTGCCTTGAAAAGTGGATTGATCTCCAGCTGTAATAGAACTGGAGCATGGTCCGAGACAAAGGGGAACTCCACCCAGGATCTGTAAAGGCCCACACTAAACAAAAGATCCTCCAAAATAAGAATCACGTCTAGTCGTTTAGCTATAGAATCGGTACTAGAACACCCATTTCGCCAGGTTGGAACAATATTATCAGGCTGAACATCGATAAGTCTGTGAGCTTTGAAGAAGGCTCTGAATAAAACCATGAGTGTCCCCGATTTTGCAGACCCTCCCCATACCTCTTCATTCGAGACAATTAAATTCAGATTCCCCCGCTACCACTAGATTTTTAATGGTAAGAAAACCACTATCCGCTAGATGATTCCATAAATTTGTACGCTCCAAACACATACCATATATATTAAGTAAATTGATCTCCCTCTTTGTTGTAATAACAAAACATGTTAACAAAATTCCACCACAAGTGAGGTAATGTAACAAATTAAAAAAATAAGGATCCCATGAAACCAACAGACCGCCCGAAGTGCCAATAGAACTAACTGCACAGGACACCCAAGTGGGATGAAATTTAATCATAAATGATCAGGATTTTTGCTCATGGACCAAGGTTTCCTGAAGAAAAACGATATCAGGATGTGTAGTATCCATTAAACGTCGAAATGAGGTTGATTTTAGAGAGTTCCCAACCCCTTTGAGATTAAGGGAGAGTAAAATCATTACTTTTCCCTTGCCATGGCCTTCAAATCTCTAAGTGCACCACAATCAGATGAAGATGGATCGATAACAATAGGTAAAGTAGTTGTAGCCAAAATTTTCTTCCGAGCACTTCTTGTCTTTATCGAAGAATATTCTATTCCCAGTCCTCGTGACCAGGAATAGTCCTTCCTTGTCTCTACAGGACGATAAACTGTGGTACTAGTTTATCCAATTATAGTATAAGGATAAAAAATTGCATTCCCAAAATAGGTAGGTAACTGAGTCGGAGGATTAGTATCTCGCAAATAGGGAATAAGGGAGTCCAGAACCACACTCAATGAAGTGTCATCCTCCTCAGATTCTCGACAACTAGGGATAGTTGCATACTCAACAAGTAAGGAAGAAGTTGCCTCTGGAAAATCTACAGATTATGAAGTAGGAGGTAGTGCAGGGTCAACAGGACTCGGGGACTGAGAAGGAAGCACCTCCAAGACTGGTAAAGTGCCAAGAAAAATTGGTTGATTACTGGTAGTTACCCCGCGACCCCCAAAATGAATGGTAACATTGTCCACATGATTACATGAACCCAAAGAATTAGGTTCTGTAACCGTCTTATCCACACAGAAGAAAACCACCACAGTAGAGGTAACATTTTTCAAAAAAATAGAAGCATTCAAGACTTCCTTCTCCCCAAAAGATAAATATGCATATAAAGCCAGGAAATGTAGTTTCAACTTACCAGAAATTGAAACCGCTTGTTCCGGTGAGTTTGGTGACTCTAACAACGGGTACTGAGTCCCAACCCAAGCTGAGTCAACTTCGAGAGATGAGTCACCATTATCTTTGTGAAGTGTTGTATCTTCCGAAACTTCCTCCTTTACCCAACCGAAGCACTCTCTCCGTAAATGACCAGTATTGTGACAGAGGCTACAACGAAAAGGGATTCCAAGGTAGTCCATCTTCTGTAAAATCTGTCGGCCCCTCCATTCTATTTTTATGTGTTCCGGGAGTCCACCATGTATGTCCATATCCACTAGGATTTTTCCCAACTTTCTATTTGGTGCTGAGAGATTAAACATGTCCAAAGAGATGAAAGTACCTAAAGAGTTCCCTATCGCCTCAAAAGATCCTTCATTCCATAACTATAATGGTAAGTCGGGAAGGAGAACCCACAAATGGCACCGTTGAAAGTAATCCGTCGTTGGGTCGAAAGCAACTCTCCACCGCTTTAGCATTAAACTACAACCACCAATCACCCACCTGTGTTCTAAAAGCTGAGCCAAATCTTTCGGCGAGTTACAGATAAGCCCAAACCAACCCTTGGTTAAAAAAACAATTTTAGGAACATATCCTAACAATGGCTCCCAGGTTTGTTCCACCCAGACTGGAAGCGAGACCTTACACAAATACATGTACGAGAGTATTCCAACTAGACTGAAAAGGGCCAAACTACAAGTCTCTTTGAGGCCAATGTTGGATCCCAGAACCATATTTTTTACCACCCTTTTTTCCTTCCACAGTTTGCGGATAGTCCCAGACCTACCAACACCCTTACCAGCTTTCCTCTACAAGCTAAGGGAAACCGACAACTTACAAACCTCTTCTCGAGCTCGCACATAACTTTTCTTCTCTACAAATGGAGAGCCCCCCGAAAGACCAAGCAGGAAAGTGGCAAAAGAGTGAGCTGCACATGAGCTATGGAATGGGTGGATGGTAGGAGGGGAAGTTTGATCTAAGGTTAGAGAAGTTAATGAGCTGGTACCAACTCCCACAAAATCTGCAGTCATGAAAATACCTTCCAACTGCCAAAGAGCCTCGTCATCTTTGTTCATCAGTGAGCTGACGTTCTCCTCGAAAGTAGCCTGTTGTGGAGTGGCCATAGCTATCCACCTGGGATCCACTAAGCTCTTCCCCCCAAGATGACTTAAGAAGCGTCCAATTCCCCATGACAGTAAAAGGAGGAAATAAAGGAGTAATTAATAAGATAGCTATCTGCCACCCACCTGGGCTCCATAACTCTCGCCCCCCAATATCTAAGCTAACTACAAGTTACCAAAAATTGTTAAGAATAAAAACGAGGAGAGGCTTGTTCCATAACTAATCTGAAAACAACAGTCCTACGAGAAAGAAAACCAGTCCTACATCCTCAGAACTAGGCCAAAGAAAGGTCAAAAACCTAGAAACCAACAAGATAACTCCGAATCCGAAAGCCCTAAAGCCGTCTACTCTAGTTCGGCTCTCCATGTTACCAAAAACTCTAAACCCTTTCCACCTTCATCTCTCCATCTTGGATGTCCATTATTTTATCGTATATTTTAGTTTGACAGAAGTGAGTTGGGGGTTTGAACTATGTTTTGTATGTTGTATAAAGAATGATGTATGAATGATAAACATCTACGTTGTGCCTTATAATAGATAAAATAAAACCTTCAAATAAATTATTTGAAGCTCCATTGCACGGGTTTCCATTGTTTATAGGTGTTTCCACCTACATACAAATTAAATATAACTTTTCTAATAATAATATCATAATTAATTTATTAAAATTCTACTAAGTTTTGTCAAATGAATTTTTGGTTTTAACAATATTTACTAACATCTTCATTTCCACTCTATTTTGCGTTGAGAGAGACTTGAAACTACTTGCAAGAAGCAATTTTATTTATTTATTTATTATTATATTCCAATTTATTCCCTTCGAATCCATGATCTTTAGTGAATGAATGAAGAGACAATAAACTACTATAAATTTTAATCCCAAATTTTTTAAATATCAATTGGAATAAAAAACCTAATGATGAAATCTTTTAGTACTTGAAATATTTGAAGATAAGTTGGATTAATATTAGTTTATTACATCATTTTTTTTATAAATTTTATTTTATTGCACTAGTGGGAAAATCTTTTGGTACTTGAAATTTTTAAAGTTAAGTTGGATCAATGTCAATGTTAAGTTAAGTGGAAGAAATGTGCATGTTCTGACAAATATGGTGTTAGAAGAGGGTGGAGATGTGAGGACCATTAGGTTAGATCAAAACAATGGTGCACATGGAGGCATAATGAGACAATTAGAGGTCAGTGTTGGTTAACACGTGGACTAGTCAACTCATGCCACATGGAACTAGGCTTAGAACTAGAAAAGAACAAATAACCAATCATGTATAGTAATGATTTGAATGTCTCTGAACATTTAACATGATTAATGGTAATATGCTAAAATCAAGGAAGAACTTCAAAGATCAAATTAGACCCGATCAAACTCACTCATGGCGATATTGAGTTCATCAAGGCGATCAAATTGCAATAGATAGCTTGTAGGGCATCATCAAGGACTTCAAAATTCTATGATGTTGCTGGAAAATTGAGGAATGAGCCCAAAAATAAAGAACACCACAATCAAGTTTGACCCAATCAAGACAACAGGGAGATAATATTTGAATCTATCATCAAATCACATAAACATTGTTAGAGAATTTGTGCCCTGGGACAATTAGAGTTTTCATTGATCAATTTTGACTAAATCTCAGGATGAGCTACTATTGATCAACTCTAATCGTATCACTGAGGCTACGAGTCCAGATCCTTAAAGCATTCAACTTGACCTTTGAATTTCACATTAGTTTTCTATTTCCTATGTTCAACATTAAATTTGGCACAAATTTGATTGACCAAAATGTTTGGGGTCTTATTGCATGCTTCACGAGGTTACAATTTAAAATAAATTGCAAAGTTAATATTCCATCTTGCTGATATCTTCATGCTTACGAAAATTGATTTGTCACATGTTGCGGCTATCATCGATAGTTTCGAGTTAGTAACCCAACGGATTTGTTGCGTTTGTTTTGGAGGATTTTACCCCATAGGGTGTTGTCACAAACTGTATATTTGGAGAGTTTGGAGACCATTTCCAGCTTGCAAATGTCATGATTTAATTATGGAGTGTGTGGGAAAAAATATTTAGATCGATGGATTTAAAATATAGTATGTGGCCACAATATACTTGGTATGATGGGAGTCGGGACCGATTTTTCTATCGATGGATTTAAAAGATAGTATATGGCCACAATATGCTTGGTATGATGGGAGTCAGGACCGATTTTTCTATCGATGGATTTAAAAGATAGTATATGGCCACAATATGCTTGGTATGATGGGAGTCGGGATAAATTTTTCTATGGCCTTTGTACTTTTCATACACATTCTCCTTATCTAAGACAAAAATGATAATCAATATCTTTCATGCACTGCACATCCCATTGGCAGTGTCTGTTAATTCTTTTAGTACTTCACAGGGTTTCAGTTGGATACAACTGAATACACATTGAATCACTTCGTTCTATAATTTCTAGTACATGTAAAAAAATATTACTATTTCACAGGGTTTCAACTAGGAACAATTGAATATGCACCGAATCACCCTATCCTGTACACGTCAACAACTATTACTACTTCACAGGGTTTCAACTAGTTGTGGTTGTAGTTTTTTAAGTCTCTCTTTTATTTCCTCTTTTATTTACTTAGATGTGTTGATGAATTAGAATGTAAGAGACTTATGACCGAGTTTCATTCAGGATTTTTTGGAGGGCATTTTGCAGCAAAAACCACAACCCATAAAATACTTAGAGCATGATACTGTTGGCCTACTCTCTTTTCAGATGTTCATAAGATGGTTAGAGGTTGTCAATGGTGTCAATTATTCATAGGAAAACAAAATCTAGTAGCCTTTCCATTACAACTAGTAGTAGTTGAGGCCCCCTTCAAGCAATGGGGCTTTGATTTCATCGATCAATTCAAAGATAATTCAAGTAATGGACACACTTAGATTTTGACATCAACCAATTATTTCACCAAGTGGGTAGAGGTTATACCCACCAGGTGGGTAACTGACAAGGTAGTCATGGACTTCCTAGGAATCAAGATAATCACAGATTCGGTGTGCCTTCCAAGATTACGACAGATAATGCCAAAGCTTTAGGTTCAACAAACATTTCCTCCTTCTATTTCAAATATGGAATTGTCTTTTCCCATTCATCCAACTAATATCCCCAAGGAAATGGTCTAGCTGAGTCAAGTAATAAAAATCGCATGACCATCATTAAGAAAATAGTAGGGGTTAACAAGAAAGCATGGGACAATAAAATCAAGTTTTCAATTTGGGTTGACAAAATAACCAAAAATAGTGTAACATGGAAAATTCCTTTTGAGCTTGCATATGGGTTGGATGTCACATTGCTAATGAACTTAAGGCTTCCAACTTATCAGCTCCTTCAGGGATTCAATACAAATAAAGATGCATCACAAATAGATTGAATCGATTGACAGAGTTAGATGAAAACAAAAGGAAATATTTTGATCAGTGTCAAGAATCAGGAAATAGTTAATAAAGAATTTGATAAATCTTCTAGACATAGGGCCTTTCGATAAACGGAAAATGGTGACACAATTTTTCTATGGGATAAACGAAAAGAGAAGCTAGGGAAGCATGGTAAATTTGACAGTTTGTGGACATGACCATACATCATCCATGATGTGGTTGGTTCCAATTCTTTCTACCTCAGCCAATTGGATGGAGAGAAGATGACTCTACCAGTTAACGAGCAACTCCTCAAGTTGTTCTTCAATGAATTCATTTGATGCCCATGGGGCATCCTTTGTAACATATCTCTCTAAACCTTTTCCTTTGTATTTTATCTTCATGGTTTTACTTCTTCCTTGCATATTATTTTTTCACTTTCTTCTTTTTCACTTTCCTTGTATATATATATATATATTATTTGTGCAACTTCATTTCATAGTTGGTTTCTATATATTCTATGTGTTGTTGATACATGCGTTTGGTGAGACATGTTTTTTTTGCAGATCACACATTCTATATTCTCGCATTCTTTCCTAAGATCAAGAACATGACACCATATGGAGCCAATGTTACCCATAAAGTTGCACTAGGATTAACTTACAGTTGAGCCGCCAAAGATTGAACAAAGAATTGTTCAATATCATAGTTCAGAAGTCAAGCTGGCCATTGTGGCCCCCTTTCTTCTTCTTCTTCTTCTTCCTACCGCATTTCCATACCCCCATGGGTAATTGTAATAATATGAGCTAGCATGATGAATTTTATAAAAATATTATCCCCCTAAGAATTAATCACGAGTACATTATTATCGAGCATTTTTGGTACTTGTTAATTATACCTTGCTTGAAAATTTTTAAGCGAGTTATAATTTTTGAGTTTTTTCATTCAATCACCTCCAAAGATGGAGCGTGTACTGATGGTTAGGCCTTAGTGTGTGTTGTATAAGTCTAGTGTCTAATGTATATTACCATGCTAGTCATCATTTTTGAGTCATATGAAAATTGTGCTAAGTCCCCCTTAGGATTTTTTAATGTTTTCTGCAAATAAAAAATTTCCTGCAAAAATGAGATATTTTAGTTGTAATATATGAATAAGTTAAAAAAATGGTACTAGGAGGAATCATGTGACTTGGGGGTATTCATTTTCTTGATAAGAATACTCACTTTACCTATGTACCCACCTAGTGAGTGAAAATAGTAATTTTAAATCACTAAAATCAATCTTACTCACAAATAGTCAATAAAAGACAAATAGAAGACAAAAAATCAGCAAATGCTATTTTTTGGGAAACATGTCGGGGACATAAGTTGAGTTAACTCACCCTCTTTTGATTTCACTAAGCCTTTGTGGCACATAAATAGGAGTTGTGGGCGAGTCACATGGATGTTGAATTGAGTTGGAGATGCTTCCAAGGTGAGGTGTGCCTCCCTCTCAAGAGATGATGCATCCTTGAGGAGAGGCACCTACCTCTTGAGAGGTGGCGATCTCTCCCACCCATAAAATCTCACATGTAGTGATTTTTGGAGTTAGATGAGAGGTGGTAGCCCAAGAACTAACACTTTTCCCTCTTTGCCTCACCAAGTTATGCACCCTCTTTCTCCAAGTGGTGCGCTCTCGCTCTCTTGGGATCTTCACCCTCATACTATAAGATCAAGCTCTCTCCTTCTCATTTGGTTAATGGGAGTTTGTCTTTGCTTGATGTAATATTTTTGTAAGAATTTTTTTATATTGGAATAAAAGACTTTGGAGGTCAATGGTGGATTGGCTAGTGTGTGGATGATTGTCACGTGCATGAATTCTATGAGGTGATGTTGTTCAAATTCCTTGCTTTTCTTTTAGTTGTTAATATTGGCCTTTGTATGGGTATTATTATCCATCAAGATAGGATTATTAAGCTTGTTTGAATTTCTAATCCTATTGCTGATCTATTTTATATATTTAATGTTCATTACATGTTTTGTTTAACTAATATGCCATTGAATTTTTATTGTAGGTGACACCAAAATTTTAACAATCTCTTGCAAGTTTTGTGAAGCATACAAGATCTCATTAGCTTGGAGAATTGGTTGAGCTTGTGTGCATCTATCATATTTCCAAGATATTAAATACATAAGTCCCTCCTCTTTCCACCAAGGAGACCCCATTTACCAAGGGTTCCAAGCTATCAAGCTTGTGCTTTCTTTCCTTCGTAAATTTTAAAGTTTCTTTGGTTTCCCTCATTTGTTGAATTTTAAAAAATAGTTAGCATGCTCATCTCACCATAGGCGATGATGCACCATCGCCACCCAACCATAGGCACCTACATGTGCCTTTCCATTGAGCCGAGAATAGTAGTTTATCTTGGGAAACCCTTATACACAAGGGGAGAAAACCTAACACCTTTTCTTATAGAGAAGATCCTTGCCAATACAATATAGCCATGAACTAATTCTATCTAGTAAAGTAAATTGACAAGAAAGAATCCCTTATAACAAGTACTTATCTTTTCTTCTCATATATGCACTCTAGAACTATCAAGGAGATGGCTCTACTGCTGTCCAAATGATGTCTTAGATCACTATCTTAAACTGCCATAAATCAACCTTTTATATCTGTCACTTTGCTACCTCAAGACTATTGTTATAGATGTGCCCAATCTATTGTTCAAGCACATAAATATATGTTGTCCAAGTATTTTCTAAAGGTTTGACCAAAATGTTGTTCAAGCATAGAGATATATGCTGCTAGAGGTGCGCCCAGATATGCCTCGAACTTAGCCTCATACTAGGCCTCTTTGTTGCCTCAGATTAGGCCTCTTTGCTGCCTCAAATTAGGCCACCCGCGGCTGCTACATAGATATATCAGACCCGAATTGGTTGTGTCAAAATGAGAAGGATAGGATTATATTTATACTAATTTGTCACTGTACTTTAGGGCCGACTTGCCCATCTAGAAATTATATTTTCCCTGTGGGGATACTTTTCTTTTGGAGCATTATAATTATACTTTATTATTTTCTATGGAGCCAACTTCTCCAATGGGATCTTTCTTGACTTCTTTGGCATCTTCATCTATAAGAAAAGGTTATCCAGGAGGTGAACCATATTTAATAAAGTGGTTTTAAATACTATTGGAGGAAGTTGGCCCTACTTGGTGAAGAGACATAACCCTATCACCCCCTCAGCTAGTATATATAAGTGAGGATGGCGCTTCATTCATTTACTCACTCAGTCACTCATCTAGTGCACAAGTTTTGAAGGAAATTGCAGTTGGAAGGAGGAGAAGAGAGGAACATTCTCAGTCTTGGATATTATTTAATGGTTTGGTCTTTAGTATTATCATTGTATTGGCAATCTATTATCAAGGAAGTTTTTGTTGGTTTTATCCCCCATGAGGGTTTCCCAGGATAAAATGTTGTGTACCTTGTGATTGTGTTTCTTTCAGTGATCCTACTTATGCTATTATTCTCTAGTAAATTGAAAATAAATTAAGAGAATCTCTAAATTTAACATGGTATCAGAGCTCGAATGAATAGAACACCTTTCACTGGGTATCTAAAAATGTCATTGTCGTCGTACAAGGAAATTAGGGTTTTTTATTGGAGATGATTTTTTTGACCAAAAACCATCTAGGGAAGTGCACCCTAGCCTAATGCATCTTTTGGAAACTTGAGCGCACCTTTTCAATGGCCAGATTATTTGAAAAGACAAACCCTAGTTTTGACTGGTACCAGAAAACCAAAATATCAGAAAACCAAGAAACCAGAACCAATACCAGAAGTACCAGTACAAATTTGCGCAGGTCAAGTTTCAAGGGGTAAAACTTGAAATTGTATGAAACAATAAGCTCCAACAAACTTGACTCAGCCCAACTCATCTAGCCCCTGAATCAAAATTCCAAAATTTGAAGTTTGAAAAATTAGGGTTTCCTCATAAAACCATAAGTTGCAGTTGCAGTTGTAGTATCAATTGCAGTTGCAGTGCCAGTTCCTTCATGACAGTTGCAACACTAGTTACATTGAAAGCGTTATTGTCCTAGTGTGACTTACCCTAGCAAATCTCCAACTAACTTTAAGTTACACGTTGAATCACCTTTGAAGTTTTAAATGTTTTCTATTTATCACTGTTGCCACCAGATGGTGCCACTACCTGCTAATACTGTCAAAGGTATGTACCTATTAGTTTTAAAGGGTATTTGTAGGAGAAAGAATCTTTTATCTGAATAACAATCATAGATCCATAGGGATCTCATATCCAACACATTCAAAGGAATAATGCACCCTAGGTTTGATTATATTGAAATACATCCATTTGTTATGACATTATTTTAAACATCTAGGTTGTATGTTGAAGTTATGGCCATCAACCCTTGGTCAAAATTAAAGTCAAGGTATTAGATTGAGATTGGAGTTTATTCTCTAACTTAGATTTCCGTCAAGATATCATATTGTCTTAGTACAAAAGACAGGTTGAAGAAATCACTTGTCATCTTGAGTGAAGGAGAATTGGAAGAAAAGAAACACAATCATTCTTGAGGACAAGACTCTCTGTTCCAGGTTTGATTGATTAAGTTGATAAGATTCAAAGTTTCACTTGACAATTTTGATAACTACCTCATTACAAGTAAACACTATAGTTGAGATAACAATCTTTGAAAAGTATTATACTTGGTAGCAAGTGAGCATATTGAGATAAATGCTTATTGTAATCATTTACCAGATATAACTAACATCTCCTCTAGGAGAAACTTCTCGTTTTTCCTTCAGGTTACCATGGAGGAATGATTGATCACAACACTAGAAGATTGTTTCTCTTGTTATTGTATTTCTTACTTGGTTCAGGAAGGTCACAAGTGATATCTCTAAAGGAGATACTGTGACGATTGGTCTCGCTATTGATTTATTATTATTATAAAGAGTATTATTCTTGTCTGTTGTTGTTCTTGTTCCGGGAAGGTCACAGGTGCCCTAAGGAAGCTATAGTGATAGTTGCAGGAGGCAAGGGATTAGATGAGACATGAAGCAGACTATGTAAATGACCGTATACATTCATGTACCAAAGAAGATGAAGACAAAGCTATTTTTTGAGATACAGGGTATCTCATATGGAGATTGATTGTAATGAGAAGAATGCTCCAAATATGAATGAACATTAGAATAGAAATCACAATAGACTTGGTCAATGGATAATGAAGCCACCTTGGAAGGAATTAGAATTCGTTTGAATCCCTACTCATCTTTTCATATTAAGACTTGGTATTCAACAACAAGTATATCCTGTAGAGATGATGAAGTCTTTGTAGACTCAGAATAAATCAAGACTCAGAATGCGCCCGATCTCAGAGAGGATTAGATGGGAAAATGAGACATTTTCTAGGACTAGAAGACATATGCCATAAGTTGAGACGACTATATCGTAGCTTCAGAGAGCTCTAGGAGACATGAAATCTCCTGGGAAGATTCCCTTGTTGCAGTGACAGAGAAGGAAGCCAGTCAGAAGGATTGGGATATGAATATTTCCTTGAGACTAGAAAGGAATTCAATAGTGACTTCCAATATTGATCTAACAGATCAATCATGTCCCAGATAACAATATAAATATGTACAAGCCTGATTTGTGTGCAAAGTATTCTCCTAGCAAGAGGGAGAAGACTATGATGAGACACTTACTCCAGTAATTGAAGAAATAGTTCCAGTATTCATGAAGACAGCCAGAACAACCATGATTATGATATACTATGAGATTCAAGGGGAGTAGTCCCTATATTTGAGATTGAGTTACCTCCATGAAATAAGATAAGCTACCCTCGGTGTCTGTGATTGAGCCACTCCCAGTTTCAGATGAAGTTGTTGTCATGATAGAGTAGAGGAGTTACTCTCAGATTTAAACAACCACAATGAGAATGGAACAATGATTCTCAGCTTCAGAGTAACAGTAGGTGCAAAGTCCCAGTCCTAGAGAAACAGTTGTAGAGAGGACATATTCTCAGGAAGTGCGACAGATAGTGCTTTGCAGAAAGCACATAGAGCTAGCACATGATTGTGAATATTAAGTTGGATATGAGCAAGTGTACCAAATTGGTACAATGTGATGTGAAAATTTAGTTTCGAAGTACATGACAAGAAGATTCATGTCTAGAAGTTGAAGCAAGCTTCAAGAGCTTGGTATGGCAGGATTGATATTTTTCTGATGAGCTTGGGCTTTACCAAGAGTAAAGCTAATCCCAAACTTTACTTCAAGATTTAAAATGATGAACCAGTTATATTGTTGCTATATGTGGATGAATTATTCTTGACAGATGAAGAAAAACTCATCACATATTGCAAGAAGAAGCTTGCTGCAGAGTTTTGAGATGAAAGACTGTAATGTTCCCAAGCTAGTATGCCAAGAACATTGCGTTTTTCATTGATTTTTATGTGTTTTTTGGTTGTGGCATTTCATAAAACACTTTTCATGCTTAAGTCTCATGAGTTGTGATAGGGTTTAATATGATGGTTTAATGTGTGTTTGCAACCAATAATAAAGAAAATATAGAAAGGGAATGTACTCAATGAGATGCAAGATAAACAACAAAAGAAATAACCATAAATACGTCAGATCTGATTTATTAATAATAGATCTTTGACCTCATACAAAAATGGTGCAGATATGGATTACATATAAGTGAATAGAGTTTTGGGATGATAAATCCTCCAAGACACAAGATAGAAGAAGATCTAGGCTTCCAAAAGCCTCTACAAGATGAACACCAAGTAACATTGAATACCAATGGATATCCTCTGTTGTAGGTGATGCCCTCTGGCACAATGCACATTTACTAATTGGAATGGACCAAGGAAGGTACAACCTTCTCTCTGATGGCCCCAAACCTCTGCTAAACTATGTAAGAATATAGATCGGGTGATGACAAGAAGGTATGAGCAATATCAGAGCAATAGCTCATATGAAAGGCCCCCAAACCACAATATCTCCAATAACAGATGCACCCTTCTAGCTAAACCAAGCCAATAATTCGACCTCCAAGAATATAGATTCCAAATCCCCTAAAAAGGGTGCCAAACTGTAGATTAGGCCAAGAGAAACCCCCTGGAAAAGTCTCAGTCAAAATAATGAAGAACTGGCCCACCAAAAGGCCGAATCCTCAATTTGTAGTGCGCCCTCCTTCTCTCTAGCTCGTGCCAAACTCCGATAAATAATTTGACTGAGTTAAACCCTATGAAATAGGCTAAAGAAGGCTCCCTAGGCCATACTAACAATACCTAGAATCCCCTTTCCCCAGATTCTTTCTCCTCTCTCCAGATCGATCTACTCTCCTCAAGGTGGTGCGCTCTTTTGCTGGAAACCCTCACAGATGCACATTGTCTCTCTTTCTGAGCCTGCTACTGATGTAAAATCCACCTGTATCTGGGATATACTGATGTTGAATGGTGAGGGAGGAATATTTCACCTCCATGACCAATATTGAACCAGGTGGGTGGGATCTTTCACCATCGAGCCGATCTCTAGGGTTTGTTAAGTCAAAATTGTCAAAACCCCCAAGTGCATGGGCTCACTAGCAAGAAGATAGATCTCAAAACTAATAATCAACATAATGAGAGAATAGAGGCCCCTATCTCTCTTGTATCCTCCCTGTTCACCTTGTCTCTCCAAGTGTCTTTTACTTTATTTTATTATTAATTAATTAAATCACTTTAATTAATTAATTAATCATTTTACCTCTAAAAAGTGATTTATCCCTCCTTATGGTTTCTCTAGCCACTGAAAGTCACTTCTCATCATCCTATCATGTAATGCTATTCCTCCTAATTCTGATGAGCTATTACACTAAGAGGTTCCTCCAAGTATTATTCCCAATATGACCTTCTTAGTGTATTTAATTAACATATAGCCCATAATAACTCAAAATTACAGAAATCGTCAGAATGCAACATAACCAAAGACAAGTTGTGTGGAATGGATCATGATGATGAAATAAGATGAGTGATGCAAGTCGGGCCCAATAAAATCCCCAATAGCTCATGTACTCGCTATCACCCCCATCTGTCTAATCTGGTCAGCATAACATTGTAATATAATGATGTCCCAAAGTGGGGACATTACAATCCTCCCTGCTAGAATATTGCTTGTCCTCAAGCAATAACTGAATCAATCCACATATAATACCGAGGTCCCATGTCCACCTGTGGGACACAAAGTAGGCTCCATCCAAATATGAACTATCACATACTCTACCCCTTGGATCCCATATCAAGATGTGAACTGCAATACCCTGTGAGGTATAATCCTGTAACTTATCAACACCATGAGTCTCCTGCAAATGACACATGGGATCAACTTAGAATGAGTCTATCCTCCAAGTCCACACCAAGACCGACATGGTCTCCACCAGCTGAACATGATGTTTCCATAGTGAGGTACTACAAGACCTCAATGAATCACCCTCAAGTGATGTGATCCCCTCAATATTGAAGCTCAATGGAAAGTCAGAGTGACCTTCCCCTGCAAGGGTCCACTCACCTCCATGAGTCAATGAAATTATCACTCCTGCAATCCACGGGTCCCATGCTAGTCTCTTCCCAATATCACCATGCTGACGCTGCACTACTCTGATCATGACTGTCTTCTCACAATATACATACTGGATCCCCCACTCCTAGATCCTCATGCTGAAATATCTGTGAAAGCTGGACCCATTGTCAAGAAGATGAAGTTGTAAAGGTATCTTTGTGGAAACAACATCTTCCCAAGCATATCCATACTCGATCATGTGTATCAATAGGGAGAACATATCTCCCCTCATCGGACAAGCCCCTTCAATCCCTCTCAAAACCATCCAAAAGTGAAGTATGTTGCTCTCTGGTGCAACCTGGGCCATCATAAGGTGAAACAACCTACTAACCAGATGGACTCTCGGATCCCATGGAAAATTGGAAGTTCATCACTTCCAGTCCCCACTAACTTCTCATGTGTCATACTGATAACTTTCATAATCCCTCCATGATCATCCCCATGAGAATCTGAATTTGTGTCGTCCTCTGAGATATATATTGTCCCGTGGCCTAAGATTCTTACCATCATGCCCAAGGTCTCAATTGTCTGTCTCTGATGATCCATCCCTATGCTACTGTGTGCAATAAAGACTCTCCTGTCAGGTAGTCTCGACCGACTGTAGGACTATAAAGTATCATATGCTTTGGTCAATCCCAAGGATTCAACCAAAATCTCATCCGCCGGTACCCATGGTAAATACTTGCATGTAGTCATCATTGAACCCCAATCATCAGGTACAACTAAGGGTAACTCCACAAAATGTTGGTCAATCACTCTCCAACCATCATCACCCCTATAGTTGCTGCTACTGTGAAGGTGATCTCTCAGAACTATTTGTTGCTGCAAAGGAGAGGAAAATCCATGATCCACTAGGTGTGTCTCCTCCTTGCAACCCAATGCATCCCCCTTCATCCCGCTATACATATATCTCCTCATCATATGTCGAAGGTGTACTATCGGATCATCCTCTATGTGGATATCAACCAATCCTGGAACAAAAATGAAAATTTCCTCCTAACTTCCCCTAGCTATGGAATCCTCATGTGTATGTGTATGACCGACTATCTCATAACTACCCATGAATGGTGGCCCCTATGACACCCGAACATCCTCCAACAATGTAATTGAGGAACATATCTGTCTCTCTACCGAGATAGATATGGTGTATCTCTGACCAGTCTCCTCAAGGAGCTCCTCCAATCTGGATTTTGATTCTTGAAGGGCTTCCTGTGTGCCTTTCAAGAATCCTCGTGCGCTCACCAACTCATGAGTGAGTCGGTCCACCTCCAACTCCTACTCCCTCAGGGCCCTGTGATACATATCGCCAACTCGAGTAGGTAATCTCTATCCATCAACAATGAAATATCCTTGATCCAGCTGATTTGGATATCTACTGCTGAACTATGGTTTTGTCACTGAACTCTAATACTCTGGGGGTTTCTGGATGTGTTTGAGTTAATGTGTGACATGCTTGGTGATTTTTTGCATGTGTGTTTCATTCATTAATTGTTTTAGTAGTATAAATATAATGCATGCGAAATGAAGGACAACACAACACAATGATATATATATATATATATATATATATATATATATAATGAGGAAAAAGAAGGAAATACAATAATAATATGGAAACATATATACTAATCATCAATTAGATCTCATGGATCGTCACTAGAATATAAATCAACTAACAATAAATACGCGTGATCAAGATAATGAAGGTTGATCTGTGCATGCATGAATAGATCGACAAAAAGAAGTCCGGAAGCTTACGGTAACTGCTGCAGAATCTGAAAAACTCTCCCTGATGGCAGTACCTGTCAAAATGGACTGGAAATTGTCTCAAAAGAAGCGCGCTGGCCTCTAGGATGATCTTGGTGATTTTCAAATTGAAGATCCAACCTCTGAAGCTCCAGATGTCACCCCCTGGGAGTTTGCGCACCTCCTGGGATGTGGGAGTGTGCCCTAGTGATTCCACTGACACAATCTAACGATGTATGAATCGAAACGATCGTCCTGAACTCCTCTGTAATGGGTTAGAAAGGTTTCCTTATATTTTCTATGGAATACCCCCTTGAACCCCAAATGTACCTCCTCAAGAGTTTCTCCCTAAATGACTGTTTTCTGCTTCCTAGGAGATTCCACTGTCGAAAAATGATGACAAGTAGATCAATAGGTGCACCCTGGCTAGCTCTCTAATGGGTTGGAAGGAATCGACAAAATAAAGAACTGTCTCAAGCGGCCACACAAACCCTCTCTCTAACCCTTGAGCCCTCACTCGCTGAGCTACGCAATCACTGAACTAGATACCTATAATGCACGATGAAATACCTGGATGGTATCTCCGATAGGATAGGGTGTGTCTCTCAACACTAAAACCGATCAATGGTGGTGGTTTCCTCCATAAATCCACAAAACAACAAGGGGGTCGATTTCCTCCTCCTATGCAAATATCTCAACATCAAAACATAACATAATGAGAAATTAGGTCGAATTCCTCCCTTTATAATCTTCCTGATCTAATTCACCATTGACATCACTTAATCTAGGCGCTTTTCCCCCTAAGGTGAGTAATTAATTAATTAAGTCCCCCTTTAACACCTTTTCGTTCTATTTCTTTGTTGACTTATGCTTAAGTGACTTTTCCTATGCTTTTTGGATTAATTCTTCCTTTATCCATCAAATCACCCTTATTTCTCCTCTTGTTCCATGTTTGTGCCTGAATATAGTCTATGAGAACAAATAGACTACTAAGTCACTCCTTGTTGGCCTACTCTTGGGAATGGGACATCACAATCCTCCCTTCCCGAGATTGCTTGTCCTCAAGCAACATCAATCCTGGGTGCTACAAAATATGCTCTCCCTCCCATGTGGCATCCTCCACTGGAAGTCCCTTCCATATAACCAAGCACTCCCTGATGAACTTGCTCCTCAACCTGCACTTTCTCTGCTCTAGCACTTCCTTCGGAACTAGCTCCAACTGGCCCTCCTCATCAAAGGGTGGTAACTCCTCTGAAATGCTGACCTATTGTCCCACTTCCTTTTTAAGGCAAGAAACTTGAAAGAAATTACTACCCTTCAGTAGCTATAGCTCGTATGCCACCTTGCCTACCCTCCTAATGACTTTGTATGGACCATAAAATTTCTTCTTCAACTTATCTGCTCCACTCCTCTTCAAGGAGGACTGTATGTATGGCTGTAATCTAAGAAAAACCAAATCCCCTACCTCTAAACTATGCTTGAATCTCTACTTGTTTGCATAGATCTTCTATTGGTTCTGAGTTGTCTGCAAGTTTTCCCTCACTACCTATTGAATCCTCTGGCTCTCCTCCACCCAGTATTTGGCTCCCGGGACCCTACTATCCCCAAAAAAATTATGCACAAAAGAGGGTGCATTGTATCCATACAATCCTCTAAATGGTGACATCCTGATAGACATATGGTAAGTCGTGTTGTAACAATACTCACCCATGTGCAACCATCTCACCCATGTGTGTTGTTTCCTTCCCACATAGTTCCTCAGATATCCCTCCACCCATTTGTTGACGATCTATGTCTATCCATTTGTTTGTAGGTGGTAGCTAGTACTCGTAGCTAGCTTTGTGCCTGCCAACCGAAAAATCTCCTGCCAAAACACGCTGATGAAGTGCCCATCCCTATCACTGACTATCTGTTTGGGTAAACCATGCAACCATAATACCTCTCTGAAAAACAACTTTGCTACCTGTATGGCCTTGTAGGCCGTGGATATGGAAAAGAAATGTGCAAATTTGGTCAGCCTCTCGACCACCACAAATATACAATCCCTTCCTTGCAATTGAGGTAGGTCTGTAATGAAATCCATAGAAATGCTCTCCCATTTCTACTCTGGAATGGGTAGAGGCCGAAGCAACCCCGCGGGGCGTGTCTGTTCAGACTTGTTCTATTGATAAGTCATGAACTCCCGGATGTCTTTCAGTACATCATCCTTAAGACCCTTCCATGAGAATATCTCCCTGATCTGCCTATACATTTTGAAGTACCCCTGATGCCTTGTTGTAGGTGAATCATGACACACCTTCAGAATTTTCCCTTTCAGGGTAGATTATGGAACCAAGTAGATCTGGTCCTTCTAGAAAATGACATCATCTATAACTCGATACCTATCATCAACCACCTGTCCATCCATCACCTCACAAGATTTTTTTTTTGTGGAGTATTCTACCAACAAATGTGCTTTCCAATCTGTGCAAATGTCCATCATCGAACACCCTGGTGGCCTCCTGGACAAGGCATCTGCTATGAGTTTCCTCTTTCCCTTGACATACTCAATGTCAAAGTCAAAGGATTGGATCTTCAAGACCCACTTATGTTGTCTCTCACTGAGGTATTTCTGATCCAAGAAATACTTGAGACTATTGTGATCAGTCATCACTACAAATCTGCTACCTACCAGATACTGCCTGGGTTTGGTTAAGGCATGCATGATTGCTAGCATTTCCTTGTCATAAATAGAGTAGATTCGTTCCTATTGTTTTTTCAATAAGCTAGGCTTAAGCATGAAGTTCATTCCACTTTTAGCATTTTACTTAAACCATAAACAATTTGTTGTAGCAACCAAGATCACAAGAAGAAACACCATGAAAAAGTACACAAGAAGTATCCTAGGAAAGCCTTCTCAAAAAGGGAAGAAAACCTAGCCAATCCTTTTCTATATTCTTCAAGAGAAATACCTCCACCACCATAAATAACTAGCACAAAAAAGGGTGCTTCACAAACCTTAGAAGACTAGTGCCCAAGAGAGGTGCACACTTTTCCCAAGAACAAGAGTTTACTGAAATTTCCAAACTCTCACTTGTGATATTATTCCTCAATGGAGAATTTACCTTTACTTATATTAGACTGAACGTATCAACAACGATGTCTATTGGAACAACAAGGATGACCTCAATAACTCAAAATATAATTAATAATTTCCATATTAATTATCTTTTACATTAATTATCTTTTCAATTATGGTGGGGCCGACCTGTACCCTTTACATCACAAATAGGGTTACAGGTAAGTCTAACTCTTGGAAAATATAGCAAGGGATATTATACACCCACTAGTGCTCAGCCACCAGGGGCACATCCATCTATTCTCATACACCCACTAGTGCTCAGCCACCAGGGGCACATCCATCTATTCTCAACCACATGGATGTCCACATCTCTATCTCACTATGTCTCATAGGATATCCACACTCACTAGTGCTCAACCACTAGGATCATGTTCACCTATGCTCAACCACATGCACGTCCAACTCAGTAGATCTTCTTTCTCATTGTGTTACATAGGAGAATCATATAAAGTATCACATCATCTCAACTATTTGCTCAGAGGAGGATAATACATCATTTCATCTCTGTCTCAGAACGATGCACCCAACTCATGGACTTTTCCACACGTTCACCTGTGCTCAACCACATGCACGTCCAACTTAGTAGATCTTATTTCTCACTACATTACATGGGAGAATCAGCTTGAGTATCATCTCAACTCTCTACACATAGGAGAATAGTAAACCCAACACATGGGCTCCTTCCCTTCTTAGGGGCACACAATATTCCATCTCCGTCTCAGAGAGGAACCACACACCCAACTCATGGGATTCCTCACCCCACACAGGGGCACACACAACATTACTTCTCCGTCTCAGAGAGGAACCACACACCCAACTCATGGGATTTCTCTTAGGTCGACTCACTCAGTCTATGTCTTTGACGATGTCTCATGCAGCTGTAA
This sequence comes from Picea engelmannii, assembly GCA_009831015.1. Lineage (NCBI taxonomy): Eukaryota > Viridiplantae > Streptophyta > Pinopsida > Pinales > Pinaceae > Picea > Picea engelmannii. The sequence goes on along the minus strand of ML792915.1, from coordinate 106,543 downwards.
TCATCAACACTCCCTCTCAGCTAGGGAGGCATTCTCCACCTGACCAAGTATCTCATGGAAGTAATCAAACTTCGTCTTGGATGTAATCATCAACACTCTCTCTCATCTAGGGAGGTAATCTTCACCAAGCCAATTTCTCACAGAAGTACTTGAACTTCATATTGGCAAGCGATTTGGTGAAGATATCTGCAATCTACTCATGTGCTGGAAGGTAATGCACGTGTACTAGTTTCCTCTACAACATGTCTTTGATATACTGATATTTTATCTCAATGTGTTTCGATCTATCATGAAACACATGGTTCTCAGAGAGCTTCACATAGCTTTGGTTATCACAAATAATAATAGGATCCAAATCATGATCAAATAAATCTGTCAGAAGCTTGCGAAGCCACACTGCTTCGTGAGCTGCCACACTCAATTCTATATACTCTACTTCTGCGGTACTCAAGGCCACCGAGATTTGTTTCCTACTGCACCAAGAAACCTTGGAAAACTCCAAGATAAACAACAACCAGATGTTTTCTTCCGGTCTACTGTACTCTTTTCTGAATCTGTATCAACATATCCCTGCAAACTCAAGTTCACATTAGAGGCATATCTCAGGCCATATCCAATTGTGCCTCATATATATCTCAATACATTCTTTACTGCTATCCAATGATTCTGTCTCGACTGACTCATGAATTGATTAAGCACATTCACTGCATAGCATATATCAGGTCTGGTGTTAACCAGATACATCAATGATCCAATCAGTTGTCGGTACATATGTGGATCAATATCGTTTGAATCATCATCATTTATATTTCCTCAAATCCATCACCATCGGTGTAGTCATGGATTTTCATTCTGTCATACTGAACTTCTTTAATATCCCCACTGTATATTTTCCTTGACTCAGGAAAACTCTCTTTTTTCCTCTGTCATACTTCTTGTCCCAAGAAGTAGTGCATCATACACAGATCCTTCATCTCGAAATCAGAAGTCAAATCTTACTTGTATCCAACAACATGGATTTCTGAACAAGTCGCCAAAATCAGGCTCTCATCACCAAAAATGTAATAATATAGGTTTGGATCAACAACACTCTCATTGAAACCCAAGATCATCAAGAATCCATCCATATGAAGTAGTTTCTAACTCATGGATGGTAGTACGGATGGAAGTGTATCGGACTTACTAGATCAAGTGTCTCATCATAGAAAACTCCCTTTGTTCATGGGAATCCTCTGACTACAAATATCACTTTGTATTTCTCGAAACTTCCATCAACTGCATGCTTGATCTTATGGATCCACTTGGAAGTCACCACAAACTTCCCTTCTAGTCTCTGAACAATATCTTAGACATCATTCTTTAATATATACTGGTATTCTTCTGTCATGGCATCTTGCCATACTTTTTCACCTGTCGCTTCTCCATGACAAGAAGTCTCAGAATCAATGAAGTGGGTCATGACTGAGGGGTAGCTCAGAAATCTCTTTTTCTCTCTTGGGATGTGCCTTGAGGGGCTTGTATGTTCCTCTATCTCCTCTAGAGTTTGTCGAGACTAGGCATACCTTTTATTCCTTACTGCAATATCTTCTGGGCATATCAACTAGAGAAACTGGATCAGATGGAATAATGTTTGTCTCCCTCTGAACTACTGAAGGGGGATAAGGTATTGTCTCACTATTAATCTTCATCTGAGATTATCTGGATATTTTACAGTCTTTCTCTTCTTCAAAGGAAACATCTCTGCTTGTATCAATCTGTCTTTGACCAGGGATGTAGATATGACATGTCTTTGAAGATTCACTTGTTATCTCATAAATGTATCCTTTCTCCCTAAAGGGTCTATCTTAGACCTCTTCTCTTTGGGTACATGAGAATACATTGGTTACCCAAATATCCTGAAGTGTTCAATCTTGAGCTTCACTCCGGTGAAGGCTTCTTCAAAAATTATGTTTCTTCAAAATCTGGTGAAGACTCATGTTCTGAACATATACTATGTCATGCATGCGTTTGCCCATAGAATCATAGAAGGATTTTGATCACACGTTATTGCATCGGTTTCCTCAATGATGGTTCTGTTCTTCCTCCTTCTCAAATAGTTTTGACTCCCTATGAAGTCTGAAGTACAACCATCTCCCTTTGTTGTTAACCTGCTCGGAACAAGAAAACAAACGAAATCAAACAAAACAACAATATCTCCTAAAGGATAATAATGAGTACATATATAGAATCAAAACAATTTATGGATTGTTGTCACAGCTACAACACCTACTTGTAATGTAGAAAACTTTAGAAATGTAGTTTAGAGGCATGATAATTAAAACAATCAAACATGGAGTCTTCACTTCTAGAGTGGTTTTCGTCTGAATGCACTGATATCCCTCTGGATCCATGACTTCAACAAAGGTTCCTTCATCCTACAATTTCCCTCATGACAATGATACAAATAATATATACAAGTGCATACCTGAGGGTGTTGATATGATTTCTTCAATGGAACCTAGTTGATCTTTGTCCTCTTAGATCTTCATGAAGATGGTAGTCACGGTGTCAGCTTATGTCATTTTGTTATTTTGTAGTTGGCCCTTCAATGTAAAAGCTTGAGTATATGATTAGCTTCCTTGTCTTGACATCATCTTCCTTCCATTCATCGATTTGTTCATCATATTTTTAGATTCTTCACAAATCATTGTCAACTTGGATAGAAAACCTAACGGCTAGGTTAGCCTATCACTTTTAGGTTTTGTTGGACTTATGACTACCAACAATAAGCCATTTAAATATAGGAGAATACTGGTGAGCTGAAGAGCTCCTTCAAAGAGTTGTAGAAACCCTAATTCTGAGATTTATGAAGAAATTAGCGAAACCCTAGGGACAAAAAGTAAAAATGATCGAAAATGAAATCTAAAGATTTTTGGAGGTGCACTGAAGAAGGTTGTACACTCCTATTCTCTTTTTATCCCCAACGTCCAAGTGATAAGTGCTGAAACTTCTCAGAAAGGTAGGTCGTACGAAATTTCTGGAAACCCTAGGAGGGCCATACGGTTTTGCAGGAGAGAGAGGATACTGAAAAATGTTTGTGAAATGGGTTCTTCAATACCTATGCTTTGAAACCATGATTATTTTTCAATAATATAGGCTTAAGCATGAAGTTCATTCCATTTTTAACATTTTACTTAAACCATAAACAATTTGTTGCAGCAACCAAGATCACAAGAAGAAACACCATGCAAAAGTACACAAGAAGTAGCCCGGGAAACCCTTCTCAACAAGGGAAGAAAACCCAACCAATACTTTGCTATATTATTCAAGAGAAAGATCTCCACCACCATAAAGAACTAGCACACAAACGGGTGCTTCACAAACCTTAGAAGACTAGCACTCAAGAGAGGTGTGCAATTTTCCCAAGAATAAGTGTTTGATGAAATTTCCAAACTCTCACTTGTGATATGATTCCTCAATGGGGAATTTACCTTTAATTATATTTTACTGAACCTATCAATAATGGTGTCTATTGGCACAACAAGACTGACCTCAATAAATCAAAATATAATTAATAATTTCCATATTAATTATCTTTTACATTATGGTGGGTCCGACCTGTATCCTTTACAACACAAATAGGGTTACAGGTAAGTCTGACTCTTGGACAATATAGCAAGGGATCTCATTTACCCACTAGTGCTTAGCCACTAGGGGCACATCCATTTGTACTCAACCATAGGGATTTCCACATCTCTATCTCACAGCGTCTCACAAGGGAGCCACACTCACTAGTGCTCAACCACTAGGATCAAGTTCACTTTTGCTCAGCCACAAGAACGTCCAACTCAACAGATCTTCTTTCTCAATGCGTTACATAAGAGAATCATATGGAGTATCACATCATCTCAAATCTCTGCTTAGAGGAGGCTAATACATTATTTCATCTCTATCTCAGAATGATGCACCCAACTCATGGGATTTCCACAAGTTCACATGTGCTCAGCCACAGGCACGTCCAACTCAACAGATCTTCTTTCTCACTGCGTTGCATAGGATAATCATCTGGAGTATCATCTCAACTCTCTGCACATAGGAGAATAGTAAACCCAACACATGGGCTCCTTCCCTTCTCAGGTGCACACAACATTCCATCTCTGTCTTAGAGAGGAACCACACACCCAACTCATGGGCTTCCTCACCCCACAAAAGGGCACACACAACATTCCTTCTCTGTCTCAGAGAGGAACCACACACCCAAATCATGGGATTTATCTCAGGTTGACTCACTTAGTCTCATGCATCTGTAATCATCAACAGTTTCAATTCGTTGAGCTTCTTTCTCTCGAACACAATGGGATGGCCTCCCTGCATAAAAAATGCTCCAATCCTCACCCTTGATGTGTTTCACTCTAAGATAAAGGGCTGCGAGAATTCTAGAAGGGATAGAACATGGCATGTGCTCATAACTTCCTTCATTTTATAAAATGTCTGATGTGACTCCTCTGTCCAATGAAAGGCACCCTTCTTGGTCAAGTCTGTGAGTGGTGTTGCCAACTGTGAAAATCCCTTGACGAACCACTTGTAGTAACTGCATAAACCAAAGAATCCCTTTAACTCTATGAGGTTCTTGGGTGTTTTCCAATCCAGAATGGCCTTGATCTTCTCTTGATGAACCTGTACTCCCTGCTCACTGATGATATGCCCCAAGTACAATAGTTCTCTCATTCCAAACTCACATTTGGATTCCTTGGCATATAATCATTGTGCCTGCATAATGCCCAAGACCTCCTCCAAATGTGCCAAATACTCATCCCATATCCTTCTGTAGATCAATATATCTTCTAAGAATACCAAAAGGTATTTTATCAACTTCCCTCTGAATATTTGGTTCATGCAAGAATGGAAAGTGGCAGGTGCATTGGTCAAACCAAACGGCATGACCAAGAACTCAAATGTTTGAAATGGTCTCTAAATGTTGTCTTCTCTATATCCTTCTCCCCGACGTTGATCTGATGATATCCTGACCGCAAATCAATCTTGGTGAAGAAAACTACCCCATGAAACTCGTCCATCAACTCATGTATGCATGGAATGGGGTACCTATTATTGATCGTTTTCTTGTTGAGAGCTCTGTAATCAATGCACATCCACAATGTGCCATCCTTCTTCAATACCAGAACGAATGAAGAGGCAAAAGGACTCGTGTTGGGCCTGATGTGCCCCATCACAAGAAATTCTTTGATTGCTTTCTCAATCTCATCCTTGAATCTCTTGGGGTGCCTATAGGGCGTGGTGATCACCGGTGTAGCACCTGCCTCCAACTCGATCGTGTGCTCAAATCCCCTATTTGGTGGTCTCCCTGGTGATATCGGCCCAAACACTGGCTCATACTGATTCATAAGCTCTCTGATATGTGGATGATAATGATCTCTACCCTCTGAATCCTTCCACGTGGTGATCAAACACTCTACTGCATAGGCCACATTATTAAATTATGAGCTTGATTTCTTATGCAGATTAATTCTTTTATTTTATTCAACACTTTGATTCATCTTAATACACTTCAAGAATACCAAATCATAACCAAATAGCAATAAATATGTAGATAAGTAAGCATGCACATCAACAACACATATACCCTGGGGAAACCCTGTACAAGGATAAAAACCCCAGCAAACGATATTCCTTTATTGCATTAACAATGTATGATCACTTACAAATATCCACCCTTAATGTTATGCTCTTAAAGAGATTGCCAATATGACTATGAACTGACAAATACCTAAGAGACCTTGCTGAAATATACCTTTGATATGTTACCTCTATTGTTGATATACAACATTGATATGTTGTTGATATATGCCTTTGATATGCAGCCTCTATTGCTGATATACAACACTGATATGTTGCCTCTTTATCACTGATATGATCCTCTATTGATTCTCCCTTAACCTGCATATCAAAACTGTATTGAAGAGAGGGGTCAACCTCTGCTTATATAGGCTGAAGAGGAGAAGAGGAGAGGCTCGAAATAGTAACCTGTTTGCATGCTTTAATCATAACTCAGCTTCATACTTTAATTCAAACTAGACTTGAGACTGGTATACTCTACTTTGAAAATAGAACTAGACTTGAGACTTCAGTTAGAACTCAACATTACACTTTAGTTTGAAAATAGAACTAGACTTGAGACTGGTATACTTTAGTTCAAAAGTAGAACTAGACTTGAAATTT